>OY292484.1:4262035-4811335 GCA_958496325.1 Nomophila noctuella | reverse complement strand
TTTTATGTAATTTAATTGTAAAATATACCTACAGAAAAACATATTATGCAGGTATCCCTGTATATACCCTGCATAATTAAATTAAAACATATCTCTATTGCTTAGAAGCAATGCTCTCCTATGTTTATTTACACTAAAACAAGTAACAAAATTAAAGATTTCGTCTTACAGTAAGGATTAGTAATCGTTACAATTAATTAATAATTACGATTAGTTATCAGTTATGAGAAATGGCATCTTTCTTATTATCATCTGCCACCATTGTTTTCGTGCGGTGAAAATATTAATTCTCTTATTATGCGGGGTCGCGAATTTATTTATTTTTTCAATTTTTTTTTATAAAAAGACTTAATAGTCGGTGACTTTTTGCTTATTTAAGGAATATAGAAATCCTATAATTAGCATTTTTATTTCGTTACGTAAAGTCGATCTTTTGATTATTTTTTAACCTCCTGGTTCAGTTTTATATTTTAATTTTATAAGGTGTCAATTTATTAAGTAATTTAACTGAAGCAATAATATCTAATTTCTAAGATCTTCATATTATTATATAAAAAAAACAGTTTGAAATATTTTAACGGACCTATTTCGCAATGAATATGTTAGAATTCGTATTTGAAAACGAGTTTGTAGACAAAGTTTCGCAAAATAAAACTTCTTAATTATTGAACTCGATGTAACCGATGATTAGAATATTCCATGAGTGACAAATTGGGTCAGAAAGGGTATGAAGATTTATCCCTAATATAAAGGTGTTAAGATTTTAAGACTCATCCAGTTTTTTCAATAGTGTTTCTTGTTTTTTTATTCAATGAATAGACTCTTCTGTTCTTTGAATCAATATTCTTGTTCTTTGAATCAATATTCTAATTCAGATTTAAAATATCTACCTATGAAAACATCAATTCTAGTTTAAATGAGCATGAAGTCAGTAACGTTTACTAACAACTCGCACGTATCTTTAAGACTTTGGTTTTGTATTTACATGCACCCATTCTGAATAAGGATTTCAGCACCTTAATTATCTTCCTACGAGTTGAAATGTTCCAACCTTCAATATTGTTAGTACAAAATATGGCATTCCGTATAGTAGCTATTTTCGGAATCTTCTATTGGTTTGAATAAACCATAGTGATAAATCTTATCTTTGCCAATAAACTACTGGTATCTATCAATGGTGTATGGGGAAGTATGAAGGAGTGATAGCTGGTAGATGATGACCACATCTCGGGAAATTCGGTGGAACCGGTGGTAGATCTTGCTGCGTCCCTATGTGGAGTATCAGGTTCATTCCAATGACTATGTGGTAGATAAAGTGACAGTGGAACAGCCAATAACCTGAAAACAATAGAAATGGCTCATGTGAATTAAAGAATTCGTGGCTCGTTATAAATCAATGGGCGCGGAGTTGTCTATTTTAAACCTTCGGCGACTAACCGTCCCATGCCATACTCTGATTTCGTTTCTATGATGCATTAAAGGCCAACTTAACAGTACTGCTTACCAGTATTCTACCAGTTTCACAGTTTATGTTGGTTGTCGTCGCAAATACATTATACGGTGCAAACTAAATTAAGTGGAAAAACGCCTTAGATTTTTTATCGTCGACATTACAAGCGCGAATGAACATAAATTGTATGTTCTTTTTTTTTATATGTCTTAGGTCTTGAAGCATCGTGTACTCCATATAAATGATCTACGTTACAACTTCAACTTTGAACTTACCCGGGTTATCAGCCTTTAGCCGCAACACGACGTAGCCATTGTTCGGCACTGCTAGCGTATCCTTAAGAGGGGGCAGGTTGTATTGCCGGTGCAACAGTCCTTTTCTGTCCAAGTCCAGAGCGTGTTTTAAGTTGATCTTCTTGATGTTCTTGTCTGGTGACCTTCCCATACCGATGACGCTGTACGATGTTCCGTGGAGGTGGAAAGGGTGCGATAAGTTCGGCGATTGTACTGAAAAAAGGGAAAAACTCAGTTAATTTATAGCAATCCTTCTTCTATATCTGCGGTTTCATATTAGGGATAAGAGTTTGTGTTAGCTATATAAGATTTTGTACTTTTGCGTTGCATTACTCATCATCATCATCCTAGCGTTTGTCCCGGTCGCATCCTCGGCTGTTGCCTCGGAGTCCAGGGTCCGCTTTCCTGCTGCACCTACTCCACTTCGCACGGTCTTGGGCATCCTGGGTGGAAAGACCATTGGCACGCATGTCATCTTCAACGACGCCAAGCCAGCACTTCTTGGGCCTGCCCCTTCTTCCGGGACCCGGCGGTGGTGGCATGGTGAGACATTTGTTTCCCACGTAGCTGGCCGGTTTCCGTAAAACATGGCCGTACCAACGTAGGCGACACTCCTGCAGTTTATCTGCAATATCACGGACACGAAGGCTACCCCGGATGCGTGAGTTCTTAATGCGGTCTTTCCGCGTCACTCCACACATCCAGCGCAGCATCTTCATCTCCGTGACACGCAGCATCTGCTTGTGTCGCTCAAGTACAGGCCACGTTTCACTGCCGTACAAAAGGACGGGCCTAATGATGGTCTTATAGACCTGTCCCTTCAGCTTAACCGGCATTTTGGGGTCACAAATGACACCAGTCACCTCCCGCCACTTTGCCCAGGCTGCTGAAATGCGGGCCTTGACGTCGCAATCGATGTCGCTAGACGCATGAAGTACAGATCCCAGGTATTTAAACTGGTCCGTACGCTCGACCAAGTCACCGTCTATGCGTACGGGTGGGGGATCTGTGTTGCAGGCCATGTATTCAGTCTTCGCCACGTTTAGTTTTAGACCGCCGTTCTCAAGTGCCACCTTCCACTTACCCGCTCGTCGCACCAGTCGTCCCCTGTCCGAATCCGTCAGCGCGATATCATCAGCATACATGAGCAGCCACGGGGGTTGCTCATGTGCGTCTATGATGCTGGTTGACAGTTCGTCTAATATCACGCTAAACAGGAAGGGACTAAGGACGGATCCCTGGTGGACTCCGACGGTAACGGGGAAAGGGTTGGTGTCACCAACAGCAGTCCTAACTATTGAATCGGAATCGTGGTACATGTCTCGGATGACGTCAATATAGGTTTCAGGCACCCTCTTGGACCTCAGTGCCCACCAGATCATCATGCGAGGAACACAGTCGAAGGCCTTCTGCATGTCCAGGAACAGGAAATGCAGAGGCGTGTTCTTCGTTCTGTATTTCTCCATGATCATCCTTAGGGCAAAAACAGGGTCCATGGTACCAAGACCAGGTCGAAACCCGTACTGACAGTCCGAGACAGTACACTCCTGTCGTAGCCGAGAGTCAACTATCCGCTCAAATAGCTTCATAGTGTGGGACATTACCTTTATACCGCGATAGCTTCCGCACTCCTGCACCGATCCCTTCCCTTTGAAGACTGGAGTTATGATACTCCGTCTCCACTGGCAAGGGATCCGCCCGGTGTAGAGTATGCGGTTATAAAGGTCGGTTAAGATGCCCACACCACGAGAACCCATCGCCTTCCAGGCTTCAATGGGGACTCCATCGGCACCGACTGCTTTCCGATTCTTCATGTGGCGAAGAGCTCTGAGGACTTCATCAGGCGTTATGGGTGGCACTAGTCCTTGATTCGGAGGGAGGTCCGGTGGCTGCACCTCCTTATGCTGCTCGTTGAGCAGCTCGTGGAAATACGAGCGCCATCTCTCCTTCACCGCGAGGTCCTCGCATAATAGGTTGCCACTAGGGTCCTTTACACAGCGGCACTTGGAAATATCCAGTGCAGCTTTGACCCTAGAACGAGCTACTCTGTACACAAGCTTCTGCCCCTCAGACGAGTCCAACTTATCGTAGAGCGGTTGTAAGTGTTCTCGTCTGGCTCTGGCTACAGCTTGTTTAGCAGCGCGTTTTGCAGCCCCATATGCGTCGCGGTCTTCAGGAGATCTGGTCGCTTGCCACTTTAAGAAGGAGGCTTTCTTCTCCTTGATCTCCCTCTGGACTTCTGCGTTCCACCACCAAGTCTCCTTGTCACATTTGCGTCCACCCTTTGAGATCCCGAGCACCGCCTTTGCCGCAGTGGTGATTGCATCCTGAATCCCATCCCAGTGGTCTTGGACCGGTTTGCCATCAGCATCAGCACAGGTAACGCTTGTAGCCGAGGCAAACTCTTGAGACGTAGATTCGTTCAGCCGCCACCACCTGATCTGGCGTCGGCAACGCTCAAGGGGCTTCTCCTTGGGTCTTACGCAGAGATCCATGACAAGGAGTCGGTGTTGTGCAGTGAGACTCTCACCGGGTATGACCTTGCAGTTGGCTACTTTGCTGATGTGGTGCCTCCTAGTGAGCAGGTAATCGATTTGGGTAGCATGCCGCCCGCTCCTGTAGGTGATTAGGTGTTCGGTCTTCTTTTGGAAGAACGTGTTCACGATCGCAAGATCCGCAGCCGCACACGTTCTGAGGACGTCCTCCCCTCCCGCGTTGCGACCGCCGTATCCAAAACCACCGTGAACACGATCAAACTCCTCACACCTGTCACCCACATGGCCGTTCAGATCGCCTCCCAAAACGATCCCCTGTGACAACGGGATGCCACTCAGCACATCTCCGAGTTGGTTCCAGAACCTCATCCTTTCAGCATCGCTACAGCCAGCCTGCGGCGCATAAGCGCTCATCAAGTGGGTCGTTACTCCATCAATGAGCAACTTAACCACCATAAGCCGATCACTGCAACGATTCACCTCCAGAACGCTGTCCTGAAACTCCCCAGAGAGCACCACAGCGACCCCGTTCTCCCCCCCAGGCGCACCGGTATAGATCAGCTTGTAGCCATTCCCAATGGACCGGGATCTGCTGCCTTTCCATCGAGTCTCCTGCAGGAACGCCACGTCCACCCTCCGCCTGATGAGTACGTCGGCCAGCTCCCTCACGCGTCCAGTAAGCGTGCCAATGTTCCATGTTGCGAAGCGGAGTTTCCTAGTACGGTTCGGGGCTCGCGTCTTCAGCCGTGCCCGCCCAGTGCACGGTAGCCCTTGCCCACTTGTCACAGAAGTCGGGCGAGGCTCCTGCGCGCCGTTTTGCGGCGGCGCCCTAACCACAACCGTATTCTTATCTGATTTTGCGTTGCATTACTATATTGATATAAGTTGACGGGACTAAACAGTAAGTAGTATATATGTACAACATAATAAATAAAATAAATCAATTTAGTTTGTGTTAGGTTGCTAAGGCGGCATTTACTGCCTTGTCCTAATATAAGAGGGATTAAAAAATTGTATAAGCCATTGACGTGGTATAAACTCATCATATAAACCTACCTTCATCAACAAGCACACTCTCCACAATCGAGTTGAGGGGCACATCGATCTGCGTTCATCTGCAGTCCACCGGACAGTTGGCGGCCTGTTGTCTCCATTGCAGAAGAGGTTGGAAGGCAGCTTGTGCATTTGCTATATGATATCTGGTCTATCACACTTTTGTCGTGGTATCAAAACTTGTTCAATATTCTTACCTTCGTCAACAAGCACAATCTCCACAATCGAGTTGAGGGGCACATCGATCATGTGCGTGCATCTGCAGTCTACCGGGCAGTTGGCAGGCCTGTTGTCTCCATTACAAAAGAGGTCGGAGGGCAGCTCGTGCATTTGGGAGAGGGGAGGGGCGGGCGGAGCGCTGTATGATATCTCGTCTACTAAACTGATCACGTGGTCTCCGCCGGGAGCCACTGGAATAGAGAACGAAATGGTTTATTATTTGGGAATGTGAAGTTGGAGGCGGATGAGCAAGTACACCTTATTTATAGGGAGTTCTATCACCCATCAAACTTCTAGGTTTATTTGAAAGGCAATTCTGACCTTTATAGCGCATTAGATTTTTTTTAATACGACAAAAAACAGAATATTGTATTCAATCTTTAGTTGTATTGCTCGTAATGATGAAACTCTTCCTGATTTAAAAGGATTATTACTCTTATACTGCTTTAGCAGTAACAAAAAAAACTTGTAGTAAAGTAGAATGTAGAAAAAACAATGAATCTCTTGCAGTTATCAACTTAAAACGTGCAAAAAAAAAAGTAACAAGCTCATAATTATTGACATTTTGGTATAGTCTTAATTGGTTGTACTGATTGTAAGGTTACTCACCTAAAAAGTTTCTATAAGTGTTTTCCTGGAAAAGATCTTTTGGCTTGTAGAAGTGGAACCTAAAAGGCAGGAAGATCTTGACGTCCGGTCTTTCCTGTAGAATCGCTTTGTCAATCTGTTTAGCGGACTTGAGGTTGCTAACGCAGACTGCATCGTTTCTCTTCACATTGCATATGGCATCTAGAGGATTCATTACCTGAAAAATGTTAAAACTTTTTAGTATAATTTTCACTTTGTATGTTAAAAATAAAATAAAAAAAGTTATCAAAAAGGCAGAAAATCAAGACTTCAGAAAGAGAGAAACTTTTGAATAATATGAATGACATGAGAAAGAAAGAAAATTTTACACAAACCATGTGTTGTGATAAAGAATGATTGTTTACACTACTAATGTAACGTTGAATATGTACATGAAATAATCATGATAATCAATAAAATGTAGGTAATTACAAAAAATTACAACCTGTGTTCAGATGTGCATTCCATGGCTACTCGCTACAAGGGATCTCTTCTAAATACCACCTTTTTTTTTACCTTAATCTAGAATATGGAATTAATAAAACCGCTAAAATTACTCAAATGTATAATATACAATTCCTAAATATGAGAAATCAAAATATAGTCTACGTTTTGTGCAATTAACTACGAATGTAATATTTACAATATATCTAGTAGGTACAATGCAGCGCCGTCACTCGTACAACTAACAACATTTGAACAACGCAAATGTTTAAACGTTCAAGGTTTTAATTAACACAACACAAAGCGACAGAAAATAAAATATTGTTATTTTTCATAAGTTTTATTGAATGGTACAAAACATTTACAATTTTCTTATAATAATCACCGTATAATAATTATTATGTTGTTATCTACTGCTAGTGGCATAGCAGCTATAGCAATACGCGTTAAAACAATCTATTATACACGTTTGATTGACTGATTGAAGTAGAATAAAATTCTGCGACGTTTTCTAAGACTAGGAATGTTCTTGATGATTGATTGCCAATATTTAAATCAGACAGAATCGATTAAAGATTACACAAGCACTCTTACTTAAAATAAAATGGTAACGTGGAATGGTAACATATCTTGTATGTCTATTTTCTACATAACATTTATATACAGTCTTCAAAGATTGCGGAAAATATTGTGAAATGATATAGGGTCGTGTATTTACATGTATTGCAGTATTCAGTTATTTACATTCACTAAATAAGTAATCTAATTTTGATAGCATGCAATGGGTTAGTAAATTGTTCAAACTTAAACATCTAGACATTTAAAGAATCATTTAAATATATACACGTAATAAATATCCTTGGTGAAAATTAAAAATGGCAAGTTGTTAGTCAGTTGGAGAGACACCTTTGTGGTGAGCGAAGGAAGTTTAAGAGCCTCATAAGACACATATTTAAGGCGATATCATTAATATAATTACAAAAATATCACCGAATATGGCATTATAATGATATTGGAATAATCTCAAAGAAAAAAAGGCATCACCGTTAAATAAAATCACAAACCGTCATTAACTCCCTTTGAATCATTCGAATATAAAATAAACACAAACGGCGAAATCGAGCACTTCGATATCACCGATCACATCACACAAAACAAACATAAATTTACACTTAGTTAACATTATAAATCAACTACTGTATTTGTTTTTGCACATACAGAACTGAAAAATGTTCTAGGAACCGATTTAGTTGATGGGGATCGGAGGGAGGTGGTCTCCGCAGGTAGGGAAGTTGGGGGGGACGGGGGGGAGGTCGGCCTGGGTTCCTACTTGGAGGACCAGGCTCATACCGATGACGATGTGGAAGAGGAAGTGGCAATGGAGCAGCCAGAAGCCGGGGTTGTTGGCTCTGAAACGGAGAATGACGTAGCCGTTGTTAGGGACGGCGATGGTGTCCTTCGCCGGAGGGAGGTCTCCCTGCTTAAGATGACGTTCAAGCAGACCTCTCCTGTCGAGGTCGAGGGCGTGCTTCAAGTTGATCTTCTTGACGTTCTGGTCGGGCGATCGCCCGATACCGATAACGTTGTACGCGTACCCGTGCAAGTGGAACGGATGAGATAAGTTTGCGATTTGAACTGGAAAGTGAAAGAATACAAACGAATTAGCATCCGCGTTGCTTTAAATTACATATGACAACGTGTAGTGATAAAGATTTGTTTATACCTTCGTCTACAAGTACAATCTCCACGACAGCGTTCAACGGTATATCGACTTTGTGCGTGCACATGCAGTTTTGTCCGCAGTCGGCAGGTCTGTTGTCGCCGTTGCAGAACTGTTCGGGGTTGATGTCGTCGTATTGACTGATGAGGGGTGCGGGAGGAGCCATGTTAGATATTTCATCAATCAAACTGATAACGTGATCGCCGGTTGGGGCAACTGTGGAAGCAGAGACGCAATATAGTACCTTATCTAGAAAATTTGAAAAATTACATGATTATTCATCGATTAATCTGGTAAATCTTACCCAAGTAGCGGTTGTACGTGTTGGGTTGGAACAACATCTCCGGTCTATACACGAAGAAACGGAAAGGCAAGAAGATTTTAACATCTGGTCTCTCTTGTAGAATGGCCGGGTCAATGTTTCTGGCGTTTTTGAGTTGGCTGACGCAAATAGCGTCGTTCCTTGGGACATTACACCTTGCGTCCAGAGGGTTCATCACCTGGATAGTTAGTGAGGAGAAAGGTACGTGCAATTACTAGTATACGTGCATATACTACAACTACGCTACTTATATCTACTTTATCTGCTTCTGCAATCTACTTCATAATTACGACATTACTTGACTTAGAAATAATTTGTACATTTAATATATGTCAAGTGATTTCGCGTTAATTACTATACTTGGTCTACGAGACTTTTCTGCAAATCTAATTAATACTCTACGACCAACCATCATCTTTAGATTGGCATAGCAAAACTGTATTGTGCAAGTCAAGATATTATAGTATGAATGAATATAATTTAAATCTACATGTTTACAGTAAATTATAAAGTATTTACAAACTGTATTCGATAATAATTTGACTAAATTCGTTTATTGCAAAAATAATTATTGGAGTAAATCAGTTGGCCGTTAATTGTTTATTATTAAAGTAATAAAGTCATTACTGCGAAATTTTACACGGCCATACTACTCCGTATTTAAGTTTGAGCAAGCAATTGCAACAAAGTCGGCTGCATAGATTTTATCGAGGTTGTCGTGTCGGCACCAAGAATCTAGTCTGCAATATCCGCTAATTAATAACAACCAACTACTGTCCTTAGTTTTGTGTACCAGTTATCTATGGGCAAAACTAGCTGGTCAGATCCTATGAAGTACCATAGCTAGGATGATCATCTATATACAGTAACTAGTTTATAATGTATGAATTGTAATGAATCAGATATGGTACAAGATATATTTACAAATTTCTGATTTGAACTTACTACTCCCTGTGGGACTCCGACGTCGTACGTAGGTGCCTGAGAAGATGGTTGGTAGGGTCCTCTCGCGTATCTGAGGATAGCCAACTGTTGTGCTCTCTTAATACCACATTCTCCAAGACCACGGACTTGGATCCAGTATGCTCCTGGTATGTTGTTGGCCTCAATAACGAAGTCGTAACGTTCTCCTGAAATGCAACGTTTTGTTACAATTAAGTTACAAGCATTGTTAAGGAAGTGCGTGTAAAGATGTTACCCAATTGTTTTCGCTTGATTTGTTCTGTTTGCGATCTAGAGATTTGTAGAGTGGTAAGTAGAATTATGATAACAATCAATTCGGCTGAACTCTTACAAATTGCAAAGTATATGCAATCGCAAGTATGCAAAAGGTTCTAGTAGTATTTTTTCTTTATCAGAGTTTTTGATTTGAAAGGTTACGAGAAGATTATTGGATGAAAAATTTGGAAACTCACCTGAGAATGAGATGATAGTGTTGACTTGTACGGGCTGTACCGGTTCACCGTCAGTAGCTATGACGGTCAAGTTGTGTCCTTCGAAAGTCACTTGAGCGGGGCAGACCGAGGCGAAAGCGTTGATCATTCTGAATCTGTATCTCCTTCCCGGAGTGATGGTGAAGACTTCAAGAGGCGTGTTGGTCATGAAGCCAGTGTTGGGGTCTCTGAACTGTCCTTTTCCGTTGATGAGTACGGATTCGGGGTCCTGTCCGGTGTTGACGGCGAGACGACCAGGGTATCTCTCAGCTGCATCTTCGTGAAGCCAGTCACTGATGAGCATGACGTGAGTGGTCAGGTCGTAGTCGTACAGATGGCTGTTGGGGTCCTTCGACGGCGGCTGTCGGACGACGATGCTGCCGTACAACCCGTCCAGTTTCTGCAGACCGGTGTGCGCGTGCCAGAAGTGTGTTCCTGCGTTACCTTGCCATTGGTATCTGTAATCAATACATTAAAGATTTACCTTGCGCAGAATTGTAGTTCATTGTATTTCCCACCAACATTGATCTTTGTTGCAATAGTAATTTTAACCGAATTAATAAACTTTACGAAAGTAGCTATTTAAAATTAAAACTTTTGTTGATTACAACATTGCTTGAATTGTATTCCGAGCGAATTACGATATCATTAAATATTTAAAATATTTGTATTTGTGAAATTATGAAATAATGACTCGTTTTGAAACAATCATGAGTTC
This sequence comes from Nomophila noctuella, assembly GCA_958496325.1. Taxonomy (NCBI): domain Eukaryota; kingdom Metazoa; phylum Arthropoda; class Insecta; order Lepidoptera; family Crambidae; genus Nomophila; species Nomophila noctuella. The sequence goes on along the minus strand of OY292484.1, from coordinate 4,800,561 downwards.
TGTAAACACTATATTTGGATTTAACGACTTTTCAAAGTTGAGGTTACAGCCATTGCATTTCTCATTCGTCATACATTTTTTGCTCTTCTAGACGACCTTTCTGAATTACAGTCAGATTTCAATTGCTTAGCGCGAAAATCTGTCTGTAACAGTCCTGGTATTTCTGATCGCTTTGATGTATTGTTGACATTAGCGAATAATTCGATGAATGACCAACCTGAAAGTGTTTCCTTGCTGAATAGGGCACTGGGTAACGAAGGGCACACCGTCGTAGTACTGTGATCCTCTCTGCCAGATTCCGTGCCAGTGGATGGTCACTTCCATGCCTTCCATGTGGTTCTCGACGTCGACGACCACCTTGTCGTTCTCGCAGACCTGGATGGAAGGTCCGGGAAGCATTCTGTTGGCTGTCAGGATACCTCGTTCTACTCCGTCGGCTAAGACGCACTGGCAGTGGGACCAGACCACGTTTGTGGCGTTGGGGGTGCACACTTGACAAGCCCTGCAATGGAAATAATATCACGATTTAAATCTCGGGTGTCGAACAAACAGAGGGTCTATATTTGTATCAGATCACAATGTTTCATGTCGTCTTTTGGCAGTAAGCCTTTTGTGTCAGGAGTCGTAAATTCAAAAGCAGATTGTACATTTTCTATTGTGTAATTTGTAATGTATACTAGTATTGCATTATTATTTATTTTTAGAACAACAACAGAGGTGCTAAACCTGGCGTTAGCGTTAAATTTAACAAAATTATTAGTCATATCAAACGCTACAATCTTAAAATCAGTATTAGAAATATGATACCGCAACTGCACATTGAGAGCTGTGTTTAAAGTATCACAGTTGATACATTTGGGTTACCCAAGCAGGCGTAAGAATAGGTCCAGTGGTTTACTTATTGCACGTAAACCACAGATTAAAGACACTCGATTATAAACCTATTCAAAGCGATGGTGACATAAGTTGAATAGAGACTTGATTTTCCTTATCAATTTGGCACAGTTACTCCACTGTTTCCTCGGTCCCTGCGTTTGCTATCATGAAACTCTGTTTGCATAAGGTCTGTCGTCACCTATCAATTACGTGCCTGAACGGTATTTGGTTCAATCGGCGCACATTCGCGGCATTGAAAACTTTGCAGTGAATTGTGTGAAACAAACCGTGAAATGTGCGAAGTGGAAAAGTCGGTCGGTGGGTCGGTCTTTTCCTACGTGCTGTTTCGGACTAGGTTGCGTTTCATAAGCGCGAATGTGATCGTTTTTGGAAGCGTTTCGCTTGACGTGAAACTCGTAGGAGCGTTGACACTAATACCACTATTAGATTAGGCCTGTGTCTCGTGTCTTATTGTATTTTAAAGTATGAAATGGTTCTCAAGCCTAGTGCTCGTCTAGTGGCAAGGGGTTACTTTTGCTAATCAATCGGGCTCTTCTACGTCTATGCCAGAAGATTTATGGTGCAAGTCTATGAAGGCACCATATTTGGTGGCTGAAAAGAACGATGGGAGAGTGGCATGTTCTTTTTTTGCTAATTAACCTTCTCTTTCAAAAAATCCCTCAAAAAAAGTTGGTCGGCCCGGTAAAAACAATTTTAGGTCAAAAATCGCACAATTGCCATTGCCAAAACGACCATTTGTGCGTAAAAAACATTTTGTAGGACAGCACGACTTTTCGTGAGCATCAAAAATTCTTTGACTTTAGGGTATCGTGATGTTGATGACTTGCTGATTATGTGAGTGAATAGTGAAATTACTCAAGACCTTTTCGTTTTGCACGATAGGTCGTAACTTATTGTGGATGTAACTGTAATTATAACTACATTGAAAGCTATCTAGGAGCATATTTTCCTGTTGAAATAATATTATTGAGGATTCGTTAAATTATTCGCACTAAACTAATCGTAAAAATAAGTGTTACATAAAATGTGAAATTCACTAAAAATATTTTAAAGCAAACTAGGCATGTAGAATGTTAATTGATATACTTTAAACTTTTATTTTTAGTAATAAAAATTACGTATGAAAGTATGAATTTCAACATGTTTCATGCAATAAAATCTAGACTAAACTTAATAGTTTTATAATATGCCTACTTATTTTAATTCAAGTTAAGAAACTATGCAAAACATTACTCAATGCTGTCTTTATAATAACATATTATGTTAAATAGTACGTTTTCGACAAGTTTTTTCTTTTCACATTGTCCATTCATATATTGATTGATAATACCATTACAATGCTATGTTAAATCGTATTTCGGTCAACTTACAATAGTCTTGGCCTGATCTGGTCAGGGTGAAACATGCAAAAATAGTTAAAAGTTTTATCTACTCACGCTCCCAAAACGGTGTACAATTCCAAAGTGAAATGATAGTAGCATATCCTTGGCGGCTCGTTCTCCCTGCAGGCCCTCGCGCACTCATCAGGGGCCGACAGCGCTGGGTTCCTCCTCAGCTCAGCCGTGGCGCTGCTGGTGAAGTCCAGATGCTTCAACGAGGATTTCCCATTGGCGCTCCTCGCAAGAGGGGGGAGGGGGTTGTTCCTGACGCCACCGCTGAGCGGACCGCTGCCGCTGGCAGAAGCGAAGGGGTTAGCCGACGGGCCGATGGTGCTGCCGATCCCTCCGAACGAGCCGAAGGGATCGTTGATCGTCGGGTGGGTCTGGACCAGGCCGTGGGTGGAGGAGAACGCGTTGCTGCTCGAACTGTCTCGGAAGGGAGTCGCTGTTCCCGCTTGCCACCACGACGCCGATGTTGATTGGTCGTCGGCGGTGCTTATGGCTTCTGGAAGAGAGAAAATTGCATATTAGCTATGTTGTTTTGATCAGATCATTCACAATGTCTGTCACTCTAGTTAAAAGGATAACTATGTGTCACAAATAGAAAGGCCAAGACATAGATGAAGTCTGGATTTACGTACTAGCCGTTTGCATTACTGATATTTTTCTGAAAATATTGTGTTGACTACTCCGTCAAATGCCTTTAAACCATATTCAACGCTATTGATCATGACCTACGTTTCAAAATTGATTGCAGAAATTCGACGTTAAGGGTCACCTGCAGAGTTCGTGTGTCCTTGTTAAATTTAATTGTGTCGGACAGTAGAGGTGTAGTGTCTTGGCGCAACTGTAGAATAAACAGCTAAGTCCGTTCATATCTGAGATCTCACCCGTTTTCTCAGCATTTGTCAGTAGTCAGGTAATATATTCCACTGATAAGACCATCTGATAAAGAGCTTGCAACTCGACAGGTGCACTAATGCAATTCCAAGCTCAAGATATTAGAAGGATTGTTGATAAAATAATTGATTTGAGTAATAACTGGCTGAAGTAATCACCGTGATAGATGTAATGGAGTTTTAATATAAATAATTGCTAATTTCTTGTTTTAATTCAGAGAGGTTTAGAACACTTGAGTGTAATAAAGCTACTCAATATTTACTGCATTCATAATATTGATATTAATTAAAAACGGTTAACGTTTGGTGACGTTTCAAGTTCGGTAAAGATTTATTGTTCGTCAGTTAGGAACTGAAAAACTTCAAGCCTTATTTTTATTAGGAAAGGTTCGGTAAAGATTATTGTTCGTCAATTAGGAACTGAAAAACTTCAAGCCTTATTTTTATTAGGATTATGTACATTATAAATCATCATTATCGTCCTAGCGTTTATCCCGTTTCTGTGCGGGGTCCGCTTTGATCATGATCCAGGATTTGGCGAGTCTGGTTATTACGTATAATACATTATAAATGTAAGTAAAATTGAATAAACTATAATCAACTACCCGAAAAGTTTTTTTATAAATAACAATAATGGTGCACAAAAATGTTACATTCCCATAGTCTTTTCCAAATATTTATTTAATTAAAGCACTACAGACTGTATTAAGTTTACATACACGTACAACAATAAATCTAGTTTGTGTAAGCTTAATGAATGTCCGAGCATGCATCAGGCGCCCAGGCAGCGTCACGACTATTTCATAACGTGGTCTACTAGGTCCCTGGTCCTTACTTTAGAAGGACTTTTACTTCCTCATTCGTTACTGTTTTCTCTAGATAGCAACATTAATTGACCATTATGCAGTCAGATATAATCACTTAACGCTGGATTTTATTACAACACAATTATCCCTACTAATTATAAATGCGAAAGTACCCCTGTCTGTCTGTCAGTCTGTTTAGTTTTCCCGCTTAGACCTCTCAACCGATTTTGATGAAATTTCGCACAGACAATCTTTAGACCCTCGGAAAGATCATAGGCTACCTTCTGTTGCGAAAAAAAGGGATGTGAAATCCACGCGGACGAAGTCGCGGGCGACTGCTAGTAAGTTACATAAAATTTGTATCAAAACTATTACTTCAGGACAAGCCTTGATTTTATTTCCTTGTTCTTAAACGGTGTTTATATCGACACGATCGCTATTCACGACTACGATTGTATTAAATTGGAACAAAATAGATTTAAAGTTGGTAGGAGGAAGTACTGTTTTTGTTGGGGTAACAAAACTATCGTTAATATTAGGTACAGTTTTATCAAATATTTCGTACATTTTATTAAATTGGTTGAGATTCATTCATATTTTTGCGTATTTTTATATTTATGGAAAATTATTTAAAAAACATGATTTTTTTTTATGTTTAGGTTGAAACTTTTTTTTGCTCATATTTTAGTCAGCGAGTTGACTTACTACCCGAAAGAAATAGGGAAGGATTATGACTAACGTTTTTGCACATTAAAAAAATTAGCAAGCATGCATTTAGTATCGGTGTAATGGTTTCAACCGTCCAGTTTTTACTACGTACGCAATAGAGAATAAATTGGCTTTTGCTAAATCACTTAGTAAAGATGAATTGATGTGTTTAACGTTTCATAATATCGACTAGTCTTTCCGCTATACAAGTAACGATATTGATTCTAGTGCTTGTAATTTGTGTTTTAATTAATTTAATTTAATTTGGCACGTTAATTAATTTGAAACTCTTACATATTGTAAGATCATTAACACGATTATTAGTAACATGAATTGATTTGATTACAACAGTTACTTATTATTCCATCATAGTGCATCTGATTTTCACATTGCAGAAATGAATTTGTTCATACGAATACTTTACTATTCCGGAAATTATTTTGGTTCTAACGTAAATATTTTAAATCTATTCATTAAACGAATTTAATATTCCACCCACAGCTTCACTGCCTGTACCTTAGGGCTGTTTATATGTTGTTTATTAGATAGGCAGAGGCAAAATTATAGCTATCTGGTCAGAGATTACGAATTACAGTCAAGTAGACCTGCGGTTGCCATGTGGTTTTTGTAATGGCTCGAAGAAAGTTTCTTCCGTATTTCGGAATTGCTGAGAAGTGATTTGACGCGAGGCGTAATGCGCAACAATGATCTGTAATCACGGAAAAAATCGATGGGACGAATATTTAATCGATTAGGCTTGTAACTTCATCGAGTATTATTACGATGCGTTCGAAACAATGCATGCGTGGCAGATGGATGTTTTGCTCTGTTCTTGTGTTGTGTAGCTTACGATATAGCAATTTCCTTAATTTAGAAGGTGTGTTATTACTACGGAAAGTGTAATGGATGAACGGCTAGTGATTTAGGATGCATGCCGACCTTTTTATCACTACATAGTATAAAAAAAAGTCGCTTTTTCTGTCATGTTGTATGTTGTATGTCCCTATGAACGCTTAAATCTTTAAAACTACGCAACGGATTTTGATGCGGTTTTTTTAATAGATAGAGTAACTCATGAGGAAGGTTTTTATGTATAATATCAACCATTAAATAGTGGACAAGTACCACGGGCGAAGCCGGGGCGGGCCGCTAGTCATAAATACAGTGCTCTTTGTATAATATTCTGTAAGCTATTTGAGTGATGTGAAGAGGTCACTTTCCTGTTACGAACTGAAATTCCCTTGATGTGCTAAGTATTCTTCAACGTGTAGTGTATATGATTTTCGGAGACACTGTTTTTGCCTCTTTTGTTATGACATAAAACAGGACAAATTACACTGACTTTATCCAATATTGATAGTTGAAAAGTTGATGGTATAAACTCGTACTTTTTAAGTTTACTCGATTATTGTTTATTTTGAAAGGTCGTTTAACATCGAGCTTCAACCCAAAGGCAATCAACTAAATGTGCTAGACGAACTTGAATTACTTAATTGTTGTGAAGCCATATGAATTACACCTCGTAGTGTGTTCGAAATCATCATTCATTTTTAGTGTTGCGAAATCTTTTATTTCAATGATTTTTGCGGTTTGAATGGAAGTTTCAATTTACAGTTACAACACTTTTGATGGACCTGTATTTATCACTCCCACCAGTATAATGGCTACGCTGTTTTTGAGTGATTGATGCGTATTTGGGCGTGCAAATACTCCTTTGTAATAATTATCTACGTTTTCATTGTAAGCTTTATTATCGCTAATTGTTTACACCTGGACAGGTATAAAAATGTTATAATGCCTGTTAAGTTTGGTTTCAATTAAAAATTACGCTAGTCTATTATGTTAAAGAGCAACAGAATACGTAAAAAGCAAACTATTATTATTTCTTGCATTATTATGTGGCTAGTTATGTTATGTATGTACATATATTTATATCTCTAGCTAGCTTTTCGGTTTTATTTGATAGTGAGCATGGATTGTGGTCTTGAATTTCACCGGACTTAAGTTCCTAAATGTTCTGTAGAATAATTTCAATGTTCCTTGAATGTTAACAGAATCGACCATCAGAATAGCGTAAAGTTACCTCAATGTTAAAATACAAGTAAATGCACATTTGGTAAGTCTTGTTGGCAATTCAATTAGGTTGTTAGCAGTTTGTTCTGGGTATAACTACGAGTTACGTTTCATCTTGATTTTAATCGCACTTCACGCGATATTCGCACGGGCAAATTACACGTTTTATTTATATTGTTTGCGATTATTCTCGGATCCGTAAAATAACGGTATGTTTTACTATCTATTGTCTTATTTTACATTAATTTATTTTATGAATTGATATAACAAGAAGAACGTATTTGTCCATAACTATTTGTGTCTTACAAAGTTTGACGGTTTGTTTTTAAACTGTAAATAAAGGTCCGGTTCGGCTATTATATTATAAAACACTTGCATTGACTTTAAAAGGAATTTTAAGCTCAGTAATGAAGCAACAATCAAGTAAATTTTAATTAAAGCCTTAAATAACGAACTTAGATTTATTATTTCATTAAGCTGGTAGTACACGCGTTTATACAACGATACTGAAACATTAAGGTCATGATTAACTGATTTATAGATAGTCAATTAGCTATAGCTGAATCATTAGGTGAAGGCTGTAAAAGTTTTATCATCAAACAATGGCATATGATTTTGAAACATATCAATTATTGCGCCAACATTAATGTCAGATGGTCGATTTATTTACATTTATCATGGTTAATTAATGAATATGAATAAAAACATTTTGACTATCATTGGACATTATTGAGTAATCAGTACAACTTTGAGTACTATAATAAGTAAGTTCTTTTCATGAAGGTCATTGGAAATTAATTTATGTTGCGGTGAATGCCTTATTATGTTTCCTCTTTAACCCAATTGTTGTTCTACGGGACCCCCCGAAATATAATATTATATCTCTACTAAAATAGTTTGGGTATTGGAGAGTATTTGAACTACAGACAAAATTACCTTGTATCCTAATCAGTTGAAGTCGTACCTCTTAATTCGTGTTGATTACTCCGTAAACTAACATAATTTGGATAAGCACTTAATAGTATCCACTCCGATTACATTGCAGGATATTATTATTAAGACTGCCATTTGCGGTAAATGAGAATGGCCACTGCTAGTCTCGAGCCATTCATAAATATTTTGAACTGAGTTTAAATCGTGCAGGTTGAATGGAGTCCAGTATGTGAATAATTATGTAGTTTTAACTCCAAAAGGATATAAGTAATTAAGGTCTGCATTGACTCACAGTTAGGTATTGCATTTCGAGCATATTTCCTAGGATAAGTTTTTCTTTTTAGGTTTTTTTTTCGTTGAAGTCTAATTTTCTTGGTGCGTATAGGTACTTTGCTAACACCAACATATTTGTATGTCGACTAACTCCTTTAACGATTAGCTGAGATATGTGTAGCACATTAGTGAACTGAGTGAGTTTTTGCCGCAAATTACCTGAGCTATTTAAATCTTTTAGATGTATATTTTTTTCTAATCATATGGTTCAACGGGAAATCCTTACTTGCATACTAAAATGCAAAGACTTTCGGTGTCAAAATAAAAGCAACGGGTTTTTCTAATGCTATTTTAAATAAACATAAGAAGTATCAAGTATTTGAAGCAAATTAACAAATTCTCTTTGCTTTATGGCTAAGGGTTTAGAGTTAACATTTTATGCATTTACGTGCAGAACGTAGGAACGGAAGATATCAAGATACTTGATTAATTAACGACTCTGTCTAACCACGGATCACCGCCTATGTTTATGGTGGGACGTTAAACAAGTGTGAGTGTAGAAAGACATTATTCTTAAGGTTGTGTAATACCATTTTCTTTTCACGAAAGTGTTAAAAGCACTAGGATTTACTTGTCTCAGACTTGAGTACGGTCGACGCCAATAGACCGGAAAACAGTGAAAGTGAAAACTAGACTCTTGCATTTTAAAACCGAACACGAATGGATTACCTCGGTTTGATGTTTCACGCCTGAGAATAAGAGAAACAGGTATAGATGGTGCTAAGGAGATAATAAGATGCTATTAATATTATTTAACGGGACTAAACGCGATATTAATTGTGTAGTATATGTAGGTATACATACTACTTACTGCTTGACGTTTCGGCTGCGTTACAACAACCGTGGTCGCAAGCGGAGTCCGCTTAATCGCGTTTAGTCCCGTTAAATAATTTAATGTTATAATGCAACGCCAAAGTCTTAAATCTTATAATAAGATGCTATCGACAATAGGACATTTAATTTTGTTGTTTTTAACACGTTATAAATAATAGAGAAACATCTGATAATAATTACGAGTTACTAAGGTATAAAGATAGATAAACTTGATCCTCTAACTCATACTTATTAGTATGAGTTGTTGTGTATTTGAGAGAAACTTGACTATTCAACAAACAAAAATTGAAAATACATAGGATATACTACCCAATCTTTTCGTGCAACATCAACATTTTTTTTAAACATTTGTATGGGTTATTGTTACTTATTTAATCTATTTTATTAACTTTTGAATATATTCATACGAGTATTACCAAGGACGAGTTTTATTGTTTCGTCGGTAAATAAAATTTAAGCCGACCAATTAGGCCTAAATTGATTACCATCTGTATATTTTATTTAAATTATTTTAATTTGCATTTAAGAAACTCAGTGAAACGATCGTATCAACTATCTAAAATTATTGCGTAAAAGTAATTAGCAACGGAAGTAAAATAAACACTGGAATGTTAATTGTTTTATTGTATAATTATTCAAATGTTTTTTTTAATAAAACTCATCCCGGTAGGGAATCATTTAATTTTACGAGTGTGGTTTTAATTTTCATGGCAGAATATAATATATCTAACCCAAAAAATATCACACTCTTGCTATTGCAACCTTTTATAAAGGAGATGTCCCAGAAATGTATGAAGCCTCGGCCTGGTCCATGTACGCTAAATATAGGCGAATAAGTGTACTACAGTTTTCATCACTCCAATTCTTATGGAAATCCTTAGTTTTTTGACTGAAACAATAAATCATACCACAATATTGCAACTCAGAACATTATGGCGGAGGTTCCTTTTGGCATATTTACTTTACTCTATGGACGCATCTTTGGAACTTGAATGACGTTTCTGTCGTTTATCCGTCAGTTTACTTTTGTTTTGACAGTATGCAGTTTATTGCACAAAGTATTTATATTTTTAGGTTTCAAACGTCCTAAAAAGGCTGGGCCCAAAGCCGTAAATCCCAGTAAAGAAAAAAAATAACAGTTGCCATCTTTACGAAGTAAAGTGAACAAATAACTATTTGATTTTATTTTTAAGCCACTAAACTACGAACCAAAAATTATTTATTGTATTTTTAATGAAGATAGCAATGTTTTACCGATTTTTTGGTATCACGTACATAGTACGGGCCTGGGATGGGACATCTCTTTTAAATTCAATTTGCTGAAAAATAAGATGAAAATCCTGAAGTATATTTTGAATTGTTTTGATTGCACTATGTTTTTCTCCATCTGAATTCACATTAAAGTGTGTCTGCGTGGCTATTACCTGCCTGGGTTTACCTACCTATAGTATCAAGTACGTATCAGCCTATTAATGTCCTGCTGCAGGGCAAAGGCCTCCATCATTTTTAATCATGATTTCGTTACAAAGATGGGTTTTGGCTTAATCACCACGCTTCCCAAATGCGGGCTAGCGATCACAAACCCGGGTTGTGTTCAGAAAAATTAACAAAAATGTTGCCTGATCCGGGAATTGAACTCGGGTCCTCGAGAACACGGCTCAGTACTTAAACCACTAGACCATCGATGAGTGATAGCTACACCCGAGGATACCTACATATTCCCTTGAAAATCTCTAAAGTCAATTTGAAAAGCCCGTGAAAGCGTGAATTGATATTCTGCAGAGTAGGTATCTAAATCCATTTATATCAATGGACTGCGGGTTTCTGATCTAGTTTGTGACTTGTAACATTACACCAGGGCCTGATTAATAATACATGTGAATGACTTAATCATACAGTACCGAGAGTGGAAGTGTCGTACTAGCTCTATGATTACTCATAACCAGTACCTATGTGTGTAGAAACGGAAATTGCTGATACAGATTCGAAATTAATGCACAAAAGTAAGCAATGAAAAGTACACGCTACTTGCTTGTAAAACTTAGGCATGTAAATAAATATCAGCTTAGCTTAGTAGGTTCAATTTAGGTTGTTATAATTGAATAATAATTTTTACATTGATCTGTCTCCGTGTTAAGTAGCTTAGGTACTTGTAATAATAGATTTTTTTTTCAAAACTATTGGTCTTTTAATTTGCCATGGATTCTGTTTAATAATTACACCCAGCTCTTCCCTATTTTATATGTTAATATTCTCATACTGTAACTATGGAAAAGTTACAATGTGTACAATTCACAAAATATTAAGATCTCTTCAAGACCGCAGACTTGCTCTATTGTACAGTTACTCGCATTCGTGTACTACTTACTCAATATTTACTTAAACAGTATAAATCTTCTCCGAATAGGAGCTAACATGGTTTAGAGCATTAATATTCAAGATGTAACAAGCGTTGTAATTACCGTCCGTCTCGGGCGGCGAGCATGGCTCCCGTTTGCTATTATCACTATACTTTCACATGAGGAGCTCGATGGCGCAGTGGTTAGCGCACTCGGCCTGCGGTTGCTAAAGTTAAGCAACGTTCGCAGATGCCAGTCATCGGATGCGTGACCGAAAAATTTCATCTCCGAGCTCCTCCGTGCTTCGGAAGGCACGTTAAGCCGTTGGTCCTGCGCCTGATCTCTCTACGGTCGTGTCAGATTGCTGTCCCACCGAATTATGAGAGTGAAGGAATAGGGAGTGCACCTGTGCTTGCGCACTCACTTGTGCACTATAATATATCCTGCGTACCTGGCTGATCGTAAGATCGGCCGCCATGGCCGAATACGGCCGGAGGGTATTATTATTTATACTTTCACTCAATTCATCCTCCTAGCGGTTTTCCCGTTTCTGTGCGGGGTCTGCCTTTGACCATGATCCAGGATTTGTCGAGTCTGGTTATAACAGTGAAGCCACTGCCATCAGACCTTCGTAACTCTTAGAGGAGAACCAGATTGGACCATAGCAACACATTCTGATCTCATTGAACTAAAGGCAGAAACTATCCAAATGTGCAGATTTCTTCGTCATGTTTTTCCTCACCGCCGAGCTCATGGCACAAATCCACACATAGATTTTCAAAACAACCAGAGGTTTCCCAAACCCGGATTCGAACCACGGACCTCACGTAGGTATGTGAGGAGCGGTCCACCATAGCTCAATATACTTTCACTGTATTTCATAGTATTATTTAGGTTTACAATTATGTAGCAGGCTTTAGATAAAACTTTGATTGATTGTGTTGTTTGGTAATGGAATAGTTGTGTAAATTATACAGAGAGTGATAGTGATACTATTTTTTTCGTAAAGTATCAGCCTGTTTATGTCCCACTGCAGGGCGAAGGCCATCATTATTTGACATCATGTCATTCTTTCAAATTTGTCTCTTGGCTTTTATCTTCAGGCTTCCCTAATGAACCAAACCTGTTTTTTGGTCAGATATTTTAAAAAGACTCTCTCTTTCATCCTCTTTGCTGAGCAGCGCGCATGGCTCCCGTTTGCTATCATCACTGTACTTTCACTGTATACTTCTAGAGTTTTTAAGCAGGCTTTAGATAACATTTTGATTGATTGGACTACTTGGTAATGCAATATTTGTGTACTTTAGAGGGAGGGGTGATAGTTCTAATTTCAAATCCATTTTTTTTGGATCAGAACTTTTCAATACGTTTCTCCCAAAAGTCGCGATCATTGTTCAACATGAAACTAATAGATACTTTCTTAATTATCATAATGGAGTCGCTTGCCAGTGTTTTTTCTATTCAATGAAGTAATTTACAATTTTATAGTGTGCATATTTACTCAAGATGTCTTACTACAAAGCGGTCGAGCTGGTATGAATTTCGCAAATACTCTAGAATTTCGCCGATATGTATAAAAAACTTGAATCTTTCACTTATTTATTAAATGCACATTTAGGCCTACATGTAATTACTTTGATATTACCACAATCAATTAGTCATCAATGTCAGAGAAGTTCGTTTCAATAAGTTTTCTAATAAAAAATCGGTAAGAACAGATTACAATATAAACAGGCTTGTTCCGTAGATATTTTTTTGTAAATTTTTGTGTTCGTTGTAAGGACTTATAGGTTTTTACTTACCTTTCTTACTTTGCCTATAATTAAGCTGGAACCTATCATTGTGGTAAAACGATTAGTATAACTCAGTGTTTTTTTTCTATTTTAGGTGGGGATATTATTTAAATATGCACGTTAATACAATATCGTACATCTAGTCTCCCCAAAATATAAAGAAGTAGGAATCTTGCAGACTCATTCGCTCACAGACCTTTGATCTGATCCACTGGGTTTATTAGAAACTTTTTGGCACTCTAATAATATGTTTTCTTAATGATTTGTCTAACTTACATCAACCGCTAGTACCTCGACGAAAGCGAGTGATATCATAATTTATGCATACTGTGCAGTTATGTAAACAGTCAATCATCGTTAGTTCGATTTCTACGAGGAATAATAAATTACAAGGTATTATTGGCGATTACAGCTCGATAAGTGCTTATTATATTCAGTGTATGTTTATTAATTTAACAATTTTTGAAATAGAATTGTCAGATGGATATATCTTGATGTTTTTAATTGATATTAGATATAGATACTCGTACTCTTTTCATTGCTATTTTGTAATTGTGTATACACTTGCGCATAAATGCATTATTTTTAATTCGGTATTTTCATTGTGTACCTAAAACGCACCATTAATTTAAAACAATGGGTGTCTCTGTTATTTTGTATGTTTCGAAAAACCCCACTTTCTTAAAGATTTTCAGGCCTTAATATTTTAACTTAATGACTGGTATTTTAATTTAAATTCTGCAACATACTTATTACATCCATTAATGTTTTACAGCTTTAAACAGTCAGTGTGAACACAGTCTAGTATAATGTCAAAGTTTCTCTGTTAGGTGTGATTCTTCCGCGTAAAAAGGTTGTTATATGTTATGAGTATGCAAACGAGATGAGCCTTAACTATTATATTACGTAAGTGAGTATAATAACGATTGATTTATTGAGCAAGGCAACCGCGACTTGGCTTGCGGTCGGAATCTATTCATAGATTTGAATAACGGAATTCGAAAGGTCTCATTCAAACGTAGTTTAGGTCAATTTAGGAAGTGATATTTTAAACATTCTTTGACATTATGTTTTGACGTTTTGTGGTTACTTGGAGGTTTTGTGGTTAGTAGCTCTACAGATATGGATATTTTACAACTAGGTACTTCTGATATTATGTGCATTGCATGGCATAAATATTATTTGTCGCTTTAAAATATTATTCCATATAAAGTTGTCTGTTATTGAGCTATCTGACCAGAAAAAAAACGATTGTAGTAAGTTGTAAGCTTTTGAAGTGCCACGACTTACCACTGTTCAATGGAGCTGTTTAACATTATGCGAAGCTCTGCTTTATATTGACGTGTTTATAACACACGTAACTTAAAGTACAAGATACGAGTCTAATACTGCACCCAGAAGCTCTGATAAAATCTATTTCTCATTACATAAAAGAACATTAAAATACTTTGTATGACATGACCCCGAAAGCGCAAGTTCTTTAGAGACACGTATCACATAATCTTTATGTCCGATCTGTGAACGTTTAATCGACCGATGCACACGATGTCAGCTGTTATGCAATGCGACTGTACTTTTCGGTCGTCAAATCTAACGTTTGAACCATTTCATAGATATGCATTGACTGTAATTCAACCATTAAAGGACGTCTGCTTGATTTAATCTGTTTGAAATGTATTTTTCGAGACATGAGCAAAAAAGAAATCGCAGCCTCTAAAATAGTGTGTGTGATTTTTCTAATTCTAATCTACTGGTATAAAATGCTTTGTTGAATAAATACGAAGATTTGATTTTTATTGAATAATTTTGTCAAAAAAAGGTTTACAGTATAACCTGCAGAACTTATTTTACTTGGACCACTTTTGAGACCAACTAAATGCCCGTTCTCACAATCAAAATGCTTACTTCTAGAACTTCAAACTGTAGTGGCTGACCACTTATAAATTATAGGGAATTTGTTAGAATCTACGCAAAATGCGACTTTATTGCTTGCGTAATAAGGATAAGGTTGATATATTCGTCCTAAAATACTCGAAGTCCTGTGAATATAACCGCATTATTCGTTCATTAGTTCACTAGTTCGACAAGCAGCGTGTTCGCACGGTGTTGTGGTTACGGCATCTATTGAATTTCAAACCATATGCGAAGGAGATAAGATCTTAAATTGAGAATACTATGCCGGTAAGAGTGGTAATGTAAACATACCCTGTTACAGCTATTTGCGTAATGCAGCGAAGACAACAGTGCCCTGGTTCAGTAGAAATCGATATCACGTTGGCTCGCTAATTTTCGTATTTTTCTATTTTAAACCCCCTTTTTCTTTTCTATTGTTTGTATTTACTTACAAATATGACTTGGTGGGGTTACTTTTATTTTTAAATTCAACCACCATGACTCAGGTTTTATCCATATTGCTCCGTGAAAAGTTGCTATTACTTTCAATGTTCGTGACACTAAGCTTTCTTTATACTATGTATAAACCACGGGCTTGGCAAAGAAAAACACCATGATAAAACACAATGCTCGTATTACCTTAATCCCATTTGTCTGATCTCTTTTCACAGGCTACAGAGGTGTGACTGAGGTCCTTACAATATTTATGAATAGTATAACTTATTAAAAGTGGCAGTAATGTAGTGACTAATTGAACACTCTCAATTATAGCTCTCAAGCATTAAACTGTAACATAATTAAGAAAATTCCTAGAATTCCAAATTACTAAACGGAACTATGTTTATTGTTAATTGAACAGATCATGCAATATTCAATACACGATTCAAATCAATAACCAATATCGCCCACACATTCGTAATTATAATAAATACTCGGAAATTCTCTGGTACAATGCGATCTTATGTAAAGCTAGTAATTATATAGGCACGTAATAATATGAAAGCAAAAAGAGTAACGTAACGTTACCTGTATTATGCTATTCATAATATAATCGCAGCACAAACCAACCTCAAAGCTATTTCTTATCACTACATAGTATAAAATTAAGTCTCTCTTTTCTGTTTGTGCCTTTGTATGCTTAAATGTTTAAAACTGCGCTACCGATTTTCATGCGGTTTTTTAACCGACTTCAAAAAAGGAGGAGGTTCTCAATTCGTCTGTATGTTTTTTTTTTTTATGTATGTTCACCGATATTTTCGTCAATTATTGACGGATTTCAAAAATTTTTGTTTTGTTGTGTAGAGTTCAGTTCTGAGGTGGTCCCATTTTCACCAGTCCAGGATCTGATGATGGAATCCAGGAGAAATCGAGGGCAACCACCGAAAATTGTATGCTCGTATGGTGTTTTTGTTGCGTAATCATGTCTTACTTAGGTATATGCTTCAGGGTGTCAACATTTGATGCTGTTGTCCTGATGATGATGCTACAGTACTCCTTAACGGTTAGGAGTTGGAAGGCAGAACTGCAATTTGGTCGATGGAAACTATTTAGTAGTATGTAGGGCTTACATATTGCTTGTGAGGTATGCTTGAATCAACATCTGATGCTACTGTGCTGATGATGAAGGTACAATACTCCTTAACGGTTAGGAGTTGGAAGGCAGAACTGCAATTGGTCGATCGAATGTATGTAGGGCTAACGTGATACTTGTGTATATTACATCCAGACCCACGGCGAGAAATTTCGCCGAGAAGTCTCGCTGGGCCTTCACGCGAGAACAAAAAATTAATCCACACTCTCATTCACTCTTAACAACAACTAAGTTCCTATTAATAATTAAGTTCACAACGCTTTTACACAACTAAAAATAATGAAATAAACTGACTTTTTAAACAAAAATTAAACCGACTTCAAAAAAACCGTAAACACAAAAATAAACTAAAAATTAAAAAATAATTCCTAATATCTATTACCTCATACTGTAATTTTCCTAAACTATGTTAAATAGTCCAGGAATTTTAGATTTTATCTGCGGAATAATTCCTAGTGAGCTGAATTTTTGTATACACCTTTATTATGATATTGTTATGATGATGTGAAAAATCGACATTGATATCGTGCCGGCTAAAAAAGTTATAGGGGTCCAAACGTCAAGAAAATCAGTTTTTCGCAAATATCTTGCGATCTATTGCTCAGAGGTCAATAGTGGTTTCGTAAAAGTTGTTCGTCGTAAAATTGTCTACAAAAAAGGTCTCTTGCATTTTTCTGTAGAATTAACCGTTTTTGAAATATAGACTAGAATGCACTCACATATGGTATTGTATACCGTACGCCGCATACCAAGGCATAAACCCTATTGTTTGTTTTTTTCCCTTTTTTGTTTGTGTGTTATTTGTTAGTATGATGATCTACGTATAGAAATATAAAGGACTTGTAATACTACTACAGTCAGGAAAATAGGAATATCAACTATAAAAAACTAAGTGGCAATTTTTTTTGTCACTTTATAACTCAAGAACGGGCTCACCGATCCAAACCAAATTTTCAGGGTTTGTACAGACTATTTAGTATATGTTTTATGTGAAGTTTGAACAAAATCGGTTGCTTCACTTTATACGTAGCGAAGCACGTACCGGGCCACTAGTAATGATATAGATGCAATGTGAATTTTAGCAATTTTGATCCACGATCTGCGAAAAAAATCCTAGTGGCCTGAATTTTTGTATACGCCTTTATTATGATATTGTGATGAAGATGTGAAAAATCGACATCGATATCGTGCCGGCTAAAAAAGTTATAGGGGTCCAAACGTCACTGGACATAGCATATCTATATCATAACTAGTGGCCCGGTACGTGCTTCGCTACGTATAAAGTGAACGACCGATTTTGTTTAAACTTCACATAAAACATCTACTAAATAGTCTGTGCAAACCGTGAAAATTTGGTTTGGATCGGTGAGCCCGTTCTTGAGTTATAAAGTGACAAAAAAAATTGCCCCTTAGTTTTTTATAGTTGATATTCCTATTTTCCTGACTGTACTAGTATTACAAGTGCTTTATATTTCTATATGTAGGACATCATAGTAACAAATAACACACAAACAAAAAAGGGAAAAAAAACAAACAATAGGGTTTATGCCTTGGTATGCGGCGTACGGTATACAATACCATATGTGAGTGCATTCTAGTCTATATTTCAAAAACGGTTAATTCTACAGAAAATTGCAAGGGACCTTTTTTGTAGACAATTTTGCGACGAACAACTTTTACGAAACCACTATTGACCTCTGAGCAATAGGTCGCAAGATATTTGCGAAAAACTGATTTTCGTGACGTTTGGACCCCTATAACTTTTTTAGCCGGCACGATATCAGTGTCGATTTTTCACATCATCATTACAATATCATAATAAAGGTGTATGCAAAAATTCAGCTCACTAGGAATTATTCCGCAGATCGTGGATCAAAATTGCTAAAATTACTGGACTAAAAGTAATCTTAAACATACTAACTGAAGTCGGTGCCTGCCCAAAAACAGAAGAGAAGAAGCACCGACTTCAGTTAGTATGTTTAAGATTACTTTAACATAGTTTAGGAAAATTACAGTATGAGGTAATAGATATTAGGAATTATTTTTTAATTTTTAGTTTTTAATGGAATAGAATGATTAAAAAGGAAGGTTTATGTGTATACTACATCCATAATTTTGTAGGGAAACACTTATAATTTTAGCTACATCCGTGCGAAGCCGGGGTGAGCTGCTAGTTCGATTAGTATTAGGAAAGCAAAGCGATAATTTGTAAATATAATTACTTAGTGATATTTTAATTAAGTGCAACGAAAATAAATAATTTGGGTAGTATACTTAATTAATTCTAGTAATAGCAAAATAATTGAGCACGTAATTATTGTTTAATTCAGTTTTTCGCACCTTATTACGGAAGTGCTATTTAAGCTTTAGTAACATATTATGCTAAAGCTATTAAGTATAATTTGAATGTTAGTGATAGTAACAAACTTCGATAATGTATATTTTATTGTTCAAAACTTCCGTGTCAATTAATGTTGTAAAAAACATTTTTCGTAAGCATAATAAACATTTAAAATACATTCATGTAAATAACTTCATTATTTTTGGTCAAACGTAATTTTTGTTAATTTAAATAAATGTATTACATCTCAAAGACATAATTTACTCCTTTTCAAATCATTCGCATTAGCCACTATTTCTTCCAATGATAATTGTTTTTGACCTAAACTAAGATGGATGACGGCTTTGGGGATGTGTATCAGGTAAAACTGAAAAAAAGATCTACAATATACGCATGATTATTAGTAGATTATTAGTGCCTGACATACCCCACATGTTTATTTTTACACCTAAACACCCACTTGCATTCATTTGACATTCGACAGTTTAGACAGATTAAAGGAACATTTCTCAAAATATGCCATGGTCAACTGCACATAAACATTTCCCTATCATTATATCAATCTCTTACCGGTCAATTTCCGTGTACTCTGACCTACGTTGTCAAAAAGAAATCCATAAGGTCACTAGATTATAAAACAGGTCTTTTAATTGTCTATTATTTCAAACCGTATTCACATGACGGTAATAATCAGTTCTGAATATCAAGTTGTGAACAACTTATTAGTGTCGTAATTATTACACACACGCAATCATTAATTTAAATTGCTTTTGATAAATCAGATATTTGCAAGGAAGTTATTCGCCATTGCTTATAAACAATTAATTTATTATTAACACAAGAAGTCTTGAAAACTACTAGCACAACTTATTTGATGTTGGCTTAAAATTTTCTGAATATTATATTTAGTATAGTTAACAATCGTTTTCAGCTAATAAGCTGTTTTATGATGTACCTATATCAGGGACTATTTTTTTTTGTTCTTTAAATAATGTTTCACTCATATTACTATCAACATAAACATGTCATACAATAGAAAGCGGAATGCCATGACGAAAATCGCATTCCTAAAGGTACAATTTTGTCGAAAACTCAATTATTGTTTCTGTATGTAATTCTCATAATTAGTGTGTTTGTTCGAGCTTCTAAGACGTTACGCTCCCACGGACTTTTGTAATAACCGTTTTTGGTACAAGGACGAACATGGTAGAAATTCCATAGCTAATGTTGGCAATGCAGGTAATATGCAGAATATCTACGTCACGAGTCGTATGGCTGCAATTATCATAAACGCAATCTTATCTGATGACGAGTGCTCTGGTACTGTTCTTTTTTTAATCTCTTGCAAAGATGCTCTGTGGTGTAGGAATCTATACCAATGTAATTAAGCTGAAGAGTTTGTTTGTTTGTTTGAAAGCGCCGATCTCAGGAACTATAGGTCCGATTTAAAAAACATTTTTGTGTTGGATAGCCCATTTGACAAGGAAGGGTTAAGGCTATAATATAAACCTATACTTCCTTATAAATATGTGCGGAAACCGAAACGAAAACAACGCGGATAGAGTCGCGGGCGGCCGCTATTTAGGATATTAAGATTTGAGGTCATTATACATTTCGTTAACATTCAATAGTTCTGGAACCTATTAGGAACATAGCAAAGCTTTTTTTGTTATTTTTGGAACGGTCTACTTAATCCCAGTTGGCAAACTCAAGGATAGCAGATGCTTTAACTTACAATGTTGGTGGTTCCTATTCTATTTACCAGTCGCGAGACGATCTAGTTTCGCGTATAAATTAACCATGCAACGTCTGAATTACCTGCGAACAAAAAAAGAAAAATTATTAATAATATATTCTATTAAATTTACCACATTCTCCACGCATTCGAAACGGTCGTTACAAATGATTATCAATATTTCGTAGGTGTATTTACGCCATCGTGGCGTGTAATGGCGGCAATTTCGTGTGCGTATACTAAAGTGTAATCCGCGAATAATCGTCGCAGGAGGAGACTCACTTGTGCAGTTTAATGTATAAGCTACAGCGGCAACTGTCAAGTGAACAGAAACTTTTCTTTCCATCTGAAGTGTAGAGGTATATAGGTTAAGAACAGGTAGACCTTAATACAAAGTAGGCGAACCTATGGCACGCGTGCCATTGACGGCACGCGACATAATTTTTTGGGCAAGTCGTCGATCATAAACACTCTTGTAAAAATATGTAAAGTACATATAATGCCAGTGAGCCACGTATTAATATCTAAGTGATCAAAAAGACAAAATTAAATGATGGCACGTCAACAACGCCATACATTTATTTTTTTCGGAAAATTGGCACGTAGATGTATTTAAGTTGAATGAGCCGCTTGTCAATTTGCTAAGGTTTTGGTTGATCATATTTTGAGGTTAAAGACACCCAAAAGTGGTGTGCTGTTGACAAACTATTTCAATATGATGAAAACTGTAGACAACGGGCTAAGACGACATTGCTCCATAGTAATTTATATGGCCTGATGAGAGCAACGTATGATGTCAAAAGTTAATGAGATTTTGATGTCAGGAGTTTGTAATTTATCTTTAGATATGCTACTGGGTGGTTGGCTATAATATTTGCATTATGCATTTTGAAAATTATTCTGGCCGCTATTTTGTAACTTGCGCCAAATCGCCGGAGTCATAAAAACAAAGCTGAACGGCGTTTGGAAACGTTTAACTAGTTTATTGCTCCAGTTATTTCCATGCTAAGCATAAATATATTTTGTAACTGCACTAAACACCTTGAATGAAATAAACGCCCATTGTGTATAATATTAGCGGTGATAATGATGGAATTAGGTAACTGTGTTAAAAGAGCGTAAAAAGTTGACATTGCCATTGCATTTGCATGGCAAAAAAACGATAATGAACAATCTAAATCTCACTCTCAAGGTCGATAGATATCTCAAAATCTTTATAAAGTATGCTTTTAAGTGTGCGTTATTGCCCGTAAAGAAGGTATTGTTTTAAGTGTTAATTATCAGTGAGTACATGCAATGAAGGGTGAAAATATAAAAAAATATAGGCTGCAATTACATACATATATTACCCCGTTTTTTTCCTGAGTATCCTAAGCTTTAAAAGAGGCGTAGAACAATGCTTTAGGAGTGTTAAGTGCTTTAGAAGTTATTTATTACTACTTGAATTTGCCTATTCTCTAGGAGTTACGGTGAAGTTCTTAGCATTTCCTAATTATTTTACTATGAATGAGGATAGTTTCCAAAACTCAAAAAGTGATGGAGTCTGGTACTATAAACGCCCATTATGCTTCTGTGTAGCATAGACTTCGTAAAATAAAACAATTGGCTTCCAAACTATACAAAAGTAGTACAATTTGCGGTCACTTTAATAATGTAGTTTCCTGTAATTCTAATAACACGTACGTACAATTCTATATTACTTCGGAATTGTCTCAACAAAAAGAAATGAAGGACATTATTAATGAAGTAAATTGGCACGGGCCGGTGGCCACGGCTCTGGTCCAAGGTGGGTGTAAAAATCAAGAAATAACAGTAATTATTGTACAAAGCAGCTACTTAAGGTCGCCTACTTTAGTTTGTTGAAACATAAGAGTATGTGTATTATATTTGGGTTCTTTGGTTGGATTGAAAGTGACAGCCAAGTTTGATTAAAACAGGTGTGGGTATTTTTGGATATTGTAGTTCTGGAAATCTATTTGATGTATTTTGACTTCGTAGACACAGTCATCTATACTAACGTTATAAAGCTGAACAGTTTGTTAGTTTTTTTTTTGTATGTTTATCGCGCTTATCTCAGCAACCACTGGTTTGAATTTTTAAAGGTTTTTGTTTTGAATAGTTCATTTTTCAAGGAAGGCTTTAAGCTACAGTTTAACACTCTGTGTGCGGAAAGCAAAATCAGAAGCAGAAACTTCATTTATTAAAAGGTTTGTCAAAGCTGAAAGTGTACTAATACACTTTCAGCATTTCATAAATAACTTTAGTATCTGTGGTTCTCTTCTTTTTTACGGGTTATGTTTTGTGTATTGCGATGCCATGGGCCATTGTAACCAAATTCTCTGTTTATACAGAACCATCACATCCACCGATTCAGTCTTGGCCACTTCTTTCGTAACCTTCATTGCCCTCCACCTTAATACCTCCACGTTCGTTAGCAGGCTTGCTAGACAAAGAAATTGAGCAAAGTGCCTCCATTGCGTTTGCGGTTAAAGTGCGTATCAACTACGTATATTGTTTCAGAGCTAAACTGTAGTTAGGAAACACGCAGGATTCATGGGATGGTTTCGACGGAAAAAAAATATGATTTTGTGCATGTGTAATCTTTTTCCGAAATAACATTAGATATTACGGGTGAAGGAATTAAATATACGGAAAATAATCATCGAGTTTTATGAAAAAAATATTAAGATTAATTTGGAATTTTAAGGAAAAAAATCTAAATTAAACTTCAACCTGTATTACATTTACATACATTTTTGAAAATAATTAGTTAATTTAAAACCCATAGTTACAAATTTTTAAAGATCCGAAAACGCTAACATTTTTTTTTATATAAAAGGGTTGTAACATATTTAATTTAGCGGTGTTTAAAATAGCATGTCGATAAACAATTAAAAACAACAAAGTCGATAACAAACAATGATCGTCTTTTATACGAATGAGTGAATTGATGTAAGCCTTGACATCGCACCCATTCCACTTTTTCCGTTCACGGCCGTCTGCAGTCACAGTTTTTATGCATATTTTTTCAAGTCATTACTGGTTTATTTACTAATTAAATGCATTAACAGCCTTGTGAAGGATAAAGCTTGCGAAGGGATCATTAAAAGAAATATGAAAATATGAGGTAATGCGTTTAAGTTTGCTGTTGAAATCATTGTTAGCGGTTTCTTCCCAATTTCACATAACTTATCTGTACTTGTGTATAAGCAAGCTTCGCGGTTTCGACAAATATTAGAAGCAATTGCATTTCGCATTTTGCAGTATAATACATAAAAAAATTACACTCGAATGTTGTTGACATTTTGTAAATTTTTATAATAGCGGCGACAAGATTGTGACTAGAAACATTCAATAAATCAAATAGATTATGTAAAAAGCAGCATATTTCAGACATAAACCAATCATAACTGACAGAGTGATACAGTTGATTATAAAATAGGTTATCTCTTCTATTACTTTCGATTTGTTCAGCAAATCGGTCGAACTTTGAATCACGATTCTATCCGAAGTTAAGAAAGACTTACGTCTTTCTTAACTTAACAAGATTCGTGCAAACGGTACAGCACTATCAATAAATTAATCAAACATTGCAACAATTGTACATTAATTATGTTATTACTAGCGGCCGCCCGCGACTCCGTCCGCGTGGATTTCGATTTCCAATATCCTATGTGTTATTCTGATGTATAAGCTATATTGTGGTAAAGTTTCATTCAAATCCATTCAGTAGTTTTTACGTGAAAGAGTAACAAACATCCATACATCCATACATCCACACATCCATACATCAATACATACAAACTTTCGCCTTTATAATAGTAGTAGGATTGGTTATTACGAAATGATTAGGATCCTTTTTTGTTTCGTGTGCTTTTGTTCATAATTATATAATCTAGGTTTTTTAACTTGGAAGTAAATTATACTAAAAAGAGGCATTACAATTACCAACACAGTTACTATTCATAGTAAACTTCCTTCTCAATAGACGAATACGTTGATCAACACAACCGTTGGTGATTGAGGCAGGCACGTTTCACCACTTATAATTATTTTTTTGCCCACCTATACTCACCTGCTCTATTGCATACTAGTCTGTTGAAATAAAGGCTGTACATTGAGTAGCCGTTGATTGATTCATTCAACGCCGTGGATAAGTAGATATAGTGCACACAATATAGATAGTTTGTCATTAAAAATCCGTCAAGCCGGCAAACGGTCAATTTATTAATCTTAATGGAGACAGTCAATGCAAGTCTATCTCGAATTAGCGTCAAAATGTTACTTTACAATCGAAAATGGACGCAAATTGCAGTGGGGGCACGATAATAAAATAATGAGGGCCCAGTGTCCGTATAACAACATAATGGTGAGGGCGGCGCCCGCGCAGCTTTAGGTACAATTGCGCCCCCGGGGTCGCTCGATTGGACAGGGTTATGCAAATACAAGCCTGTGCCGTTTGAAATTAGTTTGCTACGGAGGCTTGATGATTGGACGGATAAGAGGATTGAATTGAGTTGTTTTTGATTTTGCATAGCTTCATTTTTGTATTTGAGTGAGGGAAAATGAGGGCTCAAGGCACTCGGTCGAAAATGAGAATTCAAGTTACTCCGTCGTTTGTGGCTTGAAAACCAAAAACTCTTCTGTGTCACGATTTAAGTATAAGTGCGACCCTTTACTCTTCGTCATAATGCAAAAACGTAGGTAGGTATTTATAGGTGTGCTTATATGATGGTTATAGAAATAGAATATTTCACATTAAAATTTCTTTAAATTACTGAAACTAAACAAAAGTTCAAGTGACAAAGTCCAGAGTGTAGCAAAAAGGCTTTTTAGTTCTAGTAAGTTATGATTTTATTGTTTGAACTGCACCAGTTCATGTTAACCTTTTGCATAGAACGGCCAACAAATCGATTATTAGTGATAGTTTCAGTTCGCTTAAACTATTTAATGGAATGTCAATGCAATGAAATACGGCTTGCAATTCCGAGCCTGTGTGCCAATATCGAATTGCTCTCGATGTTATCAAATGGAGCATGTTTAGATGTCATAAATCGATTGTGTTGCCGAGTTGTAGGTATCAGCGATCTGTCCGGTGCGCGTGCGGCAATCGATTATTATCGACCGAATCGAGTAAAAGTGTTCTTAACACTTTTACACGTTTCAATATTGTCCGGTATTGAAACTTTATGTCGCTGCCATTCAAAGACACGACTGTTTCGAAACGGTGTGTTTTTTTGACATTAACAAACCACAGTTGCAGATTCTGTTGTCAATTGAAAGTTATACTATGGCTTATGTTCCATGATACTTTTTTTTCAGGTAATTTATTATATTGATATTGTAGCTAACTGTTATATTATGTGCAGGATTCCAAGGTCAAACCTGCTAAAAGGCCCGCAATCTTAAAAAAAACACAGATTTTTGAATAGCTAAATTATTTGAGCAACAGTCCAAGTTGTAGGATTTGTAAGTTGCGTTTTCTTCCTACCTTCTTAAATTATCGTACTGAGTGACAAGCCGTCTATACCGAGTGACAAAAGAGGCCTAAATTAGAGCTCTAACCGCCTGTTTACCTTAGCAACACAACCGCATCCGAATATGGCTCATTAGGTCTGCATCGCATGCACATTGCACACCTCGCACCGGTGCATCGGACTCGGAAACTGCTCATGTCATAACGTTGTCAAGTCAGTGACGTCACGCGACCGTGGGCCGCTTGAGCCCTCAATCGAAACAAAAAGCAACGCTTAACAACTCTTTTGTTTATCGATATTTTATAACTGATTAATCGATTACGCACTTCATCGATTCTTTAGTCGTTTATTTGTTGCAACTTTGTCTAGACGGTGATTTCAAGGATGTTTTTTTTTTAATTTTTTTCAAGCTTTTGGCGACGATGATGTGGGATTGTTTATCATGTACTAGATTCTAAGTCTTCAATTAGTTAAATGATATTTGGTTCGCCAGCAAGTTCTTTTTAACGACAATAATGTTCTAAGCTAGATCCAATATGGTCTGGTTTTCCATGTATGTAAGAGATAGAGTATTCCATGTATGTAGAGGTCGAAGGGCAGTCGCTTCATTGTAATAACCAGCCTGGTCAATTTAACTTAAATTAGTTTCCCTAACTCGTTATCTACTATCTTTTATTCAAACAATCTTCCGTTTAATGCCACTTGTCCTTCAAAGTTTCAAAAGAATAAAGGTTCCAATTCACCTCGAAATTTCATATTTTTATTGCATACAGGAAAAACCATGGAGTTAATTTAATTAACGGAATTATTAAGCGTAAGTAAACATAAAATTAATGCATCAAAGACGAACGTAGTAAACTAAATGATCACTTATGTTGAATTTCGTGAAACAAAGTATTAATATTGAATAGCATTGGGAAGAAGGAACACTTTATTTGAAGGCTGCATTATAGTAGGTATATGATTAAGTTGATTCTTAATAGCTTTAACACTTAAATAATGATTTATAATTTAAACCATTTATCTTTGCATGGAGTGTAATACAAAATAATTTAATTTTGGCTACGTTTTGAGCTAGTAGCGTATGCAAATTAAGTAATTAGGAAAATAAGCCAGTGTTTAGTTTCAAATACAACCGATTTTCTGGACGTTGATTTTAATGATCATTATCATTCTCAAGGCATTACTCAAATATTCATGTATCATAGTAGGTCTAACTGTCTGTTAAGGAATGCATTTATCTATATTAGTGCCAAGTCACTTAGTTTGCTTTAAACTAATTTGTTAGCATTAGTCACATTACAAATATTTACTTATGCCTTTAAATAAGGCTTATACGGTACTGCTTGGCAACAATACAAGTCTGATTGAATAATTCTTATTTTATACGGTAAAGTAAAGTATCAGCCTATTAATGTCCCACTGCAGGGCAAAGGCCTCCATCATTTGAAATCATGTTTTCGTTACAAAGATGGGTTTTGGCTTAATCACCACGCTTGCCAAATGCGGGTTGGCGATCACAAACCACATATTATAGGTAAACAAAAATATAAGTTATCGACACCTTGAAGACCACACAATAACGTTTGTTACGAAAGGTTCACACATTATGATATAAAATAACAAAGCACATATAATTTGTGTACTGAAGGCCGTTGCTGAGGCCACCCCAGCCAATTTCGTAGGTGATGAAATTATTATACTAGTAATAGTCTATTTAGTTATTACATATTGCGTGTATGTTTAGATTCCTTTTTTGGCCATTGAAACGTGAGATTGGCTCATTGTGTCTGATTTAATCGGGTTTTAATAGTATGCACATAGCTGGGTTTGCACATGAGATATTGCAATTATGCACCGATCAACACGCAACATCGGCTAGATAGAGCAATTAACTTTAATTTGGCAAGTGACAAATGAGTTACTAATTATTCGTGCACGATTTTGATCGTCGCTCTTCGTGCATTAACGAGATTTTTTATCGAAAATTTACATCGTAAAGTGAAGTAAAATATAAGGCTGTTAAAGTTTCACTGTAAGCCATATATATTTATTGTTGCAAGTAATAATTTAAAACGGTAGTTTTTATAGTTTTTGAATCAGTAAGCCTTTGATAATATAATTTCACCTTAATTGGAGATATAACCATCGTGGCGGTTACTGTGTTAAGTTAGGCCTACCGAGTAAACGATTTGTCCTGTTAATGTAGCTTATTATTATTGTAAGAAGAAACATTTTTATACGAACTTATCTGAAAAATATCAACGCATAAAATCGTCGCTCTGGCGTAAAAGCAAGGAAATGACACACGTTTAAGTGCTCTGCCGATGCCGCTGTGATATTATTAATCATTGTGAAAAAGCAAGATCGTCGCCGATAGCTTTGTTCGAGTGTCAAGAAGATGTTTCGCTTTAATTTGCCCTCGGTATACTTTGACCCGCTTTAAAATAAGGACTTAAATTTGAAGCGACATTCGCTTCTTATCAGAGTGATAGCGTGTTGGAACGAACGTCATTTCAAACAAAAGAATGCTACAGTTTTTCACCTGTCGGGGCATATTCTGGCGATACAAATCTATCTTTGTTCGAGTGTCAAGAAGATGTTGCGTGCGCGCGCGCAAGGGTCGGAAGTTTAATTCCGCAATGTGAATTATAAGCGTGTTTACAAAATATTTTACAAGCTTATTAATTTATTAACGTTTTAATTTCGTAACGGAGGAAACCTGCGAAGTCTGATTACGACGGGTTAACTGATTTAGTAGATCTAAACTTGTTTAGTAGAATTTGACTTATAGATACCTGTGTTTCTTATTTCATATCTCTTGGAAATGGATAATTGGAAAGATGATTTAAGGTCAATGAAATAGAATTTATATAAACATCATAGGGCCAAATTGAAGGAAATCGATAAGAGACAATGAGTTTATTACAACTTAACAAGCGGCCGCCCGCGACTCTGTCCTCGTGGATTTCGTTTTCTGCACACATGGTGTTATATTAAAGGCTTTCTCTACAAATAGACTATCCAATCCAAAAATAATTTATCTATTTTCATTATTATTTTTCCATTCGAATCTGTAGTTCTTGAGTTTAGTTCGTTAAAACAAACGAATAAACTCTTCAGCTTTATTATATTACTATAGGTTTAAACATTTTTCTTAACAAAACAAAGGTCGTCGGGCGCGCGTCCGCTAAGCGACAGTGTTCGTTAATACGCTCCGTGTTTATTTAAGTAATTTCCGGGTAATAACGCTCAAAGTGCTAAAAATAAGGTGTTGTTTCAAAGACTTTTATGTGACCTATAAAACGAGATATAATTCGTCCAATTCTGTGGCGTAATTAAAGAAAAAACAGTGAATATGTCTACAAAATAAATCGCCGATCGAGAACTACCTCACAGGATTCATACAAACGAAGCGGTGAGTCGGTGTCGCATCGGCTATCATCGGATATCATCGCGCAGTGCACGCGCACGACACACAAGGTACTGGCGGCCCGCGTACCAAGGTACGAGCGACAGTTTAGCGATACGATATTCAACAGATATTTATATTATTTTTTACTTCTTTGATTGATATCAAAACATGATGATGCATTCACCGTCCAAGCCTTACTCCTCAAACCCAGACTTGAGCAAGGAAATTGATGCAAACATCAATGTGTCACAACGAAAACGTAAACAGCCTGACTGTGAGTTTACGGAATCTTTTAGAGAATTTACACATTTGATGCAAAATATGCTCAAAGAGTTTAAAGAGGATTTAAATACTAAAATATGCAACATAGATGAGAATATACGTTGTATGCGGACCGACTTAGATACACTATCTGAAACCACGAAGGACATTCAGAAGGATCTTGCATCGTTACGCCTGGAACAGACTAACTTGAAGCAGAAAGTGCACGAGATAGAAAATAAGCATGATAATTTGCAAAAGGATGTATTGGATATTCAAAACACACTTGACTTTAATTGTGATATGAATGATAAACTGGGGCAACGCGTCGAAAAACTAGAATCACAATATTTAAGTTACAATAGAACTACCGAAATTATAACATCTCTGGAGTCCAAAATTGAATCTTTAGAACAGCATGCCAGGAACTGTAATATTGAAATATGTGGTATACCGGAAAAAAGTGATGAAAACTTGATGCAAATAGTTACAAATATTGGCGAGAGAATAAACTTCCCAATACAAAAAAGTGATGTACTTACACTACATCGTGTTCCGCAAGCGCAAACAAATTCAAATAGACCAAAAAATATTATTGTAAAAGTTTCATCACGAATAGGGCTTGCAATTCGAATATTCGAATATTCGAATAATTCGAATATTCGACTCATTTTACTATTCGAATATTAATTGACGCGTTATTCGAATATTCGAATATTTTATGTGTTATTGGGATTAATTAGAAAATGCAATCTCGATAGTCTCAAATCTCAAAAAATAGGTAGGTGTTTTTCGATATTCTATCTCGATGATGATGATGATCTTGCTATATGTGATATTGATCGAAATCTCGACAATTTTGATCAAGATTATCGAGATTTTAGCCCGATATTAAATGGCCCTAAGCAGATTAAACTTTAGCGACTTTAACTTCTTAAGTTTCATCATAAATTAATGAATATGATTGATCTCGTAAATAATAATTAATGTCTTCGTTTAATGTTATTTCACCCCTTACAACCCTTCCTGGTAAAAAGACAATGCCGGTTTTTGTAGGGGAGGTGGGGTTTTTTATTTTCGAGCGTCTATCAACCAAGCATGGAAATATGCTTGAGGGCATCACAAACGATACTTGCTTTGGCAGTGTAGTTGTAAACTCAGTCCAAACTGAGTGTGACAGGTTTAGACATTTTTCTATGGGAAATGGCATCCTTTTTTTTCTCGCGTCTATCGGCCAACTATGGAAATATATATTCAATAGGTCATAACATTACAAACGCTATTAAATTTGGCAGTATATATGCAAACTCAGTCTGAACTGAGTGAGACAGGGTTGAAACTTGACCACAATGTACCCTCGCTTCAGTATTTTTTAATGGGGAGCTCGATGGCGCAGTGATTAACGCACTCGACCTGCGGTTGCCAGTCATCGGATGGTTGACCAAAAAATTTCATCTCAAGCTCCTCCGAGCTTCCGAACGCACGTTAAGCCGTTGGTCCTGCGCCTGATCTCTCTACGGTCGTGTCAGATTGCTGTCCCGCCGAATTATAAGAGTGAAGGAATAGGGGGTGCACCTGTGCTTGCGCACTCACTTGTGCACTATAAAATATCCGGCCTAAGGGTATTATTATTTTTATTTATTTTTTTAATAGGAGAGATGGTGTCTGTGTTTTTGAGACTATGTATTACAAACAATATTTGCATAGACAGTATACCTGAAACTCTGTCTGAACTGAGTGAGACAGTTTAGAACTTAATAAAATGGTATGAAGCGAAAACTCAGTCAGAGTGCAAAAGTTCTATCCTCTGTTTATCAGTTCGGACTGAATTTTGCAGCAATACGCCTTTTACAAATATTGTTTGTAATGTTCTTAAGAATATATATTTCCATGTTTGGTTGATGGCATGGAAAAAGAAAGGACACCACCACCCATAGCAAATGTTGAAGCCAAGGTCCATAGTAAAAAAGTTCGAGCCTGTCTGGCAGTTCGGACAGAGTTTAGAGCTAAACTGTCTTTGCAAAAATTGTTTGTGATGATCTCTAGAATATATTTTTCCCTGTTTGGTCGATGGACGCGAAATAATAAAGACGCCATCTTCCCTAGAAAAATGTAAGTAGCGAACGCCCAGTTTTTGTGTAAAAGTTCTAACCTGTCTTACTCAGTAAGGACTGCGTTCACATCCATACTGCCTGTGCAAATATCGTTCACTGGGTTCTTAAGAATATATATTTCCATGTTTGGTTGAAGGCCGCAGGAAAATAAAGGACACAACCTCCTATTAAAAAATATTGAAGCGAGGGTACATAGTGTTCAAGTTTCAGGCCTTATTTACTCCACACTTACTGAGCTAAGTTTGCAGATATACTCCCAAATCAAATAGCATTTTAAATGACCTCAAAAATTATATTTTCATTTTTCATGATTGGTCGAAAGACGCGAGAAAAAAAAACTATGCACTTTCTACTCTCCCATAGAAAATGTATGAAGCGTAGGCTTAAAGTGTAAAAGTTTAAACCTGTCTCACTCAGTTCGGACTGAGTTTACAGCTATACTGCGATAGCCAATATCGTTTGTGATGGCCTCAAGACTATATTTATCCATGTTTGGTTGGTGGAAGCTTGAAAAAAATTTTCGAATAATATTCGAATATTCGAATATTTTTCGAAAAATATTCGAATATTCGAATACCTGATTTCGTCGAATATTTGCAAGCCCTAATCACGAATATTAAGAGATAACATACTGAGTACATTCCGCAAGGCTAAAAGCGTGACTACCAATGATATTGGCATTGCTGGCACCCCAAAGTTAATTTTTATGAATGAACATTTAACACTTGAAAAGAAGAAGCTTTTTCGTGATTGTCGTGAAGCCGCAAATAAAGAGAAATATCAATACGTCTGGATTAAACACGCAACTGTACTGGTGCGGGAATCCAACAATCATGCAGTTATCGCAATACGCACTCCTGATGATATCAAAAAGATCAAGGCGGGATCGAGCAAGAAACTTAACGATAATCCATAGTCTAAAATTAGCATCTATCTACCTTAAGAAAATAATGTTATTTTCTGTTTTTGCTCACGATTCTTGGGGTAGTTTGTTTTGTTTTGATATGCCGTGCCGTTGTTATCGGAGGGACCCAAATATCCGTGGAGTTAGATTGTTAGTAATGTTATATTCTTGTCATATTCAAATTGAGTGGATCGTATGTATTTTCTTATTATACAGGATGTTACGCTGTGCGGAGTTTACGTTGGTAATTGGCCATGGACTGAAGTTTTTATATATCTGTTTAGTAACACTAGTTTATTACTTGGATATAGAGAATGGCTAGTTTGGAATGTTATTATCAAAACTGCCGGGGTATTCGTACCAAACTGCATACATTATATATGAACATTCTTTCTCATGCATATGACCTTATTATACTCACGGAAACCTGGTTAATACCCGAAATTGCCAATAACGAATTTATAGATCAGCGTTATACAGTGTATCGTTGTGATCGCAACCGTAGTGCCACCGGCAGGAGAGACGGTGGTGGTGTCTTGGTGGCGGTCCTTAAGGGTTTAAGATCGATGCCTATTGTTCCAGTGTATAGGGACACCTTGTTGGACAGCATTGAGAGTGTATGTGTTTACCTCCCTGGCTCATGTGGCTCTAAACGGCATGTAGTCGCCGCTGTCTACATACCTCCTAGGTCTTCAATTGACACGTATTCTGCATATCTAGAATTATTAACAACAGTACTTGAAGACACCTCGGTAGTGAGCTACTCACTCTTTGGTGATTATAATTTACCTGACATTGCATGGGTTCCGAAGGATGGGTATGTTGGAGCTATGGACTTCATTGCAACAACACACTTGACTGCCCAACTGTCAAACTTTATGTCACTCCATGATGCTTGTCAGTATAATTTCATTGAAAACATTCGTGGTAATATACTTGATTTGTTAATCTCCAATATTGAATGTAAAATCACTCCATTAACAAATATTCTTTTACCTAAGGACAGCCACCATCCACCATTTAGTATAGGTTTTATGTTTGACACCACACCATCACCTATTATGCGTCGGCAAACACTGTTAAAATATAACTTCCACAAAGCTAACTATCAGTTAATAATTGAGGATTTGGATAAACAGGACTGGTTTACAGTACTTAACACAAATGACGTCGAACAGGCAGTTGAGATATTCTATAATGTAGTCTTTGACATTATTAAAAAGCATACCCCCCCAATATCCTCTAGATCTGCTAGATATCCGACATGGTTTACCCCTTCCTTAATTCATATTGCTAAGAACAAACAAAAGACATGGGTTCGGTGGAAGAAGTATAAAAATGCATCCGATTATGAACAATTTTCAATTTATAGACATCGTTTTAAACTAGAATCCCGTAAATGTTTTCTTAGATATATAGACTCAGTAGAAAGTAGTATTCAGAGTAATGTTAAGCATTTTTGGTCTTTCGTTTCTAACAGCAAAGCCTCATCCAGTATTCCTCCGAACATGAGGTATAAAGGTATGGTAGCCGGTGAACCTGATGCGATTTGTGACTTATTCTCTAAATTCTTTTATTCAGTGTATGAGCCTTGTACTCTATCCAATGGGGGATGGTGTGAGACGTCAATATCTTCTCCAAATAATATTAATTTGTACAATCTCTTCTTTAGTGAGAGTGACATCCTAAAAGAACTCAAACTTCTTGATCCAGCTAAAGGCTCTGGGCCGGATGGACTACCGGCTCTTTTTCTAGTTAGAACTGCGGAAAGTATTTGTAAACCACTGTTCATTATCTATAACAAATGTATCACGGCTGGTATATATCCTCAAGTATGGAAAAGAGCTAATATAGTGCCTGTACATAAAACCGGTTCAAGGCATGAGGTGGAAAACTACAGACCGATTTCTATCCTGTCTGCCTTGTCAAAGCTCTTCGAGAGACTGGTCCATAACAAAATTTATCCCGTCTTACATAAAATCATCCTAAAAGAACAGCATGGATTTGTTAAGGGTAGGTCCACTATCACTAATCAAATGTTGTACGTATCCTTTCTTTTTGATAATATGGACCACAATGCTCAAACAGATAGTATATATACCGACTTTCGCAAAGCTTTCGACAAGGTAGACCATGAACTGCTTTTAAAGAAAATTGCCTATAATGGCATTCGGGGCAATTTATTGCGCTGGTTTTCATCTTATATTTTAAACAGAACTCAAAAGGTCGTAATCAATGGGTTTCAATCGCATAGTATTAATGTGACTTCGGGCGTGCCTCAAGGGTCCATCCTTGGCCCATTATTATTTACAATTTTTATTAATGACATAGGTGATTGTTTTCGAAACTGTGATTTTTTGTTGTATGCGGATGACTTAAAGATTTATAAATCTGTAACATCAATTTCTGATTGCATTCTTATACAGCAGGATCTGAACAGACTTTCTGATTACTGTAGGAAAAATAAACTGCACTTGAACCTGCCTAAATGTAGTTACATAGTTTTTACGAAGAAGCAGCTTGTAATACCGTATGAATATTCTCTTTGTAATGTCTTGTTGAATAAAGTTACATCTATACGTGATTTAGGTATTACATTAGATAATAGACTGCATTTGGATCTTCATATAATCAAAATTGTAAACAAAGCATTTCAAATGTATGGCTTTGTGATGAGGTCGTCTAAGAACTTTAAGAAACCTAGTACTTACCTCTATCTTTATAAAACACTGGTGCGCTCCCAGCTTGAATATGCCGTACCAATATGGAACCCATTATACAACAAGTATGTAAACATCATTGAAAATGTACAACGTAAATATCTGCGATCCATGCACTGCAGGTGTTATGGAACTAATAGATTATCATACGACCAGTTATTGAATAAGTATAAACTGTTATCGCTTCAGTCCAGGCGTAAACTCCTTGTGAGCATGGTACTCTATGGCATTATTAATAATAAATTCGATTGCACTGATTTGACCAACAGACTATGCTATATTGTCCCAAGATCGGTTCATAGACGTGAGGCGCGCGTTCGGAAGCTGTTCGCAACTGATAAATGTCGTACAAATGCGGGTATGCGCTCCCCCTTGCGTCAAATGGTTGATATCTTTAACGATAATTTTGTTGATACTGACATATTTCATCTTTCTGAGGGTCAATTCAAACACTATATTTGTAATATGCTTAGGTCTCATTAATGTATTTTCCTTTTTAATTGTTTCAAACTACCTACAAGCATTTAACTTTTTATAAGAATTGTAACAGATTTTTGGCATATGGTTCACGACGTATTGCTTTTAAAATAAACACGCATTCATTTTTATAATAATACATTTTGATTGTTACTGTTGGTTAGCTATTAATTGCGTTAGCGTCTGACTTTTATGTAATATATTTTAGTTCAGCTTTGTTTACCTGTGGATAGTGTATTTGACTACATAATTATCTATATCTAATATGAAATGTTATATTGTGTAATCATTATTATGTAGTTGTTTGCTATTCCCAATAAATGAAAAAAAAAAAAAAAAAAAAACAAGAATAACAGCAACAAAGTACTAAGTAGTAATCTATTCTTCTCACATTCACGTTAATTAACATTGACAGCGCAAGACTATACTATTACTGACTACCTACTATTAATTGACATTAAGAGCACACGACTGATTTTTATTAAACGTCAAAAACGTAAGCTTGTAGGGAAAATTGTATGAAATACTAAGGTTTGACGTCACAACTAAGTATTGTCAAATGAATACTTTTTTAGTTCCGATTAACTGTAATAATTTGTTAAAAGCGCAAAAGTTACTATGGCATAGTGATAAGCGATTATTTATTAATTACTTCTTTAATGTAAGAGTTTTATTATTTATTTTGAAGGCAGTCGTGTACCCTGTTGACACGCGCAATAGTCGTAGCCATTCAGGCAGTCACCGCCGGCTTATCCGTCAAATCCGTCCGACACTTGCCGAACAGACTCGCTTCGATTTTGCAACCCCCGTTGCAACAGGGTGCTAATAACCGTCAGACAGATCGGTTGCAGCTAACTATCTGTTCTTTATAAAACCGGATAGCAATTAATATTACTTAACTTGAAATAATGAACAGTTCACGCTCGACTTGCAAACAGCCAGACTGTCTGAGATTTATTTTTTTGTTTCGGTCATAGACTTGTAAAATGCAGACTGACACAGTTTAGGCGTGATTGCGATATTAATTGGGTCTTTTGAAACGTTTTGAATGCGCTTTTGCATACGTTTGACGTGTTGGAGTAGGTCAGTGTTGCCGCCAATACAATGGCTAGTACTAGAAATAGTGCACCACAGATAATTAAACATGAACTTTTGTAAGGTGTCTTAGGAAATAATAATCGTTGCATTAAATAAATAACGATCTAGTTCATAAAAGTTTTATTATGCCTGGCATTCCAATATTTTAATGCAGAACTTGATACAACAATAATAAATAATAATAAAATATATAATAAATATTTCACAACATCACATACATTGATCCGACCCCGTGTTAAGTAGCTTAAGCACTTGTGTTACAGACATCAGAATCAACAGTGGTATTACAAATATACTTAAATAGATACATATGACACCCAGACCAGGACAAACAGACATGTTAATGCACACAAATGTTTGTCCTGTGCGGGGACAAACATTTGTGTGAATAAGTTTCAATGTAGGCTTTTCGTTCACCTCCATTGATACCTGCTTCTCTACGCAATCAATGTAGTGTCTCATATGTTAGGACTCGAATTACCAATATCGTTTTCACTGTGTTTGAGTTGTTAATGAGATAATTGTCTATAATCAATGTGTCATTATATATTGTATGTGCATTTGAGCGATGAGTGAAAAGTGGCTATAAATCAAACATACTAAGTGGTTAAAGATTGCATAGATCATCGCTTTTTAAAATCAACATTCTTAAATCGATGTATGATTTATAAGTAGTCGGTGATGTAAAGGCATTTTTGTAAAGTGGTTGGTATATTTATGAAAATAAAAAGTACGATGTCAGAGTCATTCAAGTGGAATGCAATAGTATTTTATGAATCGAGGTTTTACGTTTAAAAGTTTTATTTATTTATGTTTTTATAGCAATAACAAATTTTCAAAGAAAATCAATAACACATGCACCTTGTCAGGGCACAACAACATTATTACAACGGATTATTATCGAATATCGAATTGATGTAGAATCATTATTGTGTAGTTTTCCGACGATGATTAAGTGCTTCTATATGTTAACTAGCGGGCGCCCGCGACTGCGTCCGCGTGGGTTTCGGTTTCTTTATCACCTATTTTTGCCGTTATGGGTAGATTTTTCAAATAATCTTTAAAAGAGGATGCCTACGTCATATTATCTTTATGAATGCAAAGTCTCAGCCCGATCGGTTAAAAATTGACGAAGTTTCATACTAACGTTCATTCCCTATTTGACCCCCTTGGGGGTTGGAATTTATCAAAATGATTGCTAAAGCGATGCCTACGTCATAGTAGCTTTATGTATGCAAAGTCTCAGCCCGATTGGTTAAAAATTAACAAAGTTTCATACTACCGTTCATCCCCTATTTTACCCCCTTGGGGGATGGAATTTATCAATCTCATTGATTAGGCGATCCTACGTCAGAGTAGCTTTATGAATGCAAAGTCTCAAGCCGATCGGTTAAAAAATGACAAAGTTTCATACTAACGTTCATCCCCTATTTTACCCCCTTGGGGGTTGGAATTTATCAAAATGATTGCTTAGGCGATGCTTACGTCATAGTAGCTTTATGTATGCAAAGTCTCAGCCCGATTGGTTTAAAATTGACAAAGTTTCATACTACCGTTCATCCCCTATTTTACCCCCTTGGGGGTTAAATTAATCAAAATCCTTTCTTAGCGGATGCCTACGTCATAACATCTACCTGCATACCAAATTTCAGCCCGATCCGTCCAGTGGTTTGGGCTGTGCGTTGATAGATCACTATGTAATCAGTCAGTCAGTCAATCAGTCAGTCACCTTTGAGTTTTATAGATATAGATAAAGAATATTTTGAATTTGAATTTGAATTACCTACATCATATAAAGCAATAAGATAAACGCCATCTATAAATCTTACAATATCGTTCCATCAAGAATGAAAGTTAAAGTTAGGCTTGTTATTTCAAGCGTGTTTAGTGAACATTTAGTATTCCGTTCAACTATCGTTTGACAGAGCGCGTCTAACGTAGGTTAGTGTTCAAGAGCATCGCCCAGACGTGACTTGCACATTTGAGATGCCACAGTGTGAACAAGATGCCACACTAAATACAAATTGGTGAGACGAGTTAAGAATTTTATCGATTAATTAAAGACGGTATGGACATCACTAATTATGTGATAATGATCGGACACGTTGGGACAAGCTTGGAATTAAAAGAAAATATTGATGGTATCCAATCTAGTCGAACAAAAATTATTGGTAACACTTTCCTTTTATTGAAAATTGCTATTCCTAAAACAAAAACAGTTTCTTGACAGTTGTTATGTAAAACTATAAGATGGGATATTTATTTTTAATTAGATAATAATTAATCACATAAAAAATACTGAGATACCTTAACTATCATACCATTTAAACACATACGTAACCGATAAAGTCTGCGGTACCTTATCTTATTTGCATAATGAGAAAAAAATCTTACCAGTTCATTAATTGAATTAGTTTCATGTCCGCCCAATCTGTTCATGTCTAATTAATTATGCATTGATTGGCGATACGATACACGTAATGTAATGCCATGCTGCATCCTAAGATCATTATTAACTATAATGTGCGATGCCTCATTTATTATTTATTATTAAATCATTTATTTCAGGTAAGTTACACCCATAAATTACATTTACATTTACAATTTTTATAAAATTAATGGATTAACAATCAAATAGTAAATACATAGAATGTCACTGATAAAACTACAATTTTAAATTAAAATAATATAATAAGTACATAATATAAATGTCAATATAAATTAAAATATCTAAATGTCAATATTAAAATAATCAAAATAAAAATAAAAATATAAAACATCAGTACAGCCTTTTGGGAATTGGGACAGTGCAATATATATATTATATTACTAGTGTTACAAGCCTTACTCATGTTGACTACATGACTCTCACTTATCATTGGTAATAGATCTACTACATATTATATCTATTTAAATCGTTAGAAACCTATGCCCACGCCATAAAACCCGTTTTGGAATTGCACAAAAATTTTACGCTTCTAATCCTAGTGTCAGCATGTTGACAAACTTACGTCATGGTTAACAGAAAATGCCACAGCTTTCTGGATGCCGGGGCATCTTACGATCGAAATCTATGGTCTACTGAATATTCTACACTGTGCACGTAGTTTAATTTCCGATCGCGTTTATAGGAATAGTTTCACTGTTCAATAGATACATTATGTTTGTATCTAGAACGAGCCCACTTTCGCTGTAGGCGTTTTTACTCTTTTTATTGGAATTCTGAGGTTTGGTGTTAACTTTTTTTGGACGTTATTCGATGATTTTTTGTCGGAGTCACATACTTTCACGATTTTTGCGTGGACTGTTAACCTGGATTGAAGTGGCTATTATTAGATGAATTGCAAACTTTGAATGGGATACTGTCGCTGAATGTTTTCTATTTGATATTTTGTATTGATCAAGTGGTGTATGAATAATACTTTGATAGGAGTTGTTTGTTCGCTAGAATTGCCACAGATAACATGCATTGCAAACGGGTTGATGTGAAAATAAACACCGCACTTATATCTTGATGATTTGCTTTAAACAAAATTAAATAGTCCATTTACTATTAAATATTCTTTAAGTATGTAAACTATATCTAAGTAATAGTTGTTAACGACATAAACAATAAGCGTAGAAACGAAAACGAAACAAAAAGCTTGTATGTAGAAACATACAAAGCTGAAAATGCGACCGAAGGTCGGCCGAAGTTCATGTTCTATTAAAATTACGCGACGTTATTTAAACATGGTGTGTCATCCCTGCCAAGGATGGATCCAGGCCATGGCTGGCAGGAGCTGGATGCGAGTCGACGAGGATCGGGCTAAATGGAGAGCCCTAGGAGGGGCCTATGTCCAGCAGTGGACTGCGATAGGCTGATGATGATGTGTCATCCTCCATTAAAATACGTTGTAGGCATAGTTGGGTCAAACTTCGGTCGCGTTTTTCAGCTTAGTTTGTTTCCTTTATTAGCTTATCCTAAACAAGCAGTTATATTATTTTTTATTTAAATCAAACCGTGATGACACGGAAGTAATCCCTTCTGTACAACGCCTAGTTCTCTCATTCTGTTTCACATGCGGAGACGCGGCACAAAGATATGACAACATCCGTTCCCATGTCAATACCCCAGGCTAATTTGCATGGTTAGTTTCCCCTACTCTGTCCGGTTTTCCTTCCTATTTTCTAGTAATAACCTCCCGCCTGTTTTTCTACTATTACGCAACGTCATATATTGTCCACGAAGTTTTAATGAGTCATGTCTAATGTTACGGGTTGGAGTGCCGTCATATAAAACTTAAAATAGTTTCTCTTGGCTGTTGGATTTATGTGACCGCGTCTGTGTAGTGACGGGTAGGATCGTATTAACGACTAAGCTAATACTTCTGGGTTTAATTTTGTACCTGCTTTTTGATTTATCTTCTACACTTCAAATATGGCAATCCATAGTTCGAAAAACCCGATGACGGTCCCTAGTCTTTTCAACAATTGTGAACCGTTCACATCTAAGTGTACTTTAGTAGTTGTAATTTCTCACGAACAAACAGAATAAGCGGTTTATAGTTTATTATACAATAATACAATTATATTGTCTTTTGCCAATAATCTTGTATTAGGACTACCTTATTGCTCGGATACGTAATGTATGGTTTAATTTACGACTATAGTTTTAAATACAAACACTTATTACTATCGATTAAGTACTCGTATAAAGGAGAAATGTTACCGTCTAATGAATCAAATGAGTAAATATCAATATTATGAGATTTTGCCTTAAATGGAAATAGGCGAGTAGTACTAGCTGCTACGGCCGTAAAATGTGATGCACCATTGCGATGCATTTGTGAAAACTTTGGTATGGCATGTCTATGTCTACGGGTTGCGATAGTCACTATAGTCCATTTCATCAAAGATGATCCCGGTGACAGTTGACGATTCAAAGGAAAATCGACACTATTCTAAAGCATTAAGAACACAATAGAAAATCAGTATTGCCTTGAAATTAGGTTTAATTTTGTATAAAAAGCATACCTATCACAAATACCAATTCTAGCTGAAATAGCGAACCTATAACAAACATCTAAACATAACCTCTTAAAAATAGTCTACGGAAAGGCATATAGTTATTGCCTGAATTATTTTGTTTATTGTACCTTACTATGCTACTGCACAAGCGAGTTATTTATTTTATAATAATACGTATTTGAATTCAAGTAGCCGCGTAAGTAAGTACCTCACAGTTTCTTCGTTACAACTTAAAAGCCATCTTCACAATACTAAAGTGTCGTAGTAATGAAAACGCACTTAAACTGGAAACATTAAATAACAGTAAGTGAAGTGATGAAACCGTTTTAACTGACGTTGATGAACGGTTATCAGTTTCGCGGCTTCGGAACCAGTTCGTCTTCCAAGTAAAAGTGGCCAGGCATCAAGTGACAAGTGACAAGCGACCGGTCTGATGACAGATAGAGCGGCCATCTTTTTTTCTGTTAAGCTTTATGCTCCATATAGGCACCGTGCAGAAACTATAGAGGGCGCAATCCCGATTTTTTTTCTGTGGTTTGACAGTAAAATTTGACATTTAGCTTAAAAGTTTCGAATATGAGTCACTAGATGGCAGAATAAGGCACCGTGTTTTTCCGTGGTTTGACAGTAGAATTACCGACATTGAGATTTAAAAGCTTTGAATATGAGTCACAAGATGGCAGAGGCATCGCTACGCACGGTGCCTTCGTAAGATATCGCCCTCCTGATGTGTCAACCCGCTCCGTATTTGGTACTAAAATTTGAAGCGATCGTCGCTTCTTATCGCAGTGAC
This sequence comes from Nomophila noctuella, assembly GCA_958496325.1. Taxonomy (NCBI): domain Eukaryota; kingdom Metazoa; phylum Arthropoda; class Insecta; order Lepidoptera; family Crambidae; genus Nomophila; species Nomophila noctuella. The sequence continues at coordinate 4,757,738 of OY292484.1, read as the reverse complement.
ACCATGCTAAAACGTACGTAATTACAAACAAAAGAACTGTTTTTTAAAGTCAGAGTATATCTTAAAGATTTAAATCTATGCTAGGCTTAAGAAATCCTTCGTCCTTAATCAGTTTTCAATCGAGAAGAAAATGTAAACCTTACCGGATTAATCGAATGTTGTTAATCGGTTACATTTGTATAATTACCAGAAACTGGTTGATCTACTTAAGTGATGTGGGTCAGTATTATTATTTAAAGCCTTTAATATCGCAATGTAGGGTATTTATCAAACTTCCGAACTCATTTCCAAGGATTATGATTTTGTGAAATCAAGTCTCTCTAGAATGTAGTTGATATAAATCTTGGGCGTGTTAATTATTTTTAACCGACTTCATTTGGTATTAATCTATACTAATATTATAAAGAGGAAAGGTTTGATTTTTTGTTTGTTTGTATGAATTGAATAGGCTCCGAAACTACTTGGCAGATTTGAAAAATTCTTTCACTGTTGGAAAGCTACATTCACCCAGAGTAACATAGGCTATATTTTATCCCGGTACGGGAAGTAGTTCCCCCGGGACGCGGGTGAAACCGCGTGACGGGCCGCTAGTTAATAATAAATTCATTGGACTAACCCACCCACCGATTGCCCCTAAACTTAGCTCAAAGCTTGTACTGGATGCTAGGGAACGGATAGACATATTTTAATACTTTTATAAACACTCATGACTCGAGTGACACATGCCGATTTTTATCACACAAACATTTGCCCTTAGCGGGGTTCGAACCCACGACCCCTGGTTTTGTAATCAGGGTCTCCGACCACTGGACCAATGGGCCTATCAAAAAACAATAACTTTCTGTTCGCTGTAGTTAAGCTTTTTATCTTGAAGGTAATGCAATCCAGTTCCATCTTGTATATACCTAAGTCAGTTTTATATTTTGCCTCAGCACAAAATCTAACATTTAAGTACCACTGTTTTAGCCAATGTTATATTCCACTCTTAGTACTTATTTGTCTGGTGTATTATTTATTTCTATCGATGATATACCCGCCCTGAATATGACCTACGAAGATGAACCATTATAAAACGCTAAATAACATTTCATAATAATAATGCTGTTTTGTTTACCTGATATAAATCATTCATAATTCAAACAATGTAATTGCAATATTCGATTAAAGTAATATTAAACTAAGCACCAACTCATATGCCTTATCAAGTTGCTTCAAAGGCCATCCTTAGCCCTTTAGCAAAATATCATGTAGCCTAACCTTGGCTTGCATGTAAAATTAATTTTAAGATGTTTAGTCTGTTACACATAGTTGCATTAAATACTGTTTCTTTACTGATGTAAGAACATCTAAAGACTAAGTTTAGGAACACACTATGGGGAAAGAACGCGACTAAATTTACTGAATTTACGTTCCGTCGTGTTCCTGTTAAGACACACTTCAAACGGGAGATACACTATACTGAAATAACGTCGCGTAATTTTGTATAGAAAATGTATTGCCGCCGAAGTTCGGTCGCGTAATTTGGGCATAGTGTGTTCCTACACTTACGCACAGATTCAAAAAGTTAAGAAAAATTCCCACCGTTCGGTGACAAGGGATGTTTTTCACCACCCGTGATATTTTACGCAAAATATTTTCAAATACGCTGATTTCCCGTCCATGAAATAACAGAACAACCTTATACTCGTAAGTACATTAATAATGTTGTCCTGCTGCTTGAAACAATTGAATCAGGTAGGCCAGGACTATTGTTACCAGTCATTGTCCACTTTCATGTTTGCTTTCACAGTTTCCTGTATGACATGCTTTAGGATGATTGTGATGAAATATGACGTATTTATTCATTTAGAAATGTTTTAAAGTTAAACCAAATAATGGCTGTGTCACTACTGCATCTTGGAACATCATGAAGTGGTAAATGGAAAGAGGCATGAAATGTTAATGTGTGTTTTTAAACTTTTTAACATTTATTGAACAAGCTTCAAGCTACCAAGACGCGAATTAGAATAACAGCAATACAAAATATAATATATTAACAGTCGTCGCATCCACTACAAGTATATAACTACCAGCCCTCATTATATCATAACGTGACTTACTTGACTTTTCAAGTAACAATTTTCCCATCACTCCTTGTCCGCTAAAATCACATGTATACGAATACCGCGTTTCGTAAAACATAGAAAGTTGTCACATGTCATATTGTTATGACAATTTCGCATCAGCCAGACGTTTGGGAGACGAATCGCTTGTCTACTTAATGTCATATGCATGTTGCAATGTTGGACATTAGTGACATTTACGTGACAATTCAGAACGTGAGGTCGATGAACTTAACTAAAGGTCACAAATCAGTTGAATAAGTTCGATTTATATGCCTGACCCGGGAATTGAACTTGAGACCTTGAGACCGGGATCTGAAACCATTAGTCATTAGCGGCCGCCCGCGACTCCGTCCTCGTCGATTTCGATTTTGAATAGCCTAAAGCCTTCCTCGTCAAATGAACTATCCAACACAAAAACATTTTTTTCAAATCGGACCAGTAGTTCCGGAGATTAGCGTGTTCAAACAAACAATCAAACAAACAAACATACAAACAAACTCTTCAGCTTTATATATTAGTATAGATTAGTCATTAGTCTAGCGACTTTAAAATAGTATAAAACAGTTGATCTCGGTCCATATTGCAAATTATGCAACAGATTTTGTTTGGATTTAAAAAAGACGATGCTTTAGCAGAATCTTTAGTAGGTACTTATACTAGAAACATTGATCATTTCCGTACGCAGAATGAGCGGGTCTCGGAGCGGCTTACTAATAAATACAACACTCTCTTTCTTAAACGAGTGGGAAGGCGTTTACCGTAACATTGTATTAATTACAATCCGAACATTCGCTGTATTTTGAACACAGAACAATGCAAACGCCCCGGACTAATAAATCCACGCCGATCACCGAGATAATGTCGGCACGGATAAAATATAACACGTTCCAGTGGGCTGTGGTCACGTTGTTCCGTTTCCATAATGAATTATAATTGTCGCCCACTACCGGGCTGTGTTGAATCGTGACTTTTATCCTTGTTCCCACAGATAATGCAGTTTTGATTGGTACTGAGTCATGATGATTCATGTGTCGATTCGGATGTTTTCTTTTTTATTGCGAAATATTTTCAAGTGCGGATTTTACGGTCATTTTGTGGTCTTTAAATTCTAATAAGCTTATTTAAAAAAAAATGTTTTTCCTCCATCATATTGTATAACTGCAAAATTGATTTAGGCATTTTCATTGTTCATTTAACATAAGCTCAATCCTAGCAGTGATTTTGAAATAACGTTCCAATTAAAAATATTCGTTCAGGCGTGAATGATGCATAACATAATCATTATTAATGTTGCTACGTATCGATAACCGTCGGCAAATTGTTGATTGTTCTGTAACTATTATGAATGGCAACCGCATAAACGCGTAATAAACAAAATGTGCAGAACATGACAAAATGCTTTATAATTTCCGGACCATTAGCGGTGCACTCACTTCGGGCAAGGCCGAACGAACACGACAATGCATTCCATTACTTCTGTGAACCTTAGACGCTGAATTTAGCAACTCGAACTGTTAAAATCGATATTGCGAAATATTTTTACGACTATGACAACTTCAAAGGCGGATCTAATCGATTTAGAATCACAAACGACGGAGACGGATGTCGGCGACGCCCTTGTCACACAATCTATGTTTATTCTTAAGCTTGATCTAAATACAATGTTCTCATTAAATTGTAAAGTGCCGGTGATATTGCATAAAGCACGGCAAGTTGTGCGAGTCGCTCAGTAATCGATAGACGGGGCGATTGAAAGGTTTGAATTCGATTAATGGGGTAGGTCACGCGCAGCCGTTTGTCATTGGAAAAAGATTTACGAATTAATGGTTTCTGCGAAATATCATCGATGCATATTTAACCAGGATTGCAATTAAACTAGACCTTTTACAATAGTTTATAAAGTTTGACGACATACTTCATAGCCGAGGATACCAACTAATAGTTTCTGAGCCAATTTTCAGTTTTTGAGAATAAGTATTTCGAATTACTACTTAGTACGAGTAGACATGTATTTGTCATTAGAATTTTATAGATCACTAGCGGCCGCCCGCGACTCCGTCCGCGTGGATTTCGATTTCCAATATCCTATGTGTTATTCTGATGTATAAGCTATATTGTGGTAAAGTTTCATTCAAATCCATTCAGTAGTTTTTACGTGAAAGAGTAACAAACATCCATACATCCATACATCTATACATCCACACATACAAACTTTCGCCTTTATAATAGTAGTAGGATTACTTTATTTTACATTCGTATGTTTAGCGAGAATTTTGTAACCTCTCGATCACAAAAAGTACAACTGTCGATAGCAATTAATCCTGAACTGTTCTAGTGCAAACTCCACAGTAAATGTCTCGGTTATTTATTTTACAAGACAGCGTGGGAACAGTACTGTTTGCAGCACTACATTGAATTGGATCACGGTAAAGCGCAGTGCATATAACTCGGAACTAACTACTCGTATTGTTGGCGGCAATAACTACGTAACTTATGTAATGTTCGTGTTGGCATATTACTACTTCAAAAACGGTAACTTGTAACAGATGTTTTTGTTGATAATCTTACGACATTGCTTCTCAGAGCTCGATTGATTCTTCCTTGTTCGTTGATTTTTTATTGTTATGTACGTGTATGTAGTTAAATGAAGACTCGTGTTTTGCATTCGTTCACTACATAATATCTGCATAAGAGCTGATATAAGTGAAGAGATAATAACCATTCCGAGTTGGAGAACCTCTTCATACAATATAAGACATGTGAGTGATCATGCCTTAATAAAACATTGGTTGTGTTTAAATCAATCTATTACTATCTTTACTAATTTAATAAAGCGGAAGAGTTTGTTTGTTTAAACGCGCTAATCTTAGGAAGTATTGTTTCGAATTAAAATAAAAAAATTGTGTTGGATAGTCCATTTGCCAAGGAAGGCTTAAATCTTAAGTATGTGTGTGGAAACCGAAATCCACGCGGACGCGTGCGGCCACTAGTTTCATTATAAAGTTATTAGTAAATTAGTTAATAATTTAGGAGTTGTTTGTGATATGCCAGAGCTTTAGAATTGTTCTATTTTACGACTACATTACAGAGTTTATATAAACACAAAGCCTATTGCAGGATTTTAATGTATTATTGTCTTAAACCTATTGTTAAAGCTTATTGATTTCAACACCCATTACCTCGATAATGCTTTCAAACATACACGTTTCCTTAACACGTAACCTTATTATCGTGCCTTTATTGCTCAGTTTAACACTTCTTTCAAAACCCAAAACCTAAAGTACAGTTTACGAAATTTGTTGTTACAACTTTTATACCACTTTTACGAGCGTATGCGAGATAATGTTACATATCTTTCGAGATCGTTCCTTACGTAACAATGAAAGTGGGTACAAATACATACAGAAAATCACAGCAGTTTTAACGGTCACTTGGGTTCCTGACCTGATACAGATTGCTGTTTACCGTTACATTTTTCGGTAATGTGACATAAGCCCTTTAGTGGTTATGTCACTGGTTATTCGACTTTCATTTGCATTCCGTTTTATTTTAAACTGTTGGGCGCCTGTGACTTCGTTCGCGTTGATTTCGGTTTCCGCACGCATAGTGTTATATTTTTACTTAAAGCCCTTTTGCCAAAGGGACTAAACCACAACATTTGTTTCTCAATTCAAACCAGAAGTTCCGGAGGTTAGCGTGTTTAAACAAACACTTTTCAGTTTGATGATATTAGTTTAGATCACTCAGATCAATAAGATTCATTTTGAAGGGAAAACTTAGTCCAGAAGGTTTCATGTTTCTCCAAAACGAAGAAATGAATCCATCTAAACATATAATTAAACTCCATTTTATTATATGTAGAAAGGATGCACTATATCAGTATTCGTGAGTAGTGGGCACGTGGTGTTCTTGGTAAAAGAAATGCAATCAAACATGAATTTCTATAAGTCGGTGTCACAAGACGTGAATGCATAGAACGTAGGGACAGGATTTATCGAATATCCAATCTTTCCATTTAATACATCAGTCAGAGGTACTACAATTGCGAAACATAGGCCGTAATAAATCTTTCATTTGAATGATTTAGCGCGAACATTTGGTGCAATATTGGGATAAAGCAATGCAACTTTAATGCAACAATGGACATAAAGATAACATTCTATGAATAGTAAAATACCAAATAAATCTATTTATGACCTCAACCAAACTAAGATTGGACACAAGAGAAAGTTTAATAAGAAATATAAAACACAATTCAATTTATTAACCGACTTCTATTGAATAGAAAAAACGTTGCACAAAACTAATTTGCTTGTAAAAAGCAGTCGCGTTAACCACACGCAGATTTCGTGTTGATTCTATAACATTTCGATTGTAATCAATCTGTTTTTCTGGAAGAAATATCGGCAGATAATTAAATTATTTTCGGAATCGCTTACAGCATGACCACTACATAACATGACTTTGAAAAAATCATAACGTTATAAAAACCCGTTAAGTTCTTCTAATAGTAAAAATAAACCGATCTTCCTAAGTTATGGTGTCAGAGAAAACAAAAAAAACATGTTTTTTTTTTTAATAGTTTTTTTTTTTTTTTTTTTTAAGTTATCGATAATAACTTAGCAACTTTTATCGTCGTAACCCTATATTCACGTCGAAAGCCGAAGGTCCAGTGAAATGACAAGTGCGTAATACCGGTCGGGTTGTTTCTCAACCTTGTCACCGCTGCTCCAGTCCTCAAACCCGTTGTGCAAGTCGTTGCACTCGAATGCACCAGTTTGGCGAAAGTAAAAGTCTGCACCCGTACTTGGATCGGTAGAGTAAAGTATCAGCCTGTTAATGTACCACCGCAGGGCAAAGTCAATAAAGTTGGCTTTTGGAATTATCACCACGCTTGCCAAATGCGGATTGGTAATCACAAACCCGGGCTGTGTTTGGAAAAATCGACATATATTTCGCCCGACCTGGGACTCGAACCCAGGACCGCGTGACCGAGACCCGGTATTTAAACCACTAGGCTATCGAGGTAGATCGGCTCCAAAGAGCTTCAAATACCAACTCGCTATTTTAAAGAGAATCCGCCGCTGGACTCAGCTACTTATAGCTACTTACAACCATGTGAGGTATTCACCTATTTCTCCCATTATAGGGCAAAGGCCAACGTCGTTAATGACCAGCTTTGTGGTGCCACATGCAATGAAGTGACTTGCAATGCAAATGAATGTGGCTGGAAATCAAGTTGAATTGTTGTTGAATTTGTCCACAATATATTAGTACATAGTTAGTATTAAATAAATAACTTTATTTATAAAATAATTAACAAAAAAATATTATCTTGTTTCAGGAATCGGTCTAGATTCAAACCCGCATCCCTCGCATCCAGGTGAGTGGACTATGTTATTATTTTTTAATTAGGACTTCCCAAATGCAATACAAGATTATGCACTAAATTGGAACTCCATTCTCATTACATTATATTCTTTTTGTACCGTTCTAAGAGACAGGTGGACTGGCTAAATGTTTGCAAAGGTCGGTATGAAAGGTCATAGCATATGTTGCGGCTATTCGACCTTCATGCTCCAATCCTTTGGACCACCAAAGGTGAACTTGACTACTAAATGGAGTTCCATTTAGAGAAGGCAATATAGCGTATTGATGGAATTTTTCATCTTTCATTATATTCATCGACCTGTTGCAAGTGACTTTAGTTATGCTTAAAGTCACAACGCTGGGTACCAGTACCTTGATGCAGTTTGGTGAACGATAAAACAAACTATGATGGTATTATTCTAGGCTTAAACTAGATAAATGGCACACAATTAACTAACATTTTGATATATTAAAGTTCCATGATATTCTCATCTTTGATTTTTTAATGTTAGAAAATTCTTTCAACCTGCTTACTATCATGGTATCTATGATCGTGTTCGAGTTCATATTGCAGGTTAAATTGAAATATTAATGCTTATGTGATCGATAAGGTCTCGCACACCCAGTAGTTTATCTTGAATATGATTTCTAATAGGTCTTTAATGTGCCGCCTATCAGACCACATCGCAATTACAATTTACTGATATGACTCAAAAATAGAATGCTTAGGTATGATATTATGGAAGTTACATAGATTTTTATTTAACGTTAAATTTGATTAGTATTGTTTAATTCTTATTGCGAGCGATTTGCTAAAATTAGAAAATACAACGCCAATTTATCACGGAACAATAACTATAATTTTAGTGTTGAGTTACGTTTATAATTCGTTAATGCTAGAAAATTCTAGTCTGAGTTTAGAAAAATAGCCTTAGTTAACAACGGACGGAAGGTTTAAAATTGTTTGATTATAATTTTAATTCTCGTCGACCGACAGTTAATCTCTCTGGGTAAGAAAGCTGTAAGTTAACAGGAAACGCTGCGTCTCAAGCCAACGCTAGTCAATGTCGCTCAACCTGTATTCTAGACAAGATTATGCTTTCGTAGATGAATACTATCGATATAAGACACGTCTTTTTTATGGCAAATGAATTCTTCTTCTTTTTCCTACCTATAACCTCGTAAAACCTCTTGGGTTACCTGATGGTAAGTGATCACCGCCACCTATAGACATTACCAACCGCACAAAGGTCGCAGATGCGTTGCTTGCCCATAAGACCCCATATTCCAATCCTCCCCAATTGAGCTCTGGCGACCTTACTCACCAGCAGAAACATAGCACAACAGTTACTAAGTGTTACTTCTGTAAGGAGGTATACTTCCCCAGACGAGCGGCTCATTCGAGTGGAAGTACCACTTAGCTCGTCCTTACTTTTTGACTCTCTTCTTCTCTCGTCTTTTTTGCGTATATACAGATGCTTCCAAACTTCCTCTGATATCAAACGATAAGGTGCCCACTAATACCTAGCATTGAATGAAAGATTTGATACGCGTCTTTTTAAGGAGTCTCTATAAATACTACTAAGACTACTTCTCCAAAACTATTTCAGTTATTACTTTTAGTACTAATCGAAATACCATCACTCGCAGTTAGTATTTGCTCTAAAAATAGAGTGTCCGTATGCTTGTTATAAGAACGAAAATGACAAAATAATACTCGTATAGGCGGAAAATAGATCTTTATAAAAGCGCCCACTTATTCGACTGCGTGGGAAGTAGGTATGTGACAGTAAGTCTATTACGTGCAATCGTAAGAATCTAGACCAGAAAATGACCCATGCGTTTTCTAAGGAATTACGGTTTAATGTCAGATTTGGCCTGAATCAGTTTGGCGTCTAAGCGTGAAAAGATAATTATTGGTACATTGGTTAATATCCATTAACACATCTACTGGACAACTCGTATCAAGATATGATAAGCCGCCCGCCCACATCACCGTAATTCAAGGAAATATACGGTTGCAAAATTGTGTGTTGATTTTTATATAAGTCGTATATTTGTTTTCAAGTATATAGTTGCAGCTGTATTTATTATACACTAGCGGCCGCCCGCGACTCCGTCCGCGTGGATTTCGATTTCCAATATCCTATGTGTTATTCTGATGTATAAGCTATATTGTGGTAAAGTTTCATTCAAATCCATTCAGTAGTTTTTACGTGAAAGAGTAACAAACATCCATACATCCATACATCCACACATACAAACTTTCGCCTTTATAATAGTAGTAGGATTGTTTTCAAGTATATAGTTGCAGCTGTATTTATTATACACTAGCGGCCGCCCGCGACTCCGTCCGCGTGGATTTCGATTTCCAATATCCTATGTGTTATTCTGATGTATAAGCTACATTGTGGTAAAGTTTCATTCAAATCCATTCAGTAGTTTTTACGTGAAAGAGTAACAAACATCCATACATCCATACATCCACACATAATAACTTTCGCCCTTATAATAGTAGTAGGATACTAAGACCAATATAGAATTTGAAACAGATGATGCGGCCATTTTAAAGTGTGTTTACTTATTATGCAGAGATAATTATAAATGTAGCAAAAAAATTATAAGATGACGTATTGTTAGTTACATTACAAATAATTAAGAATACTTAGCTAAATCATATTTTATTTTTAGATATAAAGGACTATAAAGCGAACATTAATTTTACCAGAAAAACTTGACAAAGAACTGTAATAAATTGGCAGATAACTTAATTTATTTCGACAGGAATATATTTATCTAGAATAAAAACCAACTATCTGTAATAACCCGCAATTCAAAGCCGCAAACTATAAATAAAATGGCAATTAACAAGTTTAATCTCATTATTGGTGACAAATGAAAACAAAAACTGCTCATTGTTAAGAGACATTCGTGTTAGAAAAACATTATTTATTAATTTTGCAAGTTCACATGCTAACCTTGATTCTGCGAAATGTGTCTGTCTACCAGTCAAAATTGCCGATTAATTTCAGTTTCTCCGCTTTACAGTGCCGAGTAAAAACCATACTAATTTCCTGGTTCTTTGTCCGATTATAATCTAATTTGTTTTAAAGTTTACAATTGTTATTAAAGTATGCTATAATAACAATTATAAATGCATTTATTCAAGGCCTGTTTAAGTAGTTATGAGATTGATATTATACAAATACTTGGAGGCTCGGTTTGAATCTCACCCCAAACCTTTAATTATTGTTAAATTTAAAAATACATTTTAATCAGAATTATCTGTGCCTCTGCTCTCTATGAACGGAAGCTTTTTGGTTAACAACTTCATGAAGACCTCATTTTTTATGTTTAAATATCTTACGTTGGTCGTTTGAAAACAGTTATGTCGCCATCTTGAACATATTACGCTACCACTTGACAAATAGGAAGAAGGAAACAGCTTTGTGCTGGAACAAAATATCACGCCTCGATACGATGTTACGTAGTTCACTCGATGAGGCGGTCGCGCGTGTTATTAGGTGGTATTCACCGAAGCACACCCAAATGATGCACACCCAAATGGGCTGTGTCCTTCCTGTGTGTTCCTATCATTCTAATATTATAAATATGAAGGCTGTTTAATTGGAAGTTTGGTCAGGCTACTAGATGATTGTATCTTCAAAATTGTGTAGATGGAATCGACACCTTTGTTTGATATTTTTGTACAACTTGTGACACCCTATATCTTGACGAATTGCCAGGCAAGAGAACTGTTGTTTTGGCTCGTAAATGCGTTTCTAAATCACAAGGTATATTTCTAAAGCACTTTTGCTTTTTAATCAAATGCTGATGCTAAAACAAGCCAGCAAAAGGCGAGGCATTGGCGCCGGTTAGTTCGCTCTGAGTGAGACATTATACCGGATTGATATCGTTTCCTGCACGTCACTTTCAATTTTCTATATTTTCATGCAAAAACTAATCACACGTCGTTGGGACTTGTACTGCACATGAAATCAAAACGCACTTGAAAGTAGCTTACGATTGATTTATCAGTGTTAACGCCGGTTCTACACTGCCGGAGAAATTAAGATAAACGGGATATTTACTGGAGATGAATGGAGTAAAAATGAAAGTAGTAAACTTAGTGGAACTTATACTCGAATGAGCCGCTCGTTTGGGGAAGTGCCTCCACTTTTCAGAAGACCTAAGTGAAGTAACACTTATCACTGTGCTATGCTTCTCCTGTCCAGTAATGTATCCAGAACTCATTTGGGCAGGGTTACTTGATTAATGGACGACGCTTTTTGTGTAATGGTCAAGAAGTATACTATCACACCAAGGGCTCGAGGTGTTCGATCCCCGCCAAACATTTGAGTGCATGAACTTCTCTGTCTTGCTTGGTCTCGTTGTTATATGTATATAAGTAAAAAGTATGCGTTCCGTACCATCCATAGATCAAGCTTGGAGCTAAGTTAGGGGCTAGGAAATTGGTGTTTAGTCCAAGAAATTTATTATTTTTGAAAGGCACACAAACAACCCCGGTTATTTGAGCAGTTGAGAATATCCAAAAGCAGCGATAATAATCTACTGCTCGTTTGCCCTCCTTCCTCCTACACAAAAAACACTGGGAACTTTCCAACACACGACACGGGATATGGTGTGGATACGGCGCAATGTATCTGCTTTCATTATGAGCTTGGAACCAGTTCCAAAGATGTCCTTACTTGGAAGATAGCCACTAGTAACTAGACCGGTAATTAAACACTTTCGTCCTCTAATTATCGGATTGATCGCAGAATGGTATGAACCAGTGGCAGGGTTAAACAACATAATTAGCTTGGGTATGTGACAGCCGGCCTCCGTTTTTATGCCAAGTTTCCTTTGATTTGTCAATGCTGTGGGAACTATAGTTAGCGTTATTGCCAGATTTAGTACGTACAGGAACTCAAATCTATGGGAGAACTAGACAAAAAGTGCTGTATTAGTTACCAACGGCTTTATAGCAAAATGTTCTCAATTATTGTCTTTTAGGGAGAGAGCTATCTAGCTTTTATAAGGTAAAGTTTATTTCTATGAGAACTGGTATTGGATTTTAATTATGTTTTCCTAGGTGACTCCATACATTCTATCCTGGAAGTCGATCCGTTTAAAAGTAGTTTTATTTCATGAGTAATTTTTATGTCGCAAGAATCCACGAACTCGCATATCGTTATTAAGAGGAAAATTCAAATCGATCATTCGAAATCGATAATGTTATTTTACGCAAAATTAATACAAATGTAATTATTCATTTAATTTAAGTTGATTTAGGCACTATATTAAGAATTTGATATTCATGAATACTAGGCTACCTTATAGACTATCTACGCCATTGTATTTTGGAACGAAGTGTAAGTGAAATCGTAATTAACACTATTGTGCGACGAGAAAGCTTTTAAAATAATTGAAAGAACCAAAATCAAACAAGACCTATCCGGGCAAGACTTTCACACGAATACTATCGCAATAAAAAAAACTAGATCTGCTGAATGTTAGGAATAACCTACTAAATGTTATTAAAAAACTTTTAGTGGGTCGATCAACTTTTTAACCGACATAAGTTTGTCCCGACGACATCGCATTCAAAAACGACTAAATTAAGACAATTTAGAATTTATTTCTATGTTTTGTTCAATTAACAGTTAAGTAACCTTAATAAAAAACCAATGATATCTAGATAAAATGAAGAAGGAAACGTAAAAACTATGGTAACTCAGTATACGACTTTGCATAAGACATAGCTTTCCATACAAATTTTAGCTGTCCCTTCATCGAGGTAGCTATATGTAATTGCTAATTTAAGAGTTTTTTTCCTTGGAACATTCTTAAGTCTGCTAATATATTGCTTATAAATTAAACAAGGTTTAGTTCTTACTATGTTAAATATAAAAATAGGTCTTAATTTTAAAGGAAAAAAGGCTTTAAAGCTCTGTCCTTAAGTCATCTCATTTTGTGATGTATACTGAGTGACCGCGAAAAAACGTAAAAAATATTATGCAATACGTCACAAATTTCTAGTAAAGAACAGCGATACGATCTTATTCCTTGCACGCGCGGCGGCGAGCCTTAAATTCTTGCCGGCTCGCCGCCAGTCCGCAGCAAACTCTAGAGGAGTGCGCGTGTATTTATTCAGTGTCGGCAGAGTTACCGGATTATTTCGATGAACGGGTAAATGTTTTTTAATTTCTTCATCAAATTTTGAAGGTCCTTAAGGCTGATTTCCTATTGGTCAATTCAAACCGTTCGCCATATTAGTAAATTTTAATTTACAAGCCATTATGTAAAAAATGTCTGCTGAGTTGCCTGTACACTGCGTTACCAAAGTGGTAACTCCAAAGACAATTTTGGTAACTCTTTAGACATTGTGCGATTTTCATAGACATAGTTTCATGAAAAGTCGAAATCAAAATTACTTTCAGATTGTAAACTTGCTACTGGCGGTGTCCGTGATGGAAAACATGTATAACACACCTCATAAAGCCGCTCAAGTTGTTACCTTATTGCAACAAAGGCTCAGTCAGCGAGTAGTCTCTTCCTACCTTCTCTTTAGTCAGTCTGCTGTATCCCGAGTATACATACAAACAATATAAAAAGACTCGATCATTATTTGGAGACTAACAACCAGCCGCTACCGTGGTACTTCTGAACGAGAGGACCGTTTCATTGTTTCTACCTGCCTGTGAATTCAACACCTTACGGGTGTGGCCGTGCAGGTCAGCTGAAGCGTGTTCGAGATGTAGCTATCAGCGAGTGGACAGTAAGAAGACGTCTAAAGAAAGCCAACCTGACTGAAACAGATTTTGACTGCAGGCCTCCGGGAAGCTCGGTTACAGTTTGCTAGAGAGCATCTCAACTCGAGTTTTGGGCAATGGAGGTCGGTCCTGTTCACAAAGGGTGCATGATGTGACAGGTGAGACCGGGACTGCAGGCGTCCGGGAGAGCGATTTTCCCAATGCTGGTTCGCAGAAACCGTTGCCTTTGGTGGCGGTTCTGGCATGATGTGGGCTGGTATCTCGTTGGAAGATAAAACCGAGCTCGCTTTCATGCCTGGATGAGGCCGAGGAGGACTAGGAGCTGAGGGGCACATCACAAATATTCTCCTGGAACATGTTGTGCCCAACGCAGGATTTGTTGTCGAAGACTTCATCCTAATGCAGGACTAAGCTCGATGCCACACAGCGCGCGTTAGGCAGCAGTTCCTTCAAAAAGTCGATTTGAACACAATGGACTGGCCTGCGCTAAGTCCAGACCTAAATCCCATCGAGCATTTATGAGACGAGCTCAAACGAAGGTTATGAACAAGAAATTCAGCCCCATCAAGCCCAGACGAGTTGAAGGCAGCTTAATTAGAGGATTGGGGAGGTATTCCTCAAGACACCGTCGAAAAATAAATAAGGTCGATGAAGAACCGACTACGGGCTGTAATTAGGGCTAGGCAGTACTAAATCCTGGACCCATAATTTTTATACTCTTTAAGAAAAAACCCTGTTTTATTTGTGTCAATTCTGATCTCAACACCAATGAATACCCAAAATCCCATTTTCCCTCATTCAAGTTCAGACACTAATATAAAAAAGTAAACATGGATATTAATAATGATGATATTATATAAAATCTGAAGTTTTAAGCGTCCAAATGACATATCATTTGTATTATAATGTTGCATACTTTTACTTAGAACAATGTTTGAATGCAAAGACAACCAAAGCGCTAGAGTCGATTTGGTTGCTCGCGAGTGTAGTTATGTGCAGAAGTTTATAGATTGTTCTTGTCTCTTGTCTCTTGAGTTACCAAAAATGTCTCAGGCGTTACTAGTTGTCCCTAAATTTGTAAGCCGTTTTTGCAAGGTAACAATATGTGTTTGATTTTATTTGTATGATTATTTTAGGTTCAGGGTAAAATAAGATTATTTACTTTAATTTCAGAGAAAACTGTGACTAAATTTTAAGTTTTTAAATAAGTACAGAGAAAATTAACAACGTGTCTGACTCGTTAGTAACTCAGCATACATACATCTCATATTTTAATGCCCATATATTACAATTACATACAAATGCTGTATACCAAACTATTTGATTTTGCATGACAGAATATATCCACTAAAATAAAAATTTAAGTCTCTTTTTATTCAAGAATTGCAGCGAAATAACTTTGGGTAACTCCGGTGACAAAAAATTGGGTCAAGCTTTACACTTTTGAGTTTTTCAATAAGAAGTAGTTCAAAAAGTTCGCTGCTCGATTAGGAAGCCGTATCTCAGATATATTTAACACACTTCTGAGTAAATTAAATAGTTAAATAAGCAAAAAAATTTTTTTGAAACACGCCGAAATTTTTTGCCCGTTTTGTCGGTTAAAAAGTTGATCCACCCTAGTATCAGTCAGTTGATCAACCGAATAATGGTTGGTATTCACAAACACGAATCGGAAGTCCCGTAAATAAAGCATTTAAAACATTTTAGGTTCTCTTCACAATGGCGTGTATGAAAGTGCATAGTCTTATTGGGTACTGGGAAGATTGTCCCGAGCCCTACATATGGCTGTAGCTATATGTATAGCCTAAAATTATGGCGCGAGAATGTGTACCACAGAGTAAAAAAATATGTGCATTAAAAAAATTGGCGCGACAATGCGGTGCCATGGGTGAAAAATAAGATTAGTCAACTAAAAACAATCACAATTGACATTGACCATCAAAGCTATAATTTAATCGTTTGATACGTAACTATTTACTAAAATCAGGTTTGTTTGTATTCTCTACCTTTCCTTTTTCTATACAACTTTCGCTCTTCAGAAGTTACGTATTTAAAACTGTAACAGGCCAAGTAGATTTATGCGACATTCAATTACTGAGTGAATACTTTTCTTATATAACTTTCTAACTTACGATTGTTGGTCTCGAACTGCTTTCCTGTTGAAGATTATAATTTATGTTTTACCTGCAATGAAAATGAAAATATATTAGTCTTGTTATAAACATTTAATAATTGGCAATATCCCACTAAAGTACGAGTTTGCGCCTTACCAAATGGTAATAAGAGCTAATTTTAAACAATTTATACTAACACAACTAAGAGTTCTTGTAATATTCTGTCTGAAAGAACTTAATTTGTTCTCAATTATTGCTTATTGTATTTCACTTTACTTTTTTTGGTTTTTCTATTAACGATTGATTGATTGAGATTGATCAGATGATTTATTGAAATGGTTTCAGTTTTGTAACAGTTCTCTTTTTATTTCGACTAGGAGTATAGTTTGAAAAGAAAAAAAAACATGTACTTAGTCGCCATTGTTCGGTACGATTCTTTTTTTTACTAAATGTTTTAAGAGTTATAATCTGAGCAAACACAAAAAGCAGTGGCCTATAATTTTATCTGTTGTAATGACAAAAGACCAATTATTTAATGCGGTAACTATTGAATTTCAAGATTACTACAAACAATAGAATCATGGGCAGTGGATAATAATGTAGATGTTAGCATGGCGTTTACAGAATTACAATGTAATTCAACTTTCACATTAAGAACTGGTTAGTTAAAAAAAAGGAGAAACTGAGCAATAAGACAAATTCGGCATGACCATTGTAAAATTAAATGAGAGAGAACTCGGAACTAAAGTCCGTCGCCAAAGACTTAATTTGCGATTTCCAGCGCGACTCTTTAGTAATATCGATCCCTGACAAATTAATTTGTGATTGGACTAAGATTTAATTAATGATCTTCATCAAACAAGCACTTTCTTTTTGTACTTTTGTCTAAGAAAGTCTATCAAGTCTTTTCACTTTTGTCAAACAAATTATTGTTATTTGCATTTGTAAAAAAACTACTTTGAATTTTACCGGGAAATACAAATTAATTGCCAAAATTTTTGAATTTGTCAATAAATTGGCATAGCCTTGGTTTTATTTTCATCAAAACTTATTAATTGAACATAATGTTTTACACGTGAACAAACTTTTATGCCATACAAAAAAATGTTATGGTTAGGAATGCTAAAGTAAGTTAAGAGGCAGTTAATTTATCGCAATTACTCGTACATAATTACATTTTGTTGTTTCGGTTTTGTAATTAATTTTACGGGCATGCGTAAATTAAAAGCATTTCCTTACATTTCCCTCATAATGTAGTTTATGAGATGTCAGATTTTTGATTATACAGGTAGATAATTGATTGCTATATCGATCAAAGCGTAATTACTTTAATTACAGCAGTCTTCAGTAAGCAGGGAGAGCCAAAAGTATGTGCGTAAAACTTTCACTACTTTATTCGGAATCTCTATTCTCAATTTAAATCACTTTTTATTAGTTTTATTTTCATAAACTTGTATTAAAGAAGAAACGTAAGCTTTCATTTTAGCTTCGGTATCTTTTCAATTAAGTTTTGGAATTTGCATTATACAATAGGTAATCAGATTGCCAATGCTGATAGTTTAAGCATTTAAGAGAATTTAATGCTTTGATTACGTTTTGTAATATCAGTTAAGATAAAATTTTCAGTGGTAATATTCTTGTATTAATTATATTATCTGTTATTACGGTTACAATTGAATGGCGTTCCATTCAATTGTAAACAGTGAAAGTGACTTTTAGGAACTGATAAAAGTGATGTTAGGAGTACTTGAGTAATTAGTTTACTAACATCAAATACGGGTTTTTTTCATTTAATTCGTCAATCTTGTTGGTCTTATCATTTAACTATTGCACTGGAACCACGTTAATTTGAAGTTGTCACTTCATGTGATCTAGTTGCATACCTACCTACCTTCGATGCTTTCGATCAGATACCTACTCGAGTCGGAATTGAGCCGAGATTATCAAATGATACGTCAAGCACCGCAAAACTTTAATTTACACGTTTACCTCTATTAGAAAATTGATCAAATTTGAAACAATCAAAATCAACAAATAGAAACACAATTTCGCCGCAATAATAGTAATCGTTTAGGAAAATACGAGTCCAAATTCAAAAGTCGTGAAAAGGCAACTTTGTAATATATGCAAATAGATTAAAGTAATAACAGTATAGCATTAGCTTGAACAAGTGGTATGATAGTTGAGCAATGGAAATACTCGGCCAATACACCTTATAGGCATGGGAACAAATGCGGCGACAACAGCTGTGCTCGACTTTGTAACAACACTAGGGCTGATGATTTAAGAATTTAATATTTTTCTTTTTTCTTCTTTGTCCTAGCCTATTCTATTATTTCGGTGCCAGGCCTGTCTTCGATTGTCGAAATAGTCGCTTAGGAAGATTTAAATCCTTTGCTATCGTGGTCCACTAGGTGGCTAGTAGGCGTCCTCTCTTTGGTTTATTATTTTGACTTACTTGAGTTCCTGACTTAAGGTCCTAAGCCCCCTCGTAAGGTCGTAAGTTATTTTCATTTTACGTTGTGTCAAATAATAAAAATTATGTGCGTGTGAGTTCTGCGTGTTCTGCCGTGTTTTTATTTAATTTAAAAAAGTGTTGCCACGTTATACATTCTTGCCATTTCTTTTTCAATAAAAGGCAGCCCTAATCTGATATCGAGTAATAAATACCAAATCACATTCTTGATCTGAATTTAATGCATTCTATCTCTAACCTAGTCCATTACGAAATAAAAGAAACATTGTATCAGACCTCGTCAAAATTGGATTAAAACATCAGACCTGTTTACCTTTAAAAGGATCGTTGTTGTAAGAATTTATTGATCAAACTGATATACCAATGTTTCTACTTGTTAATAGTTAAATAATCAGGAAAAAATAACAAATTATTATCGCAAATTTCTTGAGCGGATGTTCTTTAACCGCCTAATATAGGCAAAGTCTTACAAGATGCAAAAACCTTCCTAATTTTATGCATTCTAGTCTATGCATTTGTATGCATTACATTTTTATGCATATTACTGTACTCGTAGTAGAGCAATTTAAATTCTTTCAATCAAAATGATTGATAATAACCTTATAAGGATATTAATATCAATTTAACTTCTGACACTTAGTTATTGCTATGCAAATATTTGTCACTTATCTAGTAAAATCAGTAAATCGTACAAACTTCAATATGGTTTTTAAAAGTATAAATATGAAAATACACAACCTAATTTTGTTGATTTTATAAGTTTACTTTTTTGACCCAAAGTCAGAGCTACTAAGCCAGACTCATTTAATGGTTTTTTGTTAAATGTGCTGTAGAATATAATGTTTGATTGTTTATATTATGAGCAAGCGGGTCACGGCCTTAAAAAATGGCGGTGCTCAGAACAAAGCGGTTGATCTTTGACATTTCGCGTCATAATGGTCTCGAAAGTTCGATGACAGAGAAGCAGAGCATATCGGAGTGCCACGGCCAGCTCGCTCTTGACCTAGGCCTGGTGCATCTCGAATGCGATTACGAATATCGATTACGCACGAATCGACTTCGCTTTCAACAAATAGTGAATCATCTTCGAGATGAGAGCGAGTTGCGTAAGGTTAGTAATTAGAGTTAGTCTTGATTGTTGTCGGAAGTAGTGGTAATAGTGGCTGTTTATCATCTAGTACAGTGGCAGAATACACCTAATTATAACCTAACTAGCGGCCGCCCGTGACTTCGTTCGCGTGAATTTTCGTTTATCCCATGGGAGCATTTAATTGGAAAAAAAATCCTATCACCTTAGACAGCCCGTAACCTGCCTGCAGATAAAACAAAATTCGCGCGAACGAAGTCGCGAGCGGCCAAATACACATAATATTATCAAGATGACGCTAAATTAGCTTTTTCTGATTGTGGTTGCGAAAATGTTTCTAAATTAAATATCTTGTGGTTCTCCACCCACTTTATTTAATATTTATGCTACATGTTATTTCTATAATTTTAAGCATGTTTGTAATTCCGAAGCTGTATATTCCAGTATGTACGATATATTTTTTTATTGCAAATTAAAGGGCAGAGGAGCATGATTCACCTGATTTGGAATGCACTTCCATAACCATTTGCAATACCAAGGGAGTCAGAAATTGCGTAGTAGGCCATTAACGATTAGGGCATCCGGTAGGCGCACTAACACGACGAAACGCACGAACTACTCCAAGCAAGTTTTCTATTAGGTTAAAAGATAAATCAAATAGCTAGAATTAAAATGATAAGCATTATTTCGTGTTAGTCACCTCAACCTCAAATTATATTTCGTTGTTCCACTTCCTGCTCGATACAAATAACTTT
This sequence comes from Nomophila noctuella, assembly GCA_958496325.1. Lineage (NCBI taxonomy): Eukaryota > Metazoa > Arthropoda > Insecta > Lepidoptera > Crambidae > Nomophila > Nomophila noctuella. The sequence continues at coordinate 4,737,055 of OY292484.1, read as the reverse complement.
CCATGCCATAATATTTTTTGTTGGAACACGGATATCACGCATTAATCTGCTGTAATTTTTTGCATGAATACTTATTTAAGGTTTCTTAATGTTAGACTTAGCTAGATAGGTATATTTGGGATTGCGGTCGATAGCTTACAATGAAAGAGACAAATTGAATAATTGACAGACCTTTTTGTCAACTTCTTGCCATGGTAGTTCAACCTTGAAATTTGCTATCAAAAGCTTAGGCACTAAGTCCTTCCGAATTCAAAAGTGTATCAGGCTCAACGAGATACAAAGTTTAATTCGTTCTTATTAATGTGATTAACTCGTAAGTCCTAGACGAAACAATAGAAAAGTTTAATGGACCGTTAAATAAATCTTGAAAGCGAAATCAGACCAGCGGGCAACGGACGACTTCTTAGAGAAAGTTTAAATTATACATTGTAAGTAAACTAGTCACATTGACAAGAGGATGTTAGAAGTTCACTGTACATTTGTTAAGTGTGAAATTAACAATGGTTAAAACAACCGATGTTTCTGCTGCAGCGAAATGTATGAGAAAAGCACTTGAATTCCTAAAAGTTTACTAACAGACAGAATAATAAAGCCTTTGATTTTGATACTTGAGTCTGATAATATGACAATATTCATGAAGGAGTGGCGATAAGGAAAGGTTAAAAGATAGAATCACCCTAGATTACCAAACGTTTTCGTTAGAGTATTTCTTTATTTGGCGGTGTTTGACGCGGGTTTCTGTTCTTTACGGACTACATGTCGGGTTTTATACCCTTTTGGCATCTTAAACCTACACGCCGCTGGGTCAAAAGTCCAAGACGCTGTCTGACATTCCTCTCTGTTCCACGCGATGGACCCGGCACCCGCACGGAGAATCCATGGATAGCTAAGAAGTAGGTTTCGAACGCTTTAGAACGAACGCTTCAAGAATCAAATTCAAATAAACTGCTTAAAAAAGATGCAAATTTTATTAACTCGAAATATTCACTGGCCAGATGCTGCCGCAAAAAAGACAGATGAAAGTGTAACAACAATATTCTCGACTCGAAAAAAGAAAAAAACAAGTGACAACTGCGTAACGCGAGTCACTTACATTTAACACGTGGCCGAGAAAGTTAAGATCTCAAATTGCGTAACGTAATGAGATTTTTGATACAGGGTGCCTACATTTAAAACGGCGATTTTAATTCGGCGTCCGGTACCGGTTTGTACGATGTTGTGTAATCGGATAAGTTTTTTACCGGTTTGATGGCGATTATATGGGAGATATCCGGCTCATTTCCGGGTGAATGATATGTAAAAAAATGGTAGGAAATGTGTGAGTGATTTTTATCATTGAGTTACGGAATTAAATGGTTATTTGCTTTTTACAACGTAAGTGGAGTTTGCCGTGTTTTTATAATCGGGTGGTTTATGGCTTTCCTTAGTGAGCCCAGTTTTTGGAGCGATAGAGCATTCGTAAGTTTGACTCGAATAATTTTATGGAATTGTTTATTAAGGGACAATGCACTAACACATACAATAAAGGCTATTTCTGATCATATTCGCTACCAAATCAATTTGGTCTTTCAAAACTGTGTTTTTGATTTATTGAAACCAATTATGTACTTATTTTTCTTACGCTGATATTCCTCGATGCTACTAAATCATTCAGTAGGTGTCAAATATTCAATATTAATTTTATTCAAACGGTTCTTTCTAACCAGACCGGACACACATCAAATTCGGCCGCCGGCAGTCATGTCTCTCGATTATTCTGTCTAGCCCGTGTCAAAATTGATCCTGATATTATAAATCAATCCTAATGCGTTAGCATAATGGTATTTATCTTGTATCGATCGTTTTCCGGCTTTTGCGCTTGTCAATCATTCATTTTGTTACGCCTAAAATGATTTCATGGTCGAAAGTAAGGAAATTAAAATGACTATTGATAATGATCTGATGAAGCTGATTTGTCGAATGATTAATGAAAAGCGTGAAATGTGATTGTTGTGGATTTTCTATTTGGTTGATGATTTGAAAACTGTTAAAAGTTAGGACGGCTAAACATTACCCATGGGGCAAAAGCTTCTCCCTGCATAAAACAAAACTTAGAATAAAAGTTAATGATCTAAATAACATGCTTGTCAAAAGAATATTGACAAAAAAGACCTCGTTCAAGGCATCTATATTTTATGTAAGTTTCGCGCATGTTTGTATGTAGTTTCCCGTGTATCGTTCAATGGTTAAAATAAAACAAGAAAGAAAAAGGCAAAACACTGTTACCAAAGCATTCAAGGCCAGTAACAAACTAAAGCAGTGCATTCCACATTCGTCGACAAAACCACGTAACGCGGCTTGTACTCGCATATCCGCGTGAGTAAAAACCGCCGGATCACGTCAAGTGACGCATTGCGTAAGCGCAGGCTATGCGGCCACGGTCTGCGTTAGGGCTGTCACTTCTTACTTAATTTAATATTATAATAGACTTATAAGCAGTAAAAAAGAGTGTCTCACTGTTTTCCCAAATGATGTTTGACATTTTTTAGAAAGTAATAATCTGAATTATTTACTTACTTATATAATAAAAATGCTTATTAATCTGCGGTTGATTTATAACACTTTTCATTTTACGTTCTGTCGTAACTATTGTTAAGGTAAAGTTTTGAATACATATTTAAAAAAAAAATTATCACCCCTCAGTTAGTACGAACTGAAGTTTTTTTTTTGTAATTGCATGGTCAATATTTTTTTCGATCTAACTTTTTTTTTTTTTTTTTTTTTATAGTAGCTCGGTACATTGGCTCCTCCCTGCCTGATTGTAAGCAAAAGAGGAGCCCTAACTGCTATGACAACGGATACGGTACCAAAAAGGTATCCCATCAGTTGGCATCGCCATACCGGCCCGCAAGATATTTCTTCACGCTTCTCTTGAAGGAATCCATGTTATAGGAAGGAGGAAAAACGCATGCTGGCAACGCATTCCATTGCTTAATAGTTCGGCAGAGAAATGAATTGCCGAACTTCTGGGTTCGCGATGGAATAGTGACCACGGTAAAAGGATGGCAACGTTGACCAGCACGCGTAGTTCTTTGACGGAATGGGGAAGGAGGGATAAGGGAAAATAGTTCTTCAGAACACTCACCATGGTAAATACGGTAGAAGACACTCAGGGAACCTATGTCCCTTCGCAACTGAATAGGTTCTAGGTGCCTGGTGACCTCTTCGTCCCCAATTATACGTACAGCCCGTCGCTGCAATCTGTCGAGCGCGTCCATGTAGTGCATGGCAGATCCATCCCAGAGGTGCGAACAGTATTCCAAGCAAGACCGAACTTGCGTCTTATAAAGAAGAACAAGCTGGTCCGGCGTGAAAAACCGCCGCACCCTGTTCAAGATCCCCAGCTTTTTTGACGCCGTCAAAAGCAAGCTTTCAATGTATTGGCCCTGATTAAGATTGCAACGTAGATCCATGCCAAGCATGCTTAGGCTACTACGCAAACTGAGGGGAGTGTCCTGAAGAACAGGAATGGGAAGGAATGGTGATTTTTTTGCTGTGAACGCGCAAACCTGGGTTTTCTTGGCATTAAACTCAACCAAGTTGTTGGAACCCCATTTACTAATGAGGTCCAAAACCTGGTTCAGTTCAACGACAAGATTCTCTCGTTTCTCAACGGTTGCTGCCCTACCAGCATTAGGCCTACCGAGAAATCGCCCATGCACCGTACTGTCGTCAGCATAGCAATGAATGTTGCCAAGCGACAGCAAATCATTGATATGCAGAAGAAAGAGGGTGGGCGATAGGACGGAGCCCTGTGGGACACCGGCATTCACTGACATGAACCGCGAAGCGCATCCGTCAGTCACAACACGGATTCTGCGCTCATGCAGGAAGCCGGCAATCCAATCACACAGCCGGACGGGCAACCCATATGCCGGAAGCTTGGAGAGAAGAGCTTTGTGCCAGACCCTATCAAATGCCTTGGCAATGTCCAGGCTGACTGCCATAGACTCGCCGTGCTTGTCGATTGCCTCCCCCCAGAGGTGCGTCACATACGCTAGGAGATCCCCTGTCGACCGTTTCGGCCTAAAGCCATACTGGCGGTCGTTGATAAGAGAGTGATCTTCTAGGTAGCGGACCAACTGGCTGTTAATGATCCGCTCCATGACTTTGCACAGCACTGAGGTTACGGCAATGGGGCGGTAATTTGAAGGGTCCGATCGGTCTCCCTTTTTAGGGACCGGCTGCACATTAGCCTCTCTCCAAGACTCCGGAATAATACCAGATGAGTACGAAAGACGATATAGGCGCGTCAGCACAGGAGACAACTCCGCTGCACAGTTTCTGAGAACAAGCGCTGGAATACCATCCGGACCACTAGCTTTCCGGACATCAAGTGACTGTAGTTCGAAGCGCACGTCGCGCTGCCTGATGTGTATATCAGGCATGGCGATTCCACACGACGAGATGATGGGCGGTGAAGGCGCACTACAGTCATTGATTCGGGATTAACTTTAAATAAAGTAGTATAATTACTATTGCAAATTATTTGAGATGTCTTCTGAGTTGATACTTGTATTTTTTTTTGTCGTGGAGAATACGTGGTAAAACGTACTTATTTAGACATAAGGTATGTCTAGATAAATTACTTAATTACACAAAGTAACCGTATGCTATGTTTATGGTATTTGTTTTTTGGCACAATTTTCTGCCATTTGGATTAAATTAATATTACGAATTGAAATCTTTGTGGCAATCAAACGGAAACACGATTCTATTTCATAATTTGTATGTAATAATTAGTGGCAGCCCTACTTGTATGCCGAGCCCCAGTTTCCGACAGTCTATTGTTCATACAGCGCTGGTATGTTTGTTATGATCGTTCACCGCGTACTAACATGGGGATAGTTATTTAATTGGGTTATTTGTTCATTTTCTTACATTGCTTTGACATAGGGGAATAGGAGTATAAACATGTATTTCGATAATTTGCTTAGATGCACTTCGTTATTCTAATAAAATTTATTATTTTAGTGCCGAAATAAATCATTAACTAAAATATATTAAAAGTACGTTTGTTTATTGAATTTGAAACACCAAACCTTGTTTAATTTTAACGTTCATTTTTTACATCAGTATATCAAAACATCCTTTTCGAAGCAGTTACTTTTATGTTGATTTAGATTTGCCAACGGCCGACATAAAAAACTGCGGAATTATTTTGTTTGACATGACGTACGTTTATTGCGCCGCGTCAACTTGCTGTCACTGCGCTAAGAAGCGACAGGCGCTTCAAATTTGAGTGCCAATTTGAGGGCGACCTAACTGCTTAGATCTGTGATATGTATCAAGGCTTATACTTTTTCTGTCGATTTCCAAAAAAGTAAAGAGGAATTAGTCTTAATTGTTATTATTGTTTGTTATATTTACTCCCTGTTTGACTCCAAGGTGAGCTGGTAAAAACCAGATTCTATTCCTGGCCAGTTTTTGATGCAACTGAGTTATTACCTGCAAACAATAAAGAATTTAATTGAGTTTTGTTATTAATTCACACATAAAATGGTAATATAAGAACATTAAATTTTTACGCAGGATCATAATCAAGACATTAATATTTTTTGTGATACGTCGTAAAATAATTAAATTTGCCTTGGTGCATCTTGTATTTTCATTATTTATTAAGACAATATTTTTGGGTTTTATATGTATTAGTAATTTGTTTTGGGGTTTGTCGGATGCTGACGTAACTACTCTAAATGGCTGAACTAGCTAAGTTCGGAGAATCGGTCGTCGGTAGTAAATTCTATTTCCAGTTTTATTAAAAAAAATACAGACGCTTCATAAGTGCTTCTCTGAGACCTATTTGAATAAAGATCATTTTGATTTGATGTGATTTGTATCCCCAGAAAATTTAAAGATATTCATTTGCTGCATTTGCTGTCATTAACTTTGAAAAATAAATTAAAACTATTTTGAATTATTTTCGTCTACTACAATTTTAAAGAAAGACGCCTGAACTAGTTTACACACGTAAAAGATACTAACTAGCAAATGTAGACTGGTAATTTGAACTTTTGCAATGTTTAATGGTCCGTTAGATTTAATACGTATGTTTTCACTTCAACACTATTTCATCGAGGTCTATTTAGCTTTGCTTCAGTGGCTACGAACTAATAATATATCTGAGTATTTTGGGTCAATTGTAATTGACGTAAAATACTATCATGATTGTTGATTAAGTGGTCGTAATCAGTGTTAGTAACGTCATTATAGAGTTCAGTGCAAATAACAAAATGACTTAATGCCATGTACATGTAAATACTTCTGTCTCTTGTGTTGTATACTTCAATAAGTAATTGTAATCAACGAATATAAAATCAGCCTTCCTTGCGCTGGCTCAAATATTTTTTGTATCCTACTCGATTTATTTGATATCCTGTATTAGTTTGCAATGTTAATTAGAAAGAGTTAGTGTCTACGTTTACGAAATTGCGAATCTTCCAAGCACTAATTTCTTAATAAAACGAAACGGATCGAAATGGCGGTTTATTTGGTTGCCGTGAAAACCTAAGAACACATTACACAAACTGCTCATTTAATTATTGTAAAACAGAAAACATTATAAGTTTCCACAAGATTCAAATAGCTGGACGTCGTAACAATGAAAGCATGGTCCTAATGATAAAGTTCTTTGTCATGCAGCGGGACATTAATAGGCCATTACTTTATGTCCATGTTTACATAAAATGCACATATTTCTCAAGTTAATGCAAATGAAGGCTCGCAGCGAAGGGAAATACGGAAGCGGAATCGTAATGGAGATTTTCATCATTTTGTAATTTAAAATAGGCAACGGTTTAGTTTTTATTTAATCGGAATCGAATTTTTGGTGAAATCTTAAATGAAAACTTGTGTTCTACGTGTGATTAGAATATTTACTATTAAAAGAAAGTTAGGCGGAATGTTTGATCAGGCCTACGCAATCAGAATTTGAGCCAACTCATCAGATTACTCAATAGAATAATTATAACGAGGAATTGATTTTGATATCGCGTAGCAACTATGATATAATTAATTTGAATATTTTTTTGTGTTAGTTTTCTACTCAATTCTTAATTATGTGTGGTTTTGACCCAGACACGTCTACAACAAATTTAAACAAATTCTGGCAGATGAAAACAGGCCTTTCATTGAGGATCAGCAATTCAACATTCAACAATTATTTAAATTTTATGCAATGAATCAATCAAATCGACGTTTAGAGACATGCACGATCGGACGTTATAATTAATTTTATTCATGTTACATAATCACGTAACGGAACTCATATATTTTTTCAATTCACACTAACATGTCATGTGCCTAATTATATCAACATGTTCTTTAAGTATTATATAAAACAAATGCGTATCTACTATGAGGGATTATTAACTATTATGAAGCATTGTAAATTATTGTTGTGCAAATACATTTTTATGTAACTATCCGGTTAGGTCGAGGTATCAATTGTACGTAATGTGGGCTGAATTGATTTTCTTCGAAAAAAATCCTGTTGAACAAGATATTATGTCGAAGCAACTGTTAGTGAAACATTGTAACACAGTTTGTGCGGAAAATCGCCCGCGATTTTTTTTCGGAATTCGTTGGAATCGGTTGGCTGTGTCAATCAGTAATTTTGTTAAATGCGTGATTGCTAGTTTAATTTCAGTAATGGCCGGAAAGTCGACTGCTAAACTAGATGTTTCTTGCACAATTTTTGTTCGATGAAGATATGTATGAACTTACTCATATACCACTGTCTCGTCCCTTATAGTATGTCCTACTATGTAGGTAGAGCATTTTACTAACAACAAATTGAGTGTATTGTTACTTGTGTACTTTTTGTAAATTAAACAAACATTTTTGCATGATTTTATCCAATATTATTATACCATCACTTAAAACAATATTTTAAGTAATTACTACAGCAACACTTAGTTAGGACTACCTACCATTTGCCTCATTTAAGTAATTTCGCTCCATTTTGTTGAAAATGTATAATGAAATCCATTGCTTTATTACTTTAAGAAATCACTTTAATCTCGGTTGGTTGCAAACGATGCATGGCCCATCAAGAACAACCGCAAGCGTTTGCCCATGAATATTACTGGCGAAACCAGACTTAACGTCATCATCACGAATCATGTTTATTAGGTTTCATAAACCGTTACTTTAAACTTATTAAGTGAGACGGCAAAAAATCAAGCTCTCTGGTGGGATATTTAGTCAGAAAAAGTTTATACTGTATTTTATAGCTGGAATTAAGGTTCCCAAATATAATGAATTTTATTATCACTGGTCTGATTTTATTATTCCCTTATAATTTTCGATGAGTTGTGCTAGTATAAGTCTTGTCGCCTCATAATATCATTCATACGGTTCAAGTCCCGTCGCGTATATTGAGTGATATTTTCTCGTTAATTGTCTCTTAAAGTTATTGATAGAATGTCGCAATCGTTTCTAACCTTCAATCGGATTTGCATAATTATATGTAAACTGTAAAAGCATAGGTCCTTAGTTTTTGATCGAATTTTTAAACAATAAAATAGGTTGGTAGAAGTGCGTTGAACATAGGAACATACAAGCGTGATAAAACTCATAAACTTTCCCGCTTAAAATAGGTATTTCGTCAGTAATTCCGTTCTCTAAACAAGTTATCAGATTTCATTACTGAGCATTTTATTAAGAGCAAGTTGTCCAGTTTATTACTGATAGTGTGACAAGTGGGTCACCGCTTAGTATGGATTTATACTAAATTATGTACTATTACTACCGAATCCTTTTACCAGTTGACGGTGTAATTAATACATCGGTCAATTTTCTAGTTTCAACAGCCCTTCCGTGTCTCTTGCATAATTTGTACCCAGCTGACGGCTTTGTCAATTTATCTAAATGCATATTAGATGGATATGGGGCAGTCAACTTGCTTCATTTGGTATGGGTGATTTTTGATTGATAATGTCGATTTGTTTCGTCATAATACTTGTATTTTTGTTACATGCCTAACCGGATTAATAAGCTTTAGGCTTGAATTTAAGGTGTACTATTTCATAATTAGATACAAAAATTATTTCTTGCTCTGTTATGTACAAAAGCTTAAGAAATAAGCATTTTAAAATTCATGAAAGGCCCTTAATACGAATTGGGTATTTCATAAAAGCAGCATATAAAATATCCGCTCTAACCGAAGTCTTTGAAGTTATTTCCTAAATACTTCTTAAACAACTCACAGCCGTACAAAATAACGATATCGATTCTAAAGAATTTAATGTCCATACATATGGAGCGCATGTATATTTGTCGGTTCACTTCTGAATAATGCATTTAACATTGATTCTTAAGCGACAAACGCGCTGTGAGGTGAATTAGAATCAGTTGCTCTCTAATATACGTGTGTGGCGGTGAGCTAAACACCTGTCTTCACTTTTATTGACTGGTGCAATAGTGCATGCGCTGACCACGTGAAAAGGGTTGAACCCTTCCTGCGACCATTATCATCATCTTTTGGCCTGTTGCAGACATACCTAGGTGTTTCTTCCCTTGTTTCAGGAGGAGGCTGTATGAACATTGCATAGACATCACGCTGTGATTTTGACGCATTATTATTTGCCTCAAGGTAATTGTTTGAGGTGTGTTTTATAGGGATAACATTGTTCATCATTCATTTCGACTAGTTGAGCTAAAAGCATGTGTTGAAAAGGGCTGTATATTTGCAGTTAATGGAAAAGTTTCATGACTACCAACAAGATAAGTCGTTGATCCAACGTGTGATCTCTAACGCCTTTTTAGTTTATGATTAAACTTCTACCGAACCAAGAACTATTAGAGTAAGTTGACGTCTGTACTTGCGCACTCACTTGTGCACTTCTTCTTGTGAAGTTATCAATTATGTAGTAATTGTCTTACAAAGAAAACCAGGTTAATCTATTAATGTCATGGCCAAAAATATATCCCATCAGTTTAATTCTAGATTTTGTTTAAGATTAGTACGATGTTATGATAAAAGGCTTGAATGAAGACTGATTTTATTATGAACATTGTAATTATAACCACTATTAAGACTTGTTCGCAAAATGAGTTTGTAATTAAAACAAGCGAATCGGTGTAATTTGTCACGTCCTTACGAGCACAATGACAGGAAAACTGTAGAATAAATAGAAAATCATTCAGTTGCCGAGAAATCTCGGATTAAATAAGTGTTTCACTGTTTCGTCTTAACGTTTAAAGGTAGTGTTGTTTCATTCTATGAAATTCTGATGCTGTTTGACCCGATTGTTTGAACCTTGATAAGTTCTATGCGTACTAATCCAATTAAGAATAATTTGCAGTTTAATTTTTTTCCATTGACTATCAGCATACAGTAGGTGTTAGTTTAGCAGGAAAATTAAAAAGAGTTGTAAGATGGTTTTGAAAATGAACTAATTGTTAATCAAATCGTCGATTAAAGGATAAAAAAGCGGAAGAGCTACACCATTGATTAGGCTCATTGGTTTTTGTCCAAACATTTAATGCTGTTGTCTGGTTATAAACTTCGTGAGATTAATGATCTAGGCAATAAGACTAACGACATGATTTGCAAATAGGAAATTGAATATAATGTATAAGCAAACACGTAATTGTTCGGCACATCACGTAAATACGCTAAGACTTTATAGCTTGTTTTATGTTAGAAAATCGCTAATGTTACTTTCATAGACACCCTGGATTGTGTAACAGCTTTGGTAAATGTAAGGAAATGTATTTAGTATTAGCGTGCGGTTATAAGCTTAGTTTAATGTAATAAATGTAGTTTCCGTAGGCGAATATGTAATGTTAGTTTTACTGTCAAGGCTTAATTTTAACGATTTAATTTAAAATCATTCGCCTGCCCTGTTCCCAGTTCATCTGGGATCGGCGCATCTTCTTCCATACAGGCCGATTATTCGCCATCGAGTCATTCACACCTTTTCACTATTAACTAATATCATTTGAAAATATGTTTATACCGTTATTCTTGGAATTCATAAACTAAATACTACTTTATTATCAGAAATACACAAGTTCTCAAATTATTGTAAAGATAATAAATACATTCTAGTATATTCTTAACTTTTGCAATAAAGTAAATATTTAGATAATTGAACCAGATCGATTTCTTACAAAACAGCTGTCTTGGTATGATTAAAGAGATAATTATATTTTAACACGTTTTATTGGCCATTCGGCGCAACCTATTAAAACATTTTTCATAACTGTTTACCGCGCTTGTAAAAACGCACAATTAAAATTATGTTTCATATCACTTTTAACACTTAAAATGTTTTGAAATACTTGAAATTGTGTTCTGAATTACTAAATCGCCGCATGCCACGAGGTCGTTGGTTATGGTAGGCATACATATTATTTTACGATCTAATAAGTAAGTACCTACTTAATTAGTTAAAAATTTCACAGTTACTTTGAATAATATTTTGATTATCATATTCTTTTTGAATTTTGAAATTAAGAGCATGGTTAACAAAGTAAACAAAGTAAAAAGGCGAATATTGGAGACGGATATAATAATTAAAGCTATTATTATTTCCTTTCTTTCTTATTAAAAGGCGGATTAGTGTACTTCTATACTATCTATACTAATATTATAAAGAGGAAAGGTTTGATTTTTTGTTTGTTTGTATGAATTGAATAGGCTCCGAAACTACTAGGCAGATTTGAAAAATTCTTTCACTGTTGGAAAGCTACATTCACCCAGAGTAACATAGGCTATATAAGGTGTAACAAAATATACTGCAAATATTTTAAGAGCGAATCGTTTAGAGGAAATGTAATAAATTTGTCTAGTAAAATTTCTTTGTGAATACGCTAGTTTCCGAGAAAATCAACAAAATAAATTGAGTGAATAATTGGTAAAAGTACAAATTTTGTCATGTGCAAGACAGCTGGTCGTGTCTTATCAGTGTAATACAATTACTACACTTGTCCTGCCCCAAAAGCGGAGTAGTGGAAAGGGGGCGAAGCTTACAGGACAAAAAGAGCAAATTGGCCAATGCAGAAAATGCGAAATTTGGTAGGCACTAATTTTGACTTTTTAATATCTGATATTGATTACATTGCCACTAACGAATTCGCCCTTGAAATATTTGCAGTATATTTTGTTACACCCTATATTTTATCCCGGTACGGGAAGTAGTTCCCCCGGGACGCGGGTGAAACCGCGTGACGGGCCGCTAGTTAGTAATAAAATAAAACATTTTACAATAAGAATGTATTTTAAGATTTAAAATATATATTTAGTGCTCTCTTGGATTCTGGCATACTTTCGCAAGCGCTAAAACAATTTGTAGATTAACATCAGTAGGTAGGTATGTTTTCTATGTTTTTTTTTCCAAAAGATGGAACATACAATTAAAGGAAGACACCATCCAATTTGGTTGATGAAATGATCTGATAGTAAGCGATGATGATGACGTTCAAATACGCAAAACCTGCACTTAAAGTAACTAAATAAGCAGGTGCTAAGTCCGATGCATTGAGATAATAATTAATAGTAGTCCAAATGGTATTATGCGATCATGATAAATGATTTCCAGGTTAGTAGTGCCTAGTGATTTAGTAATATCGGTTTCCTAACTCGTATGAAATTAATAACTGTTCTACATACATATTTCACCTCAAGCTTTTGCCTGTATACAACTCTTTAAAATAAACTTATATGTGAGATATTTCATTCAACATGTAATAACTATGGTTTATTTTCAATGCTTCATTATCTCACCCCAAATGTGCATATCTTTTTTTATATACTTGACTTTGAAGCCTCAATTATTATGTTAATTTCTTATTCGTTTTTTTCAAAATACTACCATCCCGCACCCAGATTCAAACTGACCTACACATAATGTATATTCACAGAAATCAGTCTGTCAGAGCGCTGAAAAAGTCAATACAATGTTGCTATTATATCCGATATAAATGAGACTTTTCGTCACACGAGCTATTGACACCGCGGTTTCAACCGCAGAAGGACCTTTTCTGAATTACCCGATTGACACCGTGGTTTCTGTCGTGGTGTTAATAGGTGAATATCTGTGTGTGTCTGTGACAGACCTTTGGTCTAGTGGTCAGAGATCCTGGCTACAAAACCAAGGGTAGCGGGTTCGAATCCCGCTAGGGGCAAATGTTAGTGTGATGAACATCGCGTCCGTTCCCTGGCATCCATAATACAAGCTTCGAGCTTAGTTTGGGGCTCGGAAATTGGTGGGTCCAGAGAATTTATTTATTTTATTTATTATTTATAGCTACGCGCTACGCAACAGACTTTCACGCAGTATTTTTTTAGATAGAGTGATTCGAGAGGAATGTTTAAGTGTATAATACATGCATCTTATTTAACGAAACATTGATCCATTCAGTTGCACCTGTGATGACTATAACCGTAACGTAGATACTTATTTATATAGTATATATATATTTTGTATAGATATGAGTAACTAAGTATACTAGAAATGTCCGTGAAAGCTCTGTTGCGTTCAAAGCCGGCGACGTTTTCCCGGTAATTTAGGCCGAGATGCAATAGAAGTAATTATTTGGAAAACGAATCGGCTCGCACGCCACCAACCGGTCGGGCTCTCCCTGATTAGTGATTAGTAGTTAGTTGAACAGAGGCAAAGATGGCGGATTTACTCATAGATTTTAAGCGTAAGATTTGCCCTCACTATATTTCGGACCGCTCTGAAATTAGTACTAAAATTCCAAGCGACGGTCGCTTCTTCGACAGCAAGTCACCAAAAAACGTCACGGTAATAAAAATAATGCCACAGTTTTCTGATGTCAAGGCATAACCTAACAATTTAATTATATGGGCTTTTCTGCAAATACTGCACCGTTAGCGAATGAGTGCGATTTACGTTCCACGTTCCTTTGCTAAATACGAAAAACTTGACGGTTTAAAAGTAAGGTGTCCTTCCCTGATCCCCATTGGTATGACGCCTACTTTCAGCAGTCCACCGTTGGATGTAGGCGTCTCTCAAATGGGATAAAATGACCACAGTCAGTACGTAATACTCCTTCCCTCGCACATACCAGCCCATAATATCAATAATTATTGTATGCGTGGTACACATTCAACATTCCGCTGCTGGTTAGGCTTATTATAAATGAAGGACGATAATATAATCAGCTTGGAATCATAACAAGTTAAATACGAGAATATAAGCATTGGTATAGGTACTTTGACGGTATGTTTTTATTTTATTTATTATTGTCCGGTCAAGGCTATAGGTGCAACCTCATACAGAAAAAGAAAACAAAGAAATGTAAATATTCCATCAAAACCCGCATAAGCCTCCATACCCTCCCCAACTGAGCTCTGGCGACTGTAAGGGCTAGTCAAGTGACAATAAAAACTATGTAAAACCTTACATGGTTGTTTACGTGATAAATCGTTACGTGATCGTTAGTATACCTACTATAAAGGGGCCCCTTAAACCTACACGCTGGGTCGAAAGTCCCAGGCACCGACTGACGTTCCTCTCTGTTCCACGCGATGGACCCGGCACCCGCACGGAGAATCCATGGATAGCTAAGAAGTTCGTCTCAATGTCGTGAATCTTAATCTTTTGTACTGCACGCATTTAACCTACTTAAGCCTTAATTTCAGATGAAATCAGTGTTCTTTATGACACGAAAAACATTTAAACTGTTGTTAGTTGGTCATTAAAAATTACAAAATATTCATTCACAGAATTGAGTAATTCTCCAAGCAATATCTTCATGCAAATTTTCTTTGTCTAAGGTTAAATCATTTATAACTAAACGTTTGCAGCATTACTTAAACTGTTGTTTCCACTTTTATATATATATTTGTTGTAACGATGTCCTCTACGATTTAAGTAATAGTTCTCAAAGTGAATAAGGTCATGTTATTCTATGACCAGAAATTTTAATAAAATACGATCGAACAACAGACCCAATGGAACTATGTATTACATTAATTTATTGCTTTCAAAACAGTTGCGAACATTTAATATGTTTTCTTAAAATCCCTAGTCGATGATTATGGATAAGTAAATCATCGAAAAATATGGTAATCTTTCGATGCATGTCTTTCATTTCTCTGATGTAAGAGGTGTTGCTCAAGAAGTCTTGAATAAATAAAGAATCCAGAACGTTGCAGCACTCTTAACCACGTTAAGTACCTAAGTATATCGTCTCCACTATAATTTACTACAATAATCTATAGTATCTGCCAAGGATTTACAGTTGGAACTGAAGTCGTACTAAGCAAAGTATATACTTATTATGAGATCAAGTATTTAATTCAAGCACGTGGTATGCAGTAAAGAATATTCAACTATCCGCTATAATTTATAGAGTCATGCTGATTACTTTCAACTGACCCGTTCCGAATCAAGTTGATTGCAAAATTAGGAGACTCCGAGTCCAATTTATTGCACTACATTTAGATCCAAAATAGCCCTTATTATACTAAGGAATACCATCAATTTCGAATGGCCGAAAGAAACTGCATCTAATTCCAAACCAGTATAAGTATTATATCCGCGCACCGATACCCATTAAACCAATAAATATTGAAATAACCAGGTTTTAGTTAATAAATATTCTCGTAACCAGCTCGTACTCGAATCGGAATCGCTCGCCTATCGATAGTAAACGAGTCGTTCGATTGATCGATTGATTTTTTAATTAGGTTAAAATGTTGCCGTGTAATTTGTAATAACCATTTCGGAGACGTCAGTTGATTTATTATGGGATTGCCATTGACTTAGTTCGGTAACGAGAGGAAATTGTTTATTTGTACAAGATAGATGTCTTTAATAAACAGTTTGTTATATAACGCCTCATTAAGTTACGCCACCATTAAGTTTAGTGGTACTTTGCATATGCATGAATAAATATTTGTATCGTACTCTCAATTTCAGGACGGATTCCAATGAGTAAGAGAGATGCCGCTTTACATCATGTAAAGCGGCATCCCTTTTACTCACTCGTTTAAAGATCGCTTTAAGACTTGATGGTAAGGCCCCTGGCATTTATAGTAAGTTTGTATGGAGTGTGCATGTTGAGCAGCTATGCAAAAAGTTACGCAGTATAATGGGTAAACTGTGGCATTTAAAATATATGACCAGTAGAGGAATATTACGTATGTTGTACCACGCACTCGCAGAGTCAGTCATAGATTACGGGTTGGGTAGCTATGGCCTTACGTTCCCGACCTATATAAATAAAATAAAAGCATTACAAATACGATTTTTAAAAATATTTGTAAATGAAAATATCAAAAAGATGTGTAATCAAGAATATGAGAAATTATATAGAATATGCGAAATTATACCGGTGGATAAAAAAATAAAATTAAAATTGATAATAGAACAATTTAATAATAACGAACATAGAAAGGAACGTATCTATAGCTTTCCAACACGTAAATCTAAAAGGAAAGAATATTTAGTACCAAAATCAAAAAACTATTATGGAAAAAGAACTAGGCGATGTCTTATTCCAACGCTGCTAAATGAATTACCACCTGAGCTAATTGATAACGTCAGCTCTTAGGGACATCTAAAGAGTATACTAAAAAAACATTATCTCTCATTGTGTCCATGATGCTGTGTCTATTTAAATATTACTGCAATATGATTGCAACGTAGTATAAGGGCAATTACATTTTAAAAACACTTTAAGAAAGGATATAACCACATATATATAAACAAATATATATAATATACATAAATAAATTATAAATAGGAAGCATAACAAACAGTATCATATTTAAGGCTTTAAGTGTAAGTGTTAAAGGCTGTGTATTTTTTGCAAAGAATATCTATAATGTATAAACTAGACGAGAACTACTGCCGACAAACTGCTGCGCAGTTTGGCAGGTGTTATAAATGTTAAGTGTACTTTGTATATTCGGAAATAAATAAATTAAAAAAAAAAATAATCAGTGAATGGATAAACATGGTGTTTATGTTAGTATATTTATTCTTCTTCATTCTCAGTTACTATTTTTTTATTTTTGGGTTCTATCATGAATCACGGTTATTTAAACATTAAAAAAATACGGCACCATATAATGTGGCAGCATTCTGAGCAATGGCCTGCCTATAGAATGTTTACTACTATTGCTTCTTAATTTAACTACTGTCACATAGTAAAACTTAAGTTATCATACCTCGACTTGACTTTTCCGAACAGCAATTAACTTCATACATTCATTCATATCCCGTTCAATTAGCCACCATGCTGTTTCAATGAGCCAACTTGGCTAGAGAACTAGTTTTCATTTTTGCATGTATTAATGTCCAGTACACCACAGATTTAAAGGCTTAAGAATCAGAGGCGATTTTGCTGTGTGTAGTACTGCTTTGAATGGTACTACTCAGATTCCTCTTTTCCACCGGGTACAATGGGCACGTGACTAGGGCCCCAAAATCGATTGGGGTCCCCAAACCAGGGTGTAAAGGCCCTTGTTCTCAGAACCTCTAATAGGTGAAAAACGGCCCTGATACTATCCCAATGCATATTGCGATATTTTGAAACACGAATTTCAAACACCCATGAAACAAGAACACATTTCATAGATAAATAATATCGTCGACTAAACGATGCCTTTAATAATTTAATACTATGTTGGCTTACAAAACAGTGTGACCTGGAAATTTACTGCTGAGATATGTATTTTATAATTAATCAGACTATTAATTATTATGCACACATAAGATCTGCATAACAATTTCGATTGGGTCAACACAGCTTAAAAAGTTTAGAACCAATTTGTAAATTTGTACTAAACTTTTTAAGGCCTTTTTAAGCCCTTTTAAGGCGTACATTTCTCGCTAAAACCATTAATGTAACAGGATATAAATGAACAACAACGGAACTGTCGTAATGCTGCATTTGAAAATACCTAACCTTACATTTGGTTAATGAGAAGGTGCGAAAAGCGAGTAACTTCAAAAATGTTCCTTTTCTAGAAACGTATTAGCCCCAACACCGTATAACTTGTAGAATTGGTTGAAATGTTTCTAAGGAAATGAAAATTAAGACATCGTAGCTACCACTTAAGTATAATTACGTATATCCTGAGCATTCTTTGATGCAACACTAAACTAAATTCAAGTATAATTAAAACTGAATCTAATTAGGCGGTATTTCTTAAGCGCAGTTTAGTGTTACTAGTAGATGAAATTTGTGTAATGTAAGCTACAAATTTGTAGAGACTTTAATGAGGTATTTTAGACTTTTAAAGGAAAATAGTTAAAGGAAATACATATATTTAACATGTAAAAGGTATATTCATATATTTTAACTGCATTCGTTGCAAAACCAAATACCGTTATTTTTTTAAATAAATATACATAAAATACCATTTTAAAACGGTTACATGAAATTCTGTGTAAAAAGGTCGTGTAAGACTTTGAATAAATTTAAAAACATCCTTGAAAACGTTCTGACACCGTTCTGATAAACCATGACATTGTTCTTAAAAAAATCAATCAATGAAAATATTGCTACATTATTCTTCTTTATAATGCCTTTCTTATTTTTCCTGAAAAGTGCAAGTTTTTCTTTATTTAACTAATAACTTTAAGGTTAAAATTGTTGTAAAAAAAACTATTTTTGTAATGCAGTTATTGCAAAAGCTCGCGATATTATCTGGAGCGGTACATTTTTTACGTTATTGATATTTATTCTTTTTTTGTTTGAGTAAAGCTAATGTTAGAATAAAAATTGGAACATTTCTTCAACAACACGTTATGTTAAACATTTTAAACCCGTTTCGTATTAGAGCGCAAGTTTACGTGCAATATTGGTTTTTGTGGTATGTCTGCAATCCCCCGATTTATAGATGAACTCGGGTTAACTACACTTCGCATTTTAATGTGCATTATACGCAATTTTAAAGCTCGAGTGATATATATCTTTTTCTCCTACAAATGTCGACATTTATGATCTTAGCGACAAATGGAAGCCTTATTAATCCCTTAAAAAGAACCTAATAATGATAAAAAAACATAATTCACGGAAAAACAAAAAATATTCTTTTTTTTGTATTTTATTTTTTTGCTACTTTTGATCTAAGATTTGACCAAGCGGCTAGATTACACTAAAGCAACTGCTGTCATAGCTAGATAACCTTCATCAGTGGAATCGGACTAATTGGATCATGGTTACACAGCCATTGTAACTACGTTAAAGATTTTCTCACGATATTTACCGACACAAGTAAGCTATGAGTAAATGAAAATCCAAACGTAAAATATTCCGATGTCCCACTGCAGGGAAAAGGTCTCCATCATTTGAAATCATGTTTTCGTTACATAAATGGGAAATGGCTCAATTACCACGCTTGACTAATGCGGATTGGTGATGCTAAACCCTAGCTGTGTCATGTTTTGTTTGAATTAGGAATCGATCCAAGACGTCGCGAACAAGGCCTGATACCTGAACGACTAGACAAAAGACAAACGTAAAATATACTCGTAATTAATTGAGCATAAAAATGTAAACAGAGCACTACTTGGTTCCGTTTTCCCCATTCAACTTGTTTATTACGCAACACCGATCATTACATATATGTATGCTTGACAACGATATGTTAATGAAGAATTTGTAATTTAAATTGGAAGCTGAGTAGTTCAAATCACGAGATGCAATTTGTTACTTCCCTTTATGTAAATGTGTATCCTGCCTTTAAGATGGAAAAACTTTTTTTTTCTAAAATATATTCGCCTGCATTTGCATTTTAATAGGTATATAAATATATATATACCTATTAAAATGCAAATGCAGGCGAAAGAAGAATATTTTTAGAAAAAAATATGATGAGGAGGATTGCATAACCTGATTCAAACACTAAGATGCAAGAAATCATGTTTTAGACTTATTTATTTAGTACAGTAACGCTTTTAACTCTTTTCAAGATTTTGATAGCCTACTTCCGTCATAAAAATGAATAAAGACGGAATTTATATAAACTAAAAAGTAATTATTATATAAACTTATTTAAAAATGTAATAAATAAACCAAAGAAAATGTGGGAAGTAATCAATAGTTTGGCAATAAATAAAATCAAAGAGAAAAGTATTCCTTCAAAATTAATATTTAACTCTTGTACTATATATGATGGTAACGATATTTGTAACGTATTCAATTCCTATTTCGCAACGGTTGGATTGAATCTAGCACACAATATAGGCCCTTACTATCATATAAATACCGATAATACACTTATGCAAACAAATATAAATTGTAATAGTGGTATGTTGATGGATTTAAAATCATGTAGTTTAGAAGAAGTTAGCAATATAATAAATAAATTAAACAATAACACTAGCACAGGTTTAGACGGAGTTAGTACTAAAGCATTAAAATGTATAAAAGAATCTATTCTTGAGCCCTTAATTAAATCTATAAACAAATGTTTAAGTACTGGAACATTTCCGGATTCACTCAAAGTAGCAAAATTATGCCCCATACACAAATCCGGAAGTAAATTCGACCCAAGTAATTATAGACCAGTGTCAGTGCTACCGATTATGTCAAAGATTTTTGAAAGAGTAATACACAATCGTTTACTAGATTACTTAAATGAAAACAACATCTTAATAGACGAACAATATGGTTTCCGGCCTAAGTCAAGTACATTATCTGCTGCGATTGATCTAACAACAAAAATAAAAATGCAAATAGATAAAAAAAACTATGTTCTCGGAATATTTATTGACCTAAAAAAGGCATTTGATACGGTTAGTCACCAAAAATTACTTTCAAAATTAAATGATATTGGTATTAGCGGCACGGCTCATAAACTCATGGTGTCATACTTGCAAAACAGACGTCAAATGGTAAAAATTGATTCATTTAAAAGCACAGAACTAATATTGAACGATTTTGGAATCCCACAAGGCTCAATTTTGGGCCCACTTATGTTTTTGATTTATGTAAATAACATTAATAACATGGGTCTTACGGGTCACTTAACTCTTTACGCGGATGACACATGTTTGTTTTACTTTGGTGGCTCCATTCATGATCTGATTGCTGAAGCTCAAAATGATCTGAACAAACTTAACGAATGGATGCTATATAATTTGTTAACTGTTAATACAGCGAAAACCTCTTTCATGATCATAACAGCAAAAAACAAACCAATCCCTGATTTTACACCCTTGTATATGAATAATCAAATAATTAATCGCTCTTATCAAGAAAAGTACTTGGGTTTGATTATAGATGACAGGCTCACATGGAAGGCACATATTGAGAAAGTAAAATCAAAATTAAGATCCGTTTTAGGCGTATTTAGAAGAATGTCAAACTGTATACCTAAAACAGTAAAAAACATAATATATAATTCTTTGGTGAAATCAAACTTGGAGTACTTAATAGAAATATGGGGATCAGCAGCAGACACACATCTTAAACCATTGCAAAGAATACAAAACAAAATATTAAAAGTCCTATATAACTATAACTATAGAATGCCAACAGTGGACCTATACAATAAAACTGGAATGTTTGATATACATAAACTATTTCTTTTCAAAACTTGCGTCTTAGTGAAAAATATACAAAGTAAAAAAATAAAAACCCACATAAATTTAATCGACAAAACATATACACATAACTTAAGAAATAAACATAAAATCAACCTTATCATACCAAGGACCAATTATGGAAAAAAAACAATTTTATTTGAAGGAATACAACTGTATAATAAATTACCAAATCATATTAAAGCTTGCGACACAGTTAACCAATTCAAAAAAAGACTCAAAGTACATATTGCCAAATTATAGTTACAAATAGTGAATTTAACTTTTTGTTTACTTACTAACTTATTAGACTTACTACCTAATAAGTTATTAAACATCTATTATAACTGCTGATTTAAAAATGTATAAAAATATTTATATATATATATAAGGTATTTACATAATATATATCAATGTAGATTAAGCACCAGAGGTGCATAATGTTAAATTTTTTCTTTGTTTAACTAATACTGTTATATTCTCATTTTAAGTGAACTGTAAGTTTTTATGGGAATAAATGTCTTTAAACCTAAAACCTAAACCTATTTCATGTGTAGTAACTTTCTTCATCTTGTACGAAAAAGCTAAATTTAAAATTATAAAAATGTATCCGATAGAGGCTGGCTCTTTCAGGCTACCGTTACATGGCCGTGTTTTGGGAGAATAACTTAAATCTATGTGTAGTCACCTTGACACGGACATTGTTTTACTTTTTATTGCCATTCACGTTAAAAAACTAATTTAACTACGTCATAATGGTGTGCTATTGTTGGTATTAAACCTTCAGTTCATTTTATTTTACAAAATAAGGCCTTAAAACAAATAAAAAAATTACAAACTTTAAAAAGTGGCGACAAAATTAAAGCTGGCAGTTAAGTAGCTTTATAATTTTTTGTGTATGAAAAAACATAACTAACAATAGTTCTTTAATAAACATAAAAAGTGTTTTCCTCAAGCAAGTACTTAAAAAGGAAAGCCCACTTCATGACATTTTTTATAAAATAATTAGATGGAAGTGTGTAGAAATATATTAAAGTTCTTATGCATAATATTAAGATGACTCTTGAAATAGTTTGACAAGCTACCTAGATGATTTATGAGTGACCTATAATTATGCTGAACTAATGGCTAACCTCGTAAACTTTTGCCTGATATACATTATGTAGGTATTCTAAATAATATGCAATAATTTAGACATACTTGTCGCAGCTCAAATTCCATTTGGAAAAACCAATTATATGTAGATATATTATGTTTTTTAATTGTAGATTTTACACTATATTATACAATTTGTCGGTGAAAGTTTCGTAAAACTCCTGTTTATTGTAATGATCGAGGCAGCAAAAAATATTAAATGTTATCAATTTGTGCTTTAATATCAAAATAATTGATGCTCATTTGGCAAATTGATTTTAGGTAAACTGTAGAAACAAACACTAATTGTACTTTAATTTGTGTACATTATAGTTAGGATTTGTACGTTATTTAATATCGAATTGATCTTTCCTTATTACAACTTAAATGGGTTTTTATTATAACTTAATTATTTTCTGACTAGATTTCGTCAAAACTTTATAGTTATACAGTTAACAAGTAATTGCATGACTAATAGATTAGTACGTTAATACAGTTAACATTTTTTTTGTACTTGCTGGTAAAAGTTAGGTAACCTATTTTTTTTTGCAATTTTTTTTTACGATATATAAATATTACTGCCTTGGCTATACCTTCAGCAGCGGTTTTAATATGTATAACATAAGGTTATGTTTTATTTAGTCAATCGCTATGCTTATCAATATTCTTTCCTAAACATAAACGAAATATAGTCGTGATTTTAAAAATAAAAATATGGTGTAGAAGTAAGCAACAAGTGCTTGTCACAAAACTTAATAGACATCCACAATCAATTTAATCCTCCACACGTCTCGATCAATTCCCTAATCCTTACCTTTTTTTCTTTTGGGCACCACTCTCACACCGGTCGCATGTTCAGTCACTAGACACAAGGCTAGAGCCAGTAAGTAGTATCTCGCACTGCACCCCATGGTAACACAAAAAGTTCTTGCCTCTAAACGGTGAATAATTAAAAAGGCACTGGAATCCGGAGCATTTGCTCTTCGCGGGTCGCGTTTACGCACAATATAATCGACGCGCGCACCGCCGCACGAGTGGTCCGTCCGACTACCCTATATTTTGACTTATAGCAATTTGGCTTCGCAAATTCCAGTTGTATATAAAACCTTTCGCCGGCTCTAGGCGGGCGGTCATTGGTCGTTCGGCTGCAGCACGCGGCGCGAAGGTGAAGGGAGTTGGAAGTGGCTGCCCCCCCCCAGGTGGAGGGGAGCCAGGGTCGGCAGACACTTTTGCTATCGACGGCTCGATAGCTATCGTGCTCATGCTGTACCGTTGGTAGTTACGTCACACCGCTAACTTGACTGTGTTACACTTTTTTTTTCTCTTGGACTAGGCAGGTGCAGGAATTAGCTTGATATCCAGAGTTTTAATAGATTTTAATAACGCAAATAGTTAGCAATATTAATTAAAATAAAATAATTAAACAGAAGGGTAGACCTTATTGCGCATAAACACTTAAATATTTTGCAAGAACATTTTTGATTAGAGATTTGATAGTGATATTTGCTTCGTATTATATTCGTACCATTTAATTTAATTTAACCTATTTTGTGAAAAAATCTACAACACAATCTCACCCCTGGCATACTGGACGCTAGATGACAATGTTTTACAGCTTTTTAAGAATGTAGTAAAATCTTGGTCCTCATAAATCGTTAGTTAAATTGATTGAAATTTTATTGAATTTCATGAGATAACCAAATAAGGTAGCATACTTAAAAATGGAGCAATGTGGAATTATTTATTATACGTATATTAAAAGGACATGGCCAATTCCTGCCTAGTGAAGTAGTGATGGCCACGAATGGCACAAAAGCACAAAATATATTAAATTAAAATATGAATTTTCATATATTTTACAATCTTGTAGAACTTGTCAGTATTTAAAATAAATTAATAAGTAATTTAACTTCCGCTACACACTGCTTTTGAGAAAATGCGTTCCTTTCAACGTAAATACGGATAGTCTGCTCTTGTCCTCCATAGACACAATATAATATTGTATGAAAAACAGTGACATACAATAAAATATAGCTTCAAATATAAAAAATATTTGAAATTGTATCATTTAACGTATTATTTATCACCAACAAACTATTTTAAACATAGTATTTTATTATTTTTCCCAAAATGAATATTACTTTAAGCAGAAAGGAATGAATATTATTGTCATTATTTCGACAGTTATTGTCAAATATTTAAATCCGTTGCCATGGAAATAATGAACAATGCGTGACAGAGTAAGCGTCAGCAAAATTACGATAAGAGAAAAAGAGACAACAGTTTTTTCACGGTACACCGTTGAGTAACCTTAGTAACCAATGGGGGCGTTTGGGCGAAAAAAGCGTTTGCAAGCGTTTGTAAACAAAATGGCGATTGTTAGCGCAAAATGGCGATTGTTTAGCGGTAACACAGTAAACTGACAGTTAGCAAACACGTCCTGGCCGAAAACTGTCTAACAATCGCCATTTTGTTTACAAACGTTTGCAAACGCTTTTTTCGCCCAAACGCCCCCAATGTATCATGTCATCAATCAAAACAATGCTACAGTAAGGGATTGAAATGTTTTTTGCAATCTTTGTGTGTCTGTATAATTATAACCTCAAGTTCTTGGACTTTAGTTGTTAATGATATTGAATGTTCTGATAGTAACGAGTCTAATGCAGTACGACATGTTTGTGGGAAATGAATTTGGTGTCTAGGCAAACGTTCCATAGAATGTTGGCCATGTCTTTTCAAGGTCTTTTAAACGATAATGGGTAAAATTGCGCCTTACTGACCAAGATAGGTAACAGGTTTAAAAACAGTTAATTATTTTAAGCTACATTTTTACTAAATTCAGGTTTTGTCACGTAAGACTGCTTCGCAATATCCGTCGTAAAGTTTATTTTATTGACATAGGCGTTCAGTTCTAACTGAATTAAATCTTTATTGATTTTGTCTAGTATAGAACTAGTATCAAGAATTAGTATCAAGTGAAAGAGAGTGATCCATTGGGAATCCTTGCAATAAGTATCTTTTCTATCGAGTTAGCTCATTAAAATGATCGAGTTTGAGTTCCTTAACTAATTAAATGAATATGAGCATTAGTCATTTTCCCAAAGTGTCCCGTGATTCCCCACAAAGGGAAATCCATAAAAAGTACAAATTAATTTGGTTTTTAGCCGCTACCATTTTTACGTCAACACTTTACCTTCCATTAAATACGTCATAAAAGCTAATTTAAATAACTATTACGCAATGAAAATTTGATTTAAATGGTTTTGTGATAAACACAAGGCAATAGAGCTACTATAAACATAAACATTGTACAATAATGACTTTCCCACTTACTGACTGATATCACGTTAGAGGTTAGGATCTTCCCGGTAATAAACATAATATTATGCGATGAACTTTGTGCTGTTGTCTAAGTATTATTACTACAAGTAGCTTCCCGTCTGTCTGTTTCTAATCTCTATGTACATACGAGTACATTGACCAAACTACGGATATTATATTATTAATCGTACCCCTAACGATTATCTATACTAAAGCTGAAGAGAAGGTTTGTTTGTTTTTTGAGCGCGGTTATTTCAGGAACAACTGTTTCGAATCGAGAAAATAAAAACATAATTACAATAACTGCAAAAGGGTCGAAAAAAGCTTTGCCTGCCTTTATGACCCCAGAAACTCCCGAACAGGCTCTGGCGAGTTTATTCGCTAGCAGAAACATAGCACAACAGTTACGAATTGCTACTTCACTGTGGTCTTCTGTAAGGTGGAGGTACTTCCCCAGACGAGCGGCTCATTCAAGTGGAAGCTCCACTAAGCTCGACCTCTCACAGTTAGTTCTGTCGCCTACTTAATCTTATAAAAACATGACATAAAAAAAATAAAAAGTAAATATCACTATACAAAGCTGTATTAAATATAAGTACCTACGAGTACACATGTACTTAGAATTATTTGATACGTTTTGTTATTTTGAAATCGGAAGTGTGACTAACAAAAATATTTCCTGACTGTCACAATGTTGTGACAAGCTGGTGTGACTGGGGTATTCGTTAGCTTACCCCGCAAGGCACTGGACCCGCGGGGTCAGTCGCGCACGGCGTTTTTTGAATTGGCCGACTGACCCCGTTACTCGTACCACGGGGTCAGTTGGGGTATAACCATTTTCGACTTAGTCGACTGACCCCGGTCAATAAATAAATGTCCAAAGAACCAATTACTTTTATTTTTGTTTACAGTTCCGAACTAAAGTGCTTCGAAAAGGTATTTAACATATTTTTATTTAAACAAGAGCTATGGTTTTATAATACGGGAATCATTTCATTTGATATATTTACGCGTATGTTTGACTAATTTATAGAACACTGTGATTTAAAATACATTATCGTAATGTCTTGACTTGTGTGTGATGTTTGACAGGCCCGTTGGTCGAGTGGCTAGAGACCCTGGCTACAAAACCAAGGGTCGCGGGTTCGAATCCCGCTAGGGGCAAATGTTTGTGTGATGAACATCGGCATTTGTACTCGAGTCATGGATGTTTATAAAAGTATTTAAGTATGTCTATCCGTTCCCTAGCTTCCATAGTACAAGCTTCGAGCTTAGTTTGGGGCTAGGCAATTGGTGTGTTAGTCCAAGGCATTTATTTATTATTATTATTTATTATAAAACACTGTGTCCGAATTTGGCTCCTTACTGAGTAATGCAAGATATAAGTGTATCTTGACAATAATTCTCCAATTTCTGAGTTACAATGTTATCTAGTGATAATAGTAGTATCTAGAATACACCATGTTCGTTTTTGTCTTGTATTCGTGTAGCTAAATAATAATTTTGATATATTAAATTAAAATGTGCAAGAAAGAATCGTCATTTATTAAGTAAAAGCTAAAAATACTATGAATTTATTATACACAAATCACTCTGCGAACATGGGGAACATATCAATCTGATATAGGAACTGTTTTCTTAGGTTTACTAAAAACGTCGTGAGTTTCAAATTAGTTTTATTGCACTGATAAGCTTAGTTAAGATTATCTGCAAATTATTCTAAATCTGTTTAAAATATTTCACTCGCAACATGATTTTATTTAATTGTTTAGTTATTTACTCTTATTACATGTATGTATATTTGATTTGAGCATAAGAGCTCTTAGAATTATAGTTGTGTTCAATAAACCTCTAACAGTTTTCTACTGACCTGTACGTTTCATTTTGTTCCCATCAGTAGATGAAGTCATAAAAAATATTTTGCGGGGTCAGTCGACGTAGTCGAAAATAGTTATACCCCAACTGACCCCGTGGTACGAGTAACGGGGTCAGTCGGCCAATTCAAAAAACGCCGTGCGCGACTGACCCCGCGGGTCCAGTGCCTTGCGGGGTAGGCTAACGAATACCCCGTGACTGGGGTATTCGTTAGCTTACCCCGCAAGGCACTGGACCCGCGGGGTCAGTCGCGCACGGCGTTTTTTGAATTGGCCGACTGACCCCGTTACTCGTACCACGGGGTCAGTTGGGGTATAACCATTTTCGACTTAGTCGACTGACCCCGGTCAATAAATAAATGTCCAAAGAACCAATTACTTTTATTTTTGTTTACAGTTCCGAACTAAAGTGCTTCGAAAAGGTATTTAACATATTTTTATTTAAACAAGAGCTATGGTTTTATAATACGGGAATCATTTCATTTGATATATTTACGCGTATGTTTGACTAATTTATAGAACACTGTGATTTAAAATACATTATCGTAATGTCTTGACTTGTGTGTGATGTTTGACAGGCCCGTTGGTCGAGTGGCTAGAGACCCTGGCTACAAAACCAAGGGTCGCGGGTTCGAATCCCGCTAGGGGCAAATGTTTGTGTGATGAACATCGGCATTTGTACTCGAGTCATGGATGTTTATAAAAGTATTTAAGTATGTCTATCCGTTCCCTAGCTTCCATAGTACAAGCTTCGAGCTTAGTTTGGGGCTAGGCAATTGGTGTGTTAGTCCAAGGCATTTATTTATTATTATTATTTATTATAAAACACTGTGTCCGAATTTGGCTCCTTACTGAGTAATGCAAGATATAAGTGTATCTTGACAATAATTCTCCAATTTCTGAGTTACAATGTTATCTAGTGATAATAGTAGTATCTAGAATACACCATGTTCGTTTTTGTCTTGTATTCGTGTAGCTAAATAATAATTTTGATATATTAAATTAAAATGTGCAAGAAAGAATCGTCATTTATTAAGTAAAAGCTAAAAATACTATGAATTTATTATACACAAATCACTCTGCGAACATGGGGAACATATCAATCTGATATAGGAACTGTTTTCTTAGGTTTACTAAAAACGTCGTGAGTTTCAAATTAGTTTTATTGCACTGATAAGCTTAGTTAAGATTATCTGCAAATTATTCTAAATCTGTTTAAAATATTTCACTCGCAACATGATTTTATTTAATTGTTTAGTTATTTACTCTTATTACATGTATGTATATTTGATTTGAGCATAAGAGCTCTTAGAATTATAGTTGTGTTCAATAAACCTCTAACAGTTTTCTACTGACCTGTACGTTTCATTTTGTTCCCATCAGTAGATGAAGTCATAAAAAATATTTTGCGGGGTCAGTCGACGTAGTCGAAAATAGTTATACCCCAACTGACCCCGTGGTACGAGTAACGGGGTCAGTCGGCCAATTCAAAAAACGCCGTGCGCGACTGACCCCGCGGGTCCAGTGCCTTGCGGGGTAGGCTAACGAATACCCCGTGTGACTACTAGTTGGTTATCGTAGGCACTTGAGATAATAAGCAAAATCAATGTCTAGGATATATCACTCCATCTCAGTATTATCAATGCGTCTAAATTACTCATCAGAGTAGATAATATAAAATGATGTCTGTCTCATACCAGACAAGATAATCCAACGTCGACAGAGTATTTTTATGTCCGTTTTGATAGGGGTTTATATAGACATTAAATGCATGCATTTAAATTTTCCTAATTAATGGGGGAGAGAGATTCCATAAATCTGTTGTTTTGAGGCGAAAAGGTTGAGAAAAACGCACAGTGGAAGACTGCTTTCCGTCCAGGTATAGTGAGGATGTAATTTAAGTCAATTGCATGTAGATTGATGTAAAAACACAGCTGCTGGCAAAAATTCAAACAGTTCATTGAACACTCCCCGTTGTAAATGCGGCTTATAAAGTACTGGTAATTTATTTGGCACAATCTTGAAGACATTTGAAAGGTAATATACTTAGTTTTATTTGAGTTATTTTGGTCTGGTTCAACGTATCTAATCGCATAAGGGATCTATAATGGGAACATAATTATGGTCTATCTCATCTATCTGATGAATCGGGACTACGGGTATAATATCTGCATATACAAAACCCTCATCTAAATATAATTGCTTATTTTTACTCAAACCGCCTCGAAAAAAAAAAGACGAAATTAAATAATAGGAAGTTTAGTCACGCAACGATGCTAAGTATTTGTAATTAAAAAATATGCTCAAGTGTGGAATCCGTTTATACCTCCTTTGATTGTTATGTGCGCAATTATAATTACTTTATTAAGTAACTCTGAAAGGCGGTGATTGAGTGAAATTATGCGTTTTTTAGTCGCAACGTAAGTGAGAGTTACATTCTGTGTGCAGGTTAGATTAAATAAATAACAGCGATGTAATACTCGTTTGAGAATATTAAGCGGTATAAAATATTTCTAAATGACTATTTAATGCTTCCTCAAGTTATATTTATGGATGAATATTATTTCCTCTTCCTCTAATGGTCTATACCGCCCAACTTGACCCTTACCTGTTTTAAGAGACACCCAATATGTTTTTCTTTATTCTGTATGGTAAAGTACCAAAACACATAAATCCAATGATGGGATGATTTGCAATGATTGAGACCTTTGCCCTGCTGTGGCATATTTAATTGTATCGCCAGTGGCCGCCCGCGACTCCAACCGCGTGGATTCCGATTTTCCAATAGTGTTACACAAATGGTGGACAAATGGACAATCCAACACGAAAATATTTTTCAACTTGAACCAATAGTTCCTCAGATTAACGCGTTCAAACAAACATACTTTTTAGCTTTACTACATTAGTACCTATAGACTAAATTTTCCATTCCGTATCACGTATTACCTCGAATAAGTATTAGTTTACCTTGCGTTTAAAAATGGAATATACATTTAAAATGCTTTCACTTAACGGTTGAAAGATTAGAGGACGTAATCTATTCTTATACATTTTACGTATAATTATTTTTTACAAGAGATAACAAATAATTTATTACCCGGATTATTATGTGCTGAGTTCCTCTTTATAATACATATTACTTAATTACTTAATATATGTAACGAAATCGTTTTCTTTAAAATCGTCAAACTATGGAAAACGCAATGGAAGTGCAGAGTAAAAATAATATAATTTTTGCGTTGTGAAGTTTGTGTTGTGTAATTAAATTAGATTTAATTAGATTTTGTAATTGATAATAAAAATATTGCTCCAGCCGTACTTGACCGAAATAGTTGTGACAACATTTTACGGTTTTGAAGAGTAATCAAATTTTCCAAATATGTCTCATTACGTTCTTGTCTTAGTTAGTAAGTACGTTAAATCACTTCTAGGTTATCAACATTTTGGAATGGTGATTTAAATAAAACTAGGTAACTTATGATTTCGATTCAAAAAGTAGTGCATTAACAAAGTCTTTCATTTCCACGCGTGGGACCCCATACGAACGAATGGAAGAAATCATTGGATTTGGGTTAAGTTAATTGCAGCCAACCAAGAACCAAGGAAAATTCTTCCTTACTCATCATCATCATCATCATCATCATCATCCTAGCGCTTAACCCGGTCGCATCCTCGGCCATTGCCTCTGATTCCAGGGCCCGCTCCTGCTCCTTCTTTTCCACTCCTACCCTATTGGCTATGCTTCCACACAATAAGGTCTAAATAAAAATTAATAAATAAATTCATTGGACTAGCACACCAATTGCCTAGCCAAACTAATGTCAGAGCTTGTACTATGGGAGCTAGAAAACGGATAGACATACTTTAATACTTTTATAAACATCCATGACTCGAGTACAATTGCCGATTTTCATTACACAAACATTAGCCCCTAGCGGGATTCGAACCCGCGACCCTCGGTTTTGTAGCCAGGGTTTCTGACCACTAGAATCTAAAGACAACTGGATTCATTTCCCTGTGGAAATAGTTAATGAGTTCAACTATATTGTTGTTTTATTAGTACTTACTTGGCATAATGTCGTAACTGTTAATGTAGAAACACACCAGTTAACTAAGCGACCGAAGTTTGAGTTGACTACGCCTGTCATATATTTTAAACTAGCGGCCGCCCGCGACTCCATCCGCGTGGATTTCGATTTCCATTAGCCTAAAGCCTTCCTCGTCAAATGGACTATCCAACACAAAAAGATTTTTTCAAATCGGCCCAGTAGTTACTGAGATTAGCGCGTTCAAACAAACAAACATACAAACAAACAAACAAACATACAAACAAACTCTTCAGCTTTATATATTAGTATAGATGGAAGTAAGGTAAACACATCATGCCAAAATACGTCGAGTAAGTTTGTATAGAATATTGCGTTGCCGCTGAACTAAGGTCAAGTTTTTTTCGCCTTGTGTTTATATACTTACCATTTTCTTCTTTAGATTCACCATCTGTAAAATTATCTGACTAAAACAGCATAGAGCAACATCTCTCGCCTTTGTCATTGTGTTAATATTGCAATTAATTAACGCCATTAGACATGCGTCAAATTCTAGTTCACGCTTAATTTTCAAAGTGAAATAACGCAGTTTACAAAATAAAGCTCCTGTCATACGCAAGACCACTAGCATTCCGCATTCTTAGCTTGGCCGCGCTCCAATATGATATTGTTTGGAATAAGTCCTTTTGCACATTGAATGCGAGAGAAACGACGATTATATTGTTTACTAACAACAATTACATGGGACTAAACGAGATATTTATTATATGTTTTGATATTTGTTTAGACTTGTTTTGAGGGGGGTTAGTTTAAAATGAATCGCGATAGTTCAAGTCTAGTGCAATCTTGTGATCATATGCGAGTTACATTGACATAGGACTCTTTAGATGCCGATAAGTACGGGATCAAGTTTGTCGTGAAGAAGGCTTCCCTCATAATTACGTTAGTTAAAGAAGTCTCTAGTAAAGTAAGTAGTTATTCTAATTTCAAGGAAGCCAAGAAATAATGATTTGACAGTTTGATTTTTCATATAAGTAATAATTAATATGTGTTGGTAAGCAAAAGCCCTTATCGCCATGACAATGGACGTGGCGCCATCATGGTATTTTTTGAATGTCTAAGAATTATGAGATTTTAGACTTTCGCGTTGCATTACTATAATGATATTTATTAACGGTCCGCTTGCGACCACGGTTGTTGTAACGCAGCCGAAACGTCAAGCAGTAAGTAGTATATATGTACTACATAAATTAAATCGCGTTTAGTCACGTTAATAAATATAATTATGTCTAAGAATTAATTGGAAAAACTGAATTAAGGCGGAGAAAGATAGTGTGTGGAAAGCCTAATATTATACCGAAGCACATTAGTAAATGTCATAACAGTTTTATTATCATTTCGAATTGTTGTCGCAAGGCGCTCGCGCATGCTTTACGATGTAAGGATTGTTTATAGTTACTTAACACTGTTGACTCACAATTCTCTTTCGTTTTGTTCTCAGCGATAATAGGTAATCATGTTTGACAGGGTAATTTGTTAGTTTATTGGCAAAGGTATCATGTTTCAGTGCTTTTTATTGTACCAAATTAGAGGAGCCTTTAGTATAGAAAAACAAACTTGTACATCGAGTATCCCTAAATGTATGAATGGCTACTTGTAATATTCTTCTCCGTATAACTACCTCAGTGGGGTAGTAGTTAGAGCGCTGTGCTCATAAACCTTGAAGGTCGTGGGTTCAAATCCCGCTGGGATCACTGTCACTATGTATTAGTTTTCCCTTTTTAGAAAAGTGCAAGCTTGAATCACCTGATTGTCCGATAATAATGATGATCCCGTGCTTCGGAAGGCACGTTAAACCGTTGGTCCTCCCGACTATGATCCATTTGGTCTGGTTTCCCTTGTAAGAGTTACGGAGGTCGACTGTCGTCTGTAAGAGTTACAGACGACAGTTGCTCCATTGTTATAACCAGGCTGGTCAATTCAGGATCATAGTCGCTGCGTTCCCTGGGCTCCGAGGCAATGGCCAAGGATGCAAGCGGGAGAGGCGCTATGATGATGATGATGAAGTTCATAATGTATTTGTGATATTACTATGATACTGACTTGTGTTGTGTATGTCCTGAAACGAGTAATAACGGACTCAGATTATGGAGGTATTGGAGGTTGTGAGATCTTCATTTTATATTCGAATACAAATTCATATCCAAGTTGATGATTGAGAATAGATTTAAGGCGTTAGATTGGCGGCACCAGAAAACTTAGCATTATTTTGGGTTGAAGTGGCGTTTCGTTAGTTGGTAAGGTACAAGTACGCGATGTGAAGCGACTGTCGCTTCACATTACAGAGCCTGCGTTGTCAAGGGGCGAGGTATAGCGAGAGCTTAACCGATTTATATCTGATGTTGGTGGTTGAGGTGATTAATTGGTTATTCACTGCAAGCACTACTGACTTCACCAGCAAAGCAATCGCTCAGTCAATTGTCAGTCGTGAATAGCAAAGAAACAGTAATATCAAAATTGCTTAACCTTATGCCGCCCTGTTCTTTCATTATAAGACTTAGATTAACACCTAAAGTGGATTAAGGCGATAAAATTGCCTGAATTGGTGTTTGTTAGTTTCAACGGTATGCGAACGTTTGACCTTATGACCTGGGTGTATAATACTAAAATAGCGTATCAATTTACCAATTTAACATAGTCAGTTTACAATTGGAATGGATGGATACTAATGCTACAAGTTAGTATTGTGCTACCACAAAAAATACCAGTTAGCATATAAAAACTTAGCAAAACTGATATTTTTAAGAAACTTTATTTTACATATTATAACGTGGGGGCCTAAAAGTGACAAACTAAATACTACATGGTCATTATGATGTCATAAATTTGAAAGAACATAAACTCAAATAGGTACTACCGAAACACTCACTAAAGGGGGCATCATCTCAATCTGTCAAGGTCTCGGTCACTGAACAATCCACGTTACACAAACACTTTTTCAGTAACAAAGTGGTTGAAGCTTGGAACAAGTTTCTAGCAGAGGTGGTTGCCGCATAGAACACCAATATATTAAAAATAGATTAGACAAATACTTAACTGGAAGAAGTTAGGTAACCCATGAGGTAGAATTAATAAGATACAGGCTGTCAGTGGTTTAACTGGCTTGTCAATAAATAAATAAATGAATATTGTATTGACATAAATCCCTTATTGTGTCCCGTAGTGAAGTTACTACATAGTATGTTGAGTACTGTATACCGGAATCCCATAAGGGTTTTTGTATTACACAACTTACAATGAACGACACAAAAACAAACCTTTTATATTCACCTCTACTGTGACATTGTCAACTATACAATTAGGTACCTCGCGAGTTTTTTCTAAAACACTGTACTTATTTGTAGATTAATTTCATTGCATAGCACGCGACAGGTCTACTAGGTCACAAACAGAGCCTAAATACTGGTTTTAAAGAGAGCGTATGTTAAAAACGGTGGAATGCCGTTATGAAATACCGTATCGAGGTGACTCCACTGTTTTAAGTGCAAGGGCTTATTAAAACGATTTCTTAATTTTGAACTGAATAAGTGCGAGTTGTTACCATTTTGTCACGTGACGAAACAGTGGTCTACTTTACACTTTGCTCTCTAGCTATTTACACATAATAATCCCTTCGAAAGTAGATTGTGAACAAACTATAGTTGATAGGTGTTTATTGCAATAATTAGTATTAATAGTGGTAGAGCGTAATCGAGTTAACAGCCACACGTCTGGAATTGTACCCCCACCTTAGAAGACCATAACTTACATAATACTAGTATTATCGATACTGGTCTGATGATACCAATAAACGGTCCTTTATTTAAAAAATTATGAAAGTATGTAAAATAAAAATAATTAAATATTTTCAGGTTATCAAGACATTTCTTCGAATTCCTAGTTGTAGGCAAAAGTTACTCTACTAATAATTACGCACCCTTGGTTCGAGTTGGGACTCGACCAGCCTAGTTGCCGAGGTCAATAAAACTTGTGTCAATTTTTCCGAACATAGCATGGTTTTGTGATCACCAACACGCATTTGGCAGCGTCAAGTGTGGCAATTAGGCCAAAATCCATCTATGTAACGAAAACATGATTCCTAATGATGGAGGCCTTTGGCCTGCAGTTTGACATTGATAGGCTGATACTTATTTTTTCTTTACTTGATTACAAAGTTTGTTTTCCTTTCTACTGTGGTGCAATATCAATAGGCTATTTAACAGCTCTCTAAAACAAACATCTATTTTATAATTTACCTTCATCATTATAATTGATTGCTAGAAAGTTATTGCAAACCTTGTGTGTCAACACAAGTAATTTACTCACACCAATCATAAAATAGACCAAGATTGTTAACAAGTCGCAAGACATCTACATGATATATTTTACATAATATTTATTCGCTATTACGTGCGTAGCAACTTTAATTGAATTATATTTATGACTCTGTAACTATGGAGACCACGGCTTATGATCGATGGCAATTAATTTTTCTCTATTTGCTTGTTGCTTGGTAATTGACAGATATGAAGTAACTCGAAATTAAACTTGTTAGCATCTTGTTAGTGAGAATGGCAATTGTGACAATATTGTTTGAAGAATAATGTGGGTTAGATCATAGATGAAATGGACATTCGAGTATATTAACTTTGTGCTTCATGTTTATTTGACAGAAAATATTTGTTTATTTTAATTCACTACTTTGATCCAATGTTGTATGACCCTTAGCTGCGCGTGAATCTGGCGAAAAATAAACATTTTTATAATTTACAAAGTAAAAATATGCATAAGTGTTCCTTGATGGAATCGGGTAATAAATTACAAATGTGCAAACTATGTATTTCCGACATTTTTAATCACTTTTTATTTTTCATCAACATGATTGTGTGCGATTTGAAATCCAAAGAAAAGGTCGTCAAAATCATACCAAAAATTTTGACGTAAAATTTCAAATCTCACAGTTTTCGCTGTCGTACAATTAAAAAAGACATGTTTTGAACAATGAAACATCCGCGATGGGTCGTCCTGATAGCGAAGTGGTTATTAAAATGTGAAATTGTCTGCTCGGTAGTGTGGGAGGGTGAATTTCTTCCAACTATTGTTTTGTTACGATTATTGTTAGTTGCTATGGGCCTTTGTTTTGCTCTTTTCTACATTTCATTTGTTTCGGACTGGTAATGTACGTTCACACTTCGTCATATTGCTTCATAAAATGAAGAGGTAACATACGCAATCAGTTGTAGCTAAATGTGTATCTGTCACCGGAAAATAACAAAAACCGTAAGTTTATAAACTAACTAGCGGCCGCCCGCGACTTCGTCTGCGTGGATATCGGTTTTCATGAGCCTATGTTACTCTCCATCCCTTCAACTATCTCCACTAAAAAAATCACGTCAATTCGTAGCTCCGTTTTTCCGTGAAAGAAAGACAAACATACAGACAGACAGACAGACACACTTTCCCGTTTATAATATTAGTATGGATAGTATGGATTATCTTACGATTGGATATCCGTTATTTTATAAACTTACCGGGAGACGTCGAAGATTTATAAATTTACGAAAATGAGGGCGTAAAATAAAACGACGTTTCTTTAGTTTACAATCTTACGTCAGTTTATAAACTTCCCAGGTAGTTTATAAACTAGCGGATCGGATTATATTCCGCTGACATATGTTTTATTGTGAAATATACAGACGTATTATACTTAAATTACTTTAATATTGACAAACATAATTTTATTTAAAACTGCAAAAGTGTGGATTTCTCTCTTCTCAGCAGGCCATCCCATCCGTCAAAGTGCTGCAGTTGGAGGGCTGATAAAAATTTGACGTGCAAAAGATTTTAATTCTACTCGAATCCGTAAATAATTGAATAATGGTTAATTTCCAGATAAATTGGCAAGCAATCTACCTATTGGGTTTCATTCTCATTATGTCAGCTTCAGTAGTAACCTCTTTTAGTGTCAAGAGTTGAATAAAAATCTTGTGATAGTTGGGAAGTTTTGCAGCACAAAACATTGTATAGAAAGCCTTTGTATTTTCTACCATCATTGTCCTATCATCGCGACTCACGACTTTTATATGATTGACAATGCAATTGCAAATCGTTATCGATATGGCTGTCCAATGAAAGTTCTTGTGCCGTTGATGACTCATGACATATTAAAATATAAAATATTATAGCCATGTCGTAAATCGGCCAAGTCTATTTATATAAAAGAAAAGTCATGTCAATGTAGAAATGTGTACGATAAAAGGTGATTTTTAAATTGGCGCTCGTATAATACGTACAAAAAGTGTCAAAATGTTGAAAAGGACTTCCATTGTTTGACGAGCCGTTTGGTGTAATGGTCGAGAAGTCGGGTATTACACCAAAGGTCGCGGGTTCGATCCCCGCACGGTACAAACATTTGTGTGCATGAACATGTCTGTTTGTATCGGTCTGGGTGTTTCTATGTATAATATGTATATATTTACAAAAAAAAAAAAAAGTATTTAAGTAATGTTTATCCGTTGTCTAGCACCCATAGTACAAGCTAATGCTTAGTTTGGGGCTAGATGGCGCTGTGTGAATAATGTCCAGAGATATTTATTTATGTCCAGAGATATTTATATTTATTGTAGTATTGTCGTTCGTTCACCAACCAGATGGACCGATCAAGTAAAATACTCATCGTCATCTAAATTCTACGCTGTCGTGAGCAGATCATCCGCTCCAGATGTTACTTCGATGCTGACCACGATCCTCAGACATGAGGGACCGACTTGAGAGAGAGAGAGAGATTGTAGAATAGTAGAAAATGTTTTTTTACCCTGCTTCCTTGATTGAATAATTTTTAATGCTAAAAAATCACACTATATTGCCAAATGACTAGTTTGGTACTTTTAAGGATATCTTCAAATGAATCACGAATGCCCCTCACCCTGACGGTTTCTCTCAAACAATGCCGTCACATTGAACCATACCGCGCCCCACGCACTGAGTCACAAAGGCAGCTCAGTTTCTCCATTAACCAATCACCGCTTATCAGTTAAAAATATTACTGATTACGATACATCGGTATCAGAGCGAGGTGTTACGCTACAAATTCAACGTTTGAAACGGACGCACCCATTTGCAGCCTACAAGGAAAACTGCATTCGATCTCACCTGTCCGGTGAAAAATTGGATAATCGACGCATTATGCAGTAGGTAATAATTACTAACTGACGCAACATTGTGGAAGTTCATGCATGGTTTGTTCGTTTACATATTTCTGTGTGTATCTTTGAATCTCTTTTGAAGATGTATTTTTGTATGTAAAATGGGTTAGAATTTGAACTTGATCTAGTCTATACGCAAAGAGAAGTAGATGAGGCATATGATGGCGCGAGCTAGTCTAAAAGAAGCTTGTTAACTTACACCTTGTTCAGACATAAGAAATACGTTTTAAAATATCAACTACTAGGACAGAATGCAGAACTGAGAATAGGTTTCTGTTATGTGGGGGAGAGCATGATTACACGGCTCGGTTAACCCCAGTGTAGTGGTATAAAAATATTTTTCCAACATTTACACCTTACATCACGTACTAGAATTACTCTTAGTCCGGGAAATTGCGTGGTAAGTTGAAATAAAGAATAGTGGCACCTCTTTGACCAATGTCAATTGATTGAATCAATATACATACATTACAAAAATATCTTTCAAGAATGTTCTATATCGGCCAGTTCTTTGACAAACAAAACTCGCGGTTTCAATATGTCGTCGAACTATATAGATCACTTCAGTTATCTATCGCATTACAAATGAAACGCTCGTTCAAAGGTCATCGATTGCAGTAGACTGGAATCACTTAACCTTTGATACGTACCGTCATGAATTTAGCGGACAATAAGATCAGAAATGGAGCCGTTGAATTACAAACAAACACATACATAATGTTTTCTTTTCAAGGGACTGTTTCTTAAATAAAAAAAAAACGAACAACTAACAAAATCTCGGTTACACATATCATAACTACGTTTCAAACATTACAAACACAAACAAAAAATTCAATTACTTTTCGGCAATACAGAACTGCTCTTTACTTATAAACAATATTGTAAGACGCAAGTTAGCGAACGCTTTTTCTCAATAATGGACCTTTTT
The DNA here is from genome assembly GCA_958496325.1 of Nomophila noctuella. Taxonomy (NCBI): domain Eukaryota; kingdom Metazoa; phylum Arthropoda; class Insecta; order Lepidoptera; family Crambidae; genus Nomophila; species Nomophila noctuella. Next base: position 4,696,951 of record OY292484.1, on the reverse strand, counting down.
CAAATTAATAATAAAATGGTACTGGCTGTAAAGGAATATATAAGAACTGTCTAATAAAATCCGAAAAAAAAACACACTTGATATCTAGAATTTTGCTTAACACCCAAGCTATGTTAAAGCGTAAAAAAGAAAAAGTAAAACACAACGTTACAAATTATTCTATTTGTCATAACAAATTGTAGCAGCAATAATTTGTAATCGATCGACACTGTACAATCTCGGACCATTGTAATTAGATACATTTTATTATTTCCTTTTACTACGCGTTTCGTTTCGTTACATTTATAATTTATTGGCAATTATGCATATCTTATACGACCTTACTCGATCTTGCCTACTAATTACAAACGGATGTAGACCCTTACTAGCTTAAAGGAGTCATTTCGAATTATTGTTGTTTGAAGGTTGCGGCTAAAGTAATGATTAATTCAGCGTTTCTAAAACTATTGTAGAGAATTCACGGGTTTTTTAAATTTATTTCCTTAACTATCCGATAAGAATTGAAATTTTGCTTATCAAACTACATTATAATTATTGGCTGGAAATCAGCTAGAGAGCTGTTGAAAGAAAGGCAACGTAACATGTAAATTTGTAGGTATATCAAACATTTTAAACATGTTATGGCTAATTACTCCATTTTTGGCTGCACGTGTTTTCTCAAAGTTACGAGTGTATTTTAAGTCTTTCATATTGTACAGTTTGAGAAACAACTCTCGCCTAATTCGACACGCGAGCACGAGTCATTTTAATGGCTAAAACAAATGACTGTCGTAAGATCAGCCGATGTCTACCAGGCGACTGCTGACAATGAGCCGATAGCTTAGAAGGATTAGCCGGTAGAGAAATATAGCTGTCATTTTATGGTTTACTAACGGGCCCCCGCGACTTCGTTCGCGTGGATTTCCAATAAAAAGTAGCTTTTGTTCTTTCGCAGGGTCTAAACATTGTCTATGCTATTAAATTTCTTTAAAATCGGTTGAGGTTTAAGCGGGAAAGCGTAAAAGACAGACAGACAGGCGGAGTTTCTTTCGCATTTATAACATTAGTAGGGATTATGACTGTAATAAATCAGTGTTTTGGATGAGAAAAATTGTACAGGTCGACCATCCACTTGTCTTTCCCATGGATGGGTAATGCAAAACTTGTCACAATCGTTTTTAAGTGAACCGATTAAAATTCTTTACTTTCTACAATAAATTACTAATTTTAATCTCAATTGAAGACAAACTTGAACAATGAAAAGTTATCATATTCCAGTCCAGTAGATACTTGCTCAATGTCTTCTATCTTGTGGTCGGTTTGCGCTGGGTGGCCGTCGCTCAAGGTGAACGGTGAACTATTTGATCTCACGTTGGATAGTGCTGCGGATCTGAGTACGGGTTTCCATTGTGCGTAGGTTGTTAAAATTGGAGATTATATTTATGTGAAACGTCAATGTCAAAATATGTGATGGTATTATAGCTATGTGTGATTGCTATCTGTTTTTTAATTATTGAGTTTAATTAATTAGGGACAAATTAACAATACTTTGTTATGTTTTCCGTCATACCGTGATAGCTAAGCAAGAGGGCGTGGGCTGCACAGATAACAACAGCATTAACAATACATATTTTATTATTGGACACTTTTATTTTTATACTGCTCCGGAGCTTGAAAAGTAGGTAAAACCGACGGTTTTGAGGTTAATTATCTACAGTTAAGTCTTGAAAATTATTAATTTAAATCCGGACTTGAAAACTAATATATAAATTAACATTCAACTGCATGAAGACTGAATATTTGAACCTCCAAGTTTCTCACCATCCCACTATTTGTAACGCCCAAATCAACATGCATCGTCTGACAAATCCAGACATAGAGACTCTGACGTGAGTACATTTTGCCGTGCATCGGGTTAAATACTCACGATATGAAATGCACATATAGACCGAATAGTTATAGGTACCGCTTAGTTCTTTTTATAGAAATACATTAAAGCAGTGTTTCTCAAACTTTTTTGTGGACGGAACCCTTTTGGGAATTAAAATACTTCATGGAACTTTATAATGAAACAATAGTTTTAACACGTGTTAACACGTGCAGCGCTTAGAGGTGTTTTGTTTTTTTCTAAATTCTTGCGGGGGACCCCTACTGAGGTATGTAATCGTGGCACCCTAGGGTTCCGCGGAACACAATTAGAGAAAAGCCGCATATACGGTATCAAAGGCAAATTATACTTTGACGTGCGTACATTTCCCCGTGCAACGGGAACGCGTCCTCGTCGATACTGAAAGTCGTGCTCTTAATTTGGGTAAGGTTACCGGCTCAATACCGCGTATTGGCGGCAACTATGTTCAACAATAGTGGGGACAAAGGCTGTGTTCGGACCATAGTGTTGTGCCAATTTTGGATATGTAACTTTATTTAATGAAATATCGAATGCAATCCTGCCAGTTTTTTGTTCTGTCTAAAATTGTATTAATTATTACTTTTAATACTATTGAAAATAAAACACTTCATCTATCACTTTAAAATTTAGTAGGTATGTCATTTTCGACAAATATATAAAATCGTTAAAATCGCAAAATGAGCACGTTCTCAAGTAATTTGCAGGACTATAAAATATATATACACTTAAACACATAATAGATGTAATATAAAAAAACCTAATGTTTTTTTTATATTTTCGTAGTTTTTGCATGGTATTTTTTGATTAGGGTGATTCAATTCTTAGAAGAAAATAAACAAACTGGTCAATATATCTGGAAAAATGTTTTTCAATCAAAAAATATAAGGCACGTCACTAAATAGAACAATAAGGTTGAATTAGCGATTGATTAACGTTGGCGATTTGAGTATGACCTCATCACGATAGGGCGGAAAATGTCGGTTCGAAACAACCATTTATAATGATTATGATATTGCGGCGTTATCAAGTCAGCACTCGATATTCTGACCTGTTTGTTATCGATAAAATCCGATTACATTATAGTTAGGTCCGTAATCGTGACGAACTTGTTTGCATATTATTATTTATTAATCGCGTAGTAAAATGCCTTAGTTTGAAACAACATGACTTATACGAGTTGGTTAGGAGAGTAAAGCACCTTTTCACGTGGATTTCATCAGCGTATTTTCGGAACGGACGATTAAGACGTCCATCAATTTGTAGCTGGGGTTCATTTATTCTAGCTTGGTATTAGGGGCCACAAAAATCTGTCGACCATCGCTTTAATTTATCTTTAGCAAGCCAAATGGTCTCCTGTAAAATTTGGATTGTTGAAGCTGCATACAATATAAGATTTAAAAAAAACTATATTGTTTTAAACTACACAATTTTAAGAACTTGGTCTTGCCAAAGAATCATACTTTAGACTTCCAGACACCTAACTGCCAATAAGACTAATATAAACAGTCTAATATATTTCAAAATTAAATAACTATAACTGTTCGCGAATTCTCACGATTTGTAAGTTATCGGTTATCCAAACAGGTCCACGACATTAAATCCTTACTAATATTATAAATCGGAAATTGAGTTGGTCTGTTTGTTCCGCTTTCACAACGTACCTACTGAAACGATTGTTTTGTAATTTTGCAGACGTTAAGGGAGAAGTCCGGATTAAATTATAGGGTACTTTTAATACCAGAAAAAATCCATTCCCGAGGGAAAATAAAAATATTGTTTGAAAAATAATCGATTACAAAGCGGGCGAAGCCGCGGGCGAAAATCTAGTTATGCTATAAACGGTGAACCCTGAACGCCTGCAGGCCTGTGCCCACTGAGTGTTGAAGGGTCGCCTGTTGACATTTGTAAATATCATTGGGCACCTGCCTTATCAACACGAGTCTAGTCACAGCAATTCTGCACTTTTACCTTTCAATGACGTAATATTTAAACCATGTTTTTGTTTTTTACTGTTCAAGACCTAAGCTTTAGCGATGGGTTTTAAATCGAAGTCGAATCGCCGTTTTTCGTCCTTATAATGTTCCAGACATCTTAGTCTGTTCAACATAATTATATCGTCACTTACATACATTCTATAAGCATGATTGTCCACTTTGGAACAGTTTTTAGGGTTCCGTAGCCAAATGGCAAAAAACGGAACCCTTATAGTTTCGTCATGTCTGTCTGTCTGTCTGTCTGTCTGTCTGTCTGTCTGTCCTGGCTCGTTCTCCGCCGTTTCTGAACCGATTGCCACGAAAATTGGTGGAGAGATGTATAGTGATAATTCAAGAATTGGTTTTTAAAATAATCGAAAAATAATTATTTTTACCCCCCCTCCCATACAGCGAAAAGTAAATTCGAAAAAAAAAATTCGTCTTACCCCATCGTGTGGGGTATCGTTAAAAAGATATTTTAAAATACAATAAAACTTGCCTTGAAACCATGTCGATCAAGCACCCCAGTCTCGAGATATATTAATACAAAGTTAAAATTAGAGCGTCCCCCCCCCTTAACTTTTGAAATACTATTACAATAATTCTGAAAAAAATGTCCTGTATACCTCCAAGTAAGTACTTTCAACGAAAACTATAGCGAACTCTGTATCATACATTGTTATTTTTATACAACTCGACCAACTTATGACGTGCAGTTGCCCTTACTAAATGGTGTCTTAAGCGGTCGGGCCATCTTTTAGCTACGGAACCCTTTCATGGGCGTGTCCGACACGCTCTTGGCCGGTTTTTTATTATTATTTTGTGTTTAAAAAGTAAATTATTAACATCCTGACGTTTCTAATCGTCACTTTTCCACTCCGGTTGTCTGAAAACGAAGTTTTGTATCCTAAAAAATCAACGTCCGCCGGTCTAATGTTAAAATTACCACAGAAATTGATAAAGGTTATTAATGCAATTTCTATAGTTCTTTATACATCATTAAAATTTCTGTAGATGAACTTTAATACTATATAAGTAAAATGTCTGAACCACAATGGTTTTCACATGCCATGCATGAGATGATGACCAGATGGTCAGATTAGATGTTTAAACAAAGAAACTGCAACAGTATAAGTTATCATTACTTGTAAACCTAATTATTAAACTGTTGAGCAAAACCTTTTCGCGACAATATCCCCACGATTTAGTATCTATGCTCTAAAACAAAAGATTTCGCTTATCATAAATCTTGAAAAATGGCAGTCATTGTAAATCAAATTACTCGTATTAATATCCTTTAATTTCTTAGTAACGAACGTTCGAACATTTCCTTAGCTTTTGTTGGTGGCATGTCTAGAATACTTCGCTTTTAAATGGAATGTTTGCCGCGTTTTTCTGAAACTATGTTGCGTGTGGCGTTTGAATAACTAGGAATAGGAATTGATACGAGCACAAATACTTATACAGGTGGAGGAAGCATTCGAAAAGAGCGATTAACCTTTGATTTAAGACTAGTGGTTCGTTCATTTTATACGGTAATTCGAGATTACGTTCGCAATCATGTGAGATCGCTAGCGTTAGACTGTCTTAACGTAAGGTTTAAATAAATGAAATATCGTTTTCAACTTGAAGGTGTTACGGTTCAAATTTCACATACCAAAAAATTACAGTTAATTCAAAACTTTCGTGTAAGATTGATGACCACTTGATCTGAAGGAGCTTATTTATTTGAACGTGAAGATACTCGTATCGTTAATGTACATCAACGTTAACGCTCTCACATTGATTTAATCCTAAAATAAGTAATAAACAGACCCGTATTATACGTCGAAAAATGATGATACCAATTGATTGAAAGAAAACCGTATTGTTTCTTCATTGAAGTTTACGCCTCTGCTGCTGCTGTAAATGGCAACAAGTTAACAAGGCAGACAATGATTTCCGAAATTGCACGCCACCATTTAATATTTTAATAGTAAAAAATTAAATGAATCGACATCAGAACATAAATTGAAATAGAAACTGTTGATTCGTTTCTGCCAACAGGTGGCGTAAGTAGAACTAGTTTCTAAAGTAGAAAAAAAATAAGATTTCACTACTTTGCTACGGTATTTTTTAATCCACTCACAATAGAATTCAAACAATACATCTCTAGTTTCCGTTACAAGCCAAGAGATGGCGCCATTCTGTTTCATAACGCGGATTTCACTTTGGATTATTTTTTGTAGGATAAAAATGTTCTTGAGACTTTTAACTTTTTTGATCATTTCTAACATTGGGTTGTTTGTCGCAAACTAAACATTTTACATGGTTATGGAAAAATATGAAAATTACAGTTGGTATATGAGTAGTTGGTATTTCTACTTACTCAATTCCGCCTTGAGTTCCATAGCAGTTACTTAGCCGAACTTTTACCCTTATCGAAACAATGGTTTTTCATCAGCGTATTTTTGCAAGGTTTTTTTAACGTACCTACTTGTTATCGTTTTTACATAAGTATTGTATCTTACTTTACGTGACCTAAATCCATAATAGCTTTCACCCTATCTTAGCAAAATAATTAAGTAATAAATAAAGTGACTCCTTAGGTGTTCTACCTCCTACAGAGCTGGCTTCCTCGTTCAAGATCATATCGTTTCGTGAGGTCACCCGCTGCGCAGGAGTGTTCAACAGTCCGTATTTTGCATACCCTAGATAATTTGTAACTTTCTTTTCAGTAATTCGAATGAATGTTTTTTGTTTCAAGTTATTTTGACGACTTGCAGCCGCCCGCAACTCCGTCCGCGAGCATTTCAGTTGTACACACATAGAGTTATCTTAGAGCTTACAACCTTCATTTCGAACCAGTAGTTTTTGAGATTATAGCGATCAAACAAAATCTTTAGATTCATTTTAAAAGTATAGATTTTATAGCTAGGTATTAATTCCTAAAAAATGCTATACTCTAAATAATGATAAGAGAGCTAGCTTCCCTGTGCGAGAAGTGAACTCATACCAGAATTTGGATGATGTTAGTCAGAATTAGAACAAGATAAAAATCCTTGAGTATTTGGCATTAAATGAAATACAAATGAATCTCACATTAATATATGAACCTAATACTTCATATTCTATCGTAAATACTTCAGTTAATCACCACTCAATTATGCTGCCACAATACAATATCTCCTGATCTCTTTGCCTTATTACAAAGTATAGCTGACCCAGGCCCGAAAAGCAAGTCTGTGTTAACATCCAATGTTCCCTTAGGTGTTTTACAAGCAGAACCATTGCTTCCTTATGCCATATTACATCAATTTGTGAGGTCGCCCGCTGAGAGCATTCAGTGGCCCGTACTTTACATTCCTTGGGTAATGTGGTGCTTGCCTTTTCAGAGTAGAATATGTTTTGTTGCATCGGACAGTGCAAGTTACGATATGTACGTAATAGTGTTAATGTTTATGGAGTCTGTGGTAACTTTATAGGGTGCATAAATTCTTCTAGGTTATATTTTATCTAGTTAACCGATTATTTAACCGATTATTACTGTTACATATGTAGATATAATTTGTATAACCGTTGCTGTAACTGATTTTTGTCGGCGTATGCGGTAGTCCTGAGTTCATTTTTAAAAATGTTCCTCTGACAAAATAGATAGATGATACTGAAAGCCTTAAAAAATCCTAAACAAGTGGCATCCCGCAACTTCCTTCCCGTGTATATTGGTATCCGAACACATAGTGTTATATACTAGACTAAAGTTTTCAACACTAAAAAAATGCAGTTCAAACCCTTAGTTCCTGAGATGAGCGTGTTCATAAAACAAGCAAAATCTGCCGCTTTATTATATTAGAAGTAATTCACAAGTTGCATCTAAATCTAGTGGGATAAGGTTAATATACAAAGTTTTTTTTATGATTCTACCATACCTAATGTGTGTACAAATCTTTTGTAGGTACATTGTGTTTTCAAAAAGTATTTGTCACAGACTTAAGTGAATGCCCACATTAAAGTAATAATTGACTTAATAATATCTTGTCCCTGCAATATACTGCATGAAACAATCGCATAATGCATTTACAAAGTTAAAAGCGTCTCAAATCACATTATTGAAATACAAAATTTCACTTTCCGACTGATACAAATCTCTTGAAATCTGTAATCAAAATTTAATTGTGAGTTCATTAAATAAATTGTGGGTTAAAGTCGTCAGCTGTCAGACAAAGCCTTTTTGCTTGAGCAGTATACTGCCGTCATAACGAAAAAGGGCGCATCTAACATTTTTCTCAAAATTGAGTTAGATAGTGATTCGGAATCAGCAGAAAAAGGCGCACCTTCTAGTATTTTTTAATTTTATAAAATACGAATACTCTTTCTTTTATGAACAACCAAAAAGGACTTATCTACAAAATTCATTGTAGATTACTAAATTGGAAAGACGTTTCTGTATAATACTAAGATGTAAAGACGTAACTAAGTAGATGAGTCTTATTCGTTTACAAAATATATTAATGTTCATAGGTTGAAAAGGCGTAACTACATGATCATAAGAAAAAAAAACGCATCTGAGTAGATGCGTCCTTTCTTCTAAGTATTACGAGAATCGGTAAGGCGTACGTGGCAGTAACGTCTTTTCCTAAGTATTGTTGCGTGTGCGGGGGGAAGTGGAAGCCGTGGTAAAGAACATGTTCTAACAGATGCGCCCAGATATAAGAGTATATCCAAAAAAATCTCTTTGATTTTGACGATTTTAATCAAGAAGTATAGAAATGAAATGAAACTATTTATTCAGCAATTTGATTCACTTAGTGAATTATTTTGTTCGTCAAAACTTTTTTCACCCATCCAGCGACTTGGCGAGCTGAGAAGAGACGCCGGAAGAAATTCAGCAGTTACGCCTTATTCAAAAATTAATTTCAATATGACAATTATGTTAAATATAATTAATATAATTATGTGCGGCTGAGCAGATTAAATTGTACATGCATATTTGTCATTTAAATAAGCCTTTATTTTATAGTAACCGTTCCTCATCAAGAATGATTTAATAAACAAATCTTAGGAAATTCAATAAAATTTTCAGGAAGGTTCTTAAATATTTTGATACTTAGTCCAATAAAAGACTTCCCAGTCTTATGAAGCCTCTGACTGGGAACGGCAAGCTTATGTTTATTTCTTGTATTAAAGCTATGAAAGTTATTTTGTCTAGAAAAAATGTGTAGGTTCTTGCGTATGTATAAATTATGCAGTCAAAGATGAATTGCGACGCTGTAGTTAAAATGTTAATCTCCTGAAATGTCTTTCGGAGTAAATCACGCGGCTTAAGATCATACATTGCACGGATCGCCCTTTTCTGTATTATGTACAAAAAAAAATTTATATCAGCAGATGATCCCCACAATAACAGACTGTAAGACATGATACTTTGGAAATTGCTGAAATAAACCAATATCGTCGTTCTAATATCAGTCAAACGTCAGAACTGAGTCTCCCTGCCAAAGCAACAATATGGGGGCTCCATTGTAATTTTGGATCTATAGTAATTTCTAAAACGACATTTGAGTTGACTACATAAATATGTTCATAATTCATTGAAATATTTGTTATAACTTGTGGCACATTTGGCATTGTGAATTTAATACATTTACCAATTACATCCTGCTTAGCCTCGCATACGTCAAAAATATGTTTTACTAAAGAAACTCCTGCATCAGTTGTAGATTTGTTTGTAAGTAAATCCGTACAGATTTTCATTTAACAAAGAATTTTAATTTAAATATGACAATAATTGAAAAAATATTTTTTCATTAATTTTACTGAGATATGTATGCAAGCATATGGGTCTTAAGTGGGACGGATCACTCTTTTCTCCTGATTTAAATAAAGAAATTAATATACTATGTTTCATAAGATTTATAAACTAATATCAATATCAATGCTAAATATGTATGTGCAATGGGAATAATAATGGATTTTTGAATATGTATTGAAATACCCCATAGATCTTCCGTCTTTTTTAACATAAGTTCTTTGAATGTTTTAATTATAACTAGTGCATCAATATGTGTGAAATTAAAAAGCAACTTTACACTTTTCCATTTTTTATTGAAGGAGGCATTGAGCAACATTGGATCATATGCTAAAAATGACCTTAAACTTCAATTATTGCTCATTAAATGCCAAAAAATAACGGGCTTTAACAGTTTTCTTTTATAATTGGTGTTGCAATACTTAGAAGAAAAGCAGCAAGTAGCTAAATGCGCCCTTTTTTAGTAAGCCTCGAAACAAATTTCAATACAATGAAAGAACGTTCCAAAAATTACTACGTTGAAAAGACGTATCTAGCCAGAAACGCCTTTTCAATGAAGTATTTCGGGTTTTTTGTTTTTTTTTTACTAAGAAGAAAAAGAAAATCGCGTTTTTTAAATAAATAATATTGATATAATTGAATTTAATTCATGTGTCTTGATAGGCTACCTAATCATACAAGTTTTAAAATTGCAAAAAGATTAAAATACCTATTTTCCACTAAGCAGCAACGTTTTTCATTTCATAATCACAAAATATTTTTTTTCTCCGTTTTCTACTTTATGTAGAAGCGCCCTATTTCCTTATGACGGCAGTATAAGTGTTTCCCACACTTTGTTTTCAGTTTTCGACAATTTTCTCATCACGATGACTTCACCGATGTTTTGCCAACAAATGGCTGCAGCATCGCAGCCGAAACGTCAAGCAGAAAGTACGACGGTACCTACTTAAGAATAATATCGCGTTTAGTCCGGGTTTATTATTATTTGTTAACAAATGTTTTGTTTGTTTGTCGATCATTGTAGTCAATTCGTCTGTTTTCATAAAACTCAAAGTGAATCATAACAGTCGAACCAAAACTAGGTGAAACTCAGCATTACTTCAGCAACGGTGACTGCTTTTTGGCGCGATAGAGTCAACTGCTTCTTCTAAAAGGTGGCGGTTGTTCTGATACATACATGACAAGTAAATATCTTCGTACAGATCAACTTTTTAAATGTATTAGGCTTCAATAATAGACATTAAACAAGAGAATTTAGAAAATCAACTCAAAGTTACCAGTATATTAATACTAAACATGTTTTCATAGTACGCCCACAATATTTCAGTAAACAGCCTTCGTTGCTTCGTGGTTTAAACCAAGTCTTGCTTTATTGTACAATGTAGCTAAGTAATAATTATTCCAATCACTTTCGTGTGGCCAAAGATTTATCTCCACCTTGTCGTGGCCACAACAGGTTCCCTTATTAGCGTTCCGCAATCAAAGGGTAACTGACCATGCAAATCAAAGCACATTAGTGCAGACTAGGTAATTTGGACCCTTAATGATCATAAAAGTTCATTCAAATTAAGTCAGTACGTACAGTAGCCAACTTCAAGTAAGTGATTCCAATCTTTTGCTTACGGGTATGGTGATATGTTATACTGAGGCTACGCCAGATGCCTTCTTCATAAAAAACCTACTGTGTGACTTTTTCTTATTCCCTAGATATTGATCGGTAATTAAATATAATACACTAAAACTGCTGAACGGATTTTGACTTAGGTTATCGGATACTTTTTATCTCTTGAATTCTCTTATGGGACAAAGCAGGAATCTTGATAACGCGGGAAAAGTCGCGGGTAAAGACTAGTTTGTAATAAAAATATAACATCTGTAGTATCTGCCCCACTAGTACCTCACTGGCTCGGCAATGCACTTGTGTTACTGTCTCCGTACGTCCACTCTCGCCGGCGGCTCGCGTGACACTGACGTAGCGACATAACACAAGGCACACGAGACAGTGTATAGTATGTATTATTATACTTACATACACTACATCTCTCCCTTATTAAATTAAAATAATTCATATATTTTATAAAGAAATATGATTTTTTCTCTTAATCATCATGACATGTTAATATGTATTACAATCATAATAATTCTTTTATTCCTCGCCTTTATCCCTCTTTTAGCCCTCTAATCAACTTGGAAACATTTAGGTTTAATCTTCAAGTCCTGAGCTCTCGAGGTGTTCATCCTTTGTCACCTTCCCTGCAATCTGCTTCTACGGCCCTCCTTTTCCGATCTCCATATTCCTTTCCTTTTTCTGATTGAATTTTATCCTTCCTCTTACTTCCATGTCTGTAGGAGTGTTCTCCATGCCGTGAAAAGAAGGAACTTGGTATGCGGTGTACTATTGTACACTGCAACAAGATATTATCCATAAGCCTTCTGTCAAACTCTTTTTTTTACATATTTCTATAAGACCAATCGTTCTGTAACGGTGTCGTTCCTCTCCAGCCTTCATGGATGTTCAGGCCTCCATTATAGCTGGAAATATCTAAGCAGCACGCTCACTGGCAGCTTATTACCTATCTTTCAAAATTTGTCTATTATGTTCTATATTCGCTTTTTTTTTTTCAGTCTTCCATGCGTCATTTACAGACCTAGAGCTACCGGGGAACTAGATACAGCTCTTATTTTTATTTCAACTATTAAATAATATCCAACTCTATAATAACCTCTGAAGCAGTATAACAATGAGAAATTAGCCAGTTAACCAGTGGTCATATATGTACTTTTACTCATACCTCTCTCCTATTACTAACTACCTATAAGGCCACGGAGTGCGTAAGAACCCAACGACCGTACCCCGTCGCAGCACGTCACATGAAAGTGACCACTCTCTCAAAACCATCGGTGGCACTTCTAAAAAAGACATAGAAGAAGCTAACGCCTTCGAACATTTCTTCTCAATTATACCTTTGCCTAAATCGGGCGACAAAAGCGACCCATCAAACTTCAGACCAACCTCGATACCCCCTCCATAAGTAGCCTTTTTTCTTTTTGATCAGTTACCATTTTAATGTCTGGAGTTTATCGGCTGTACAAAACAAGATTACAACCGATGCACGCACCGCACCTACAAACATAACCTTGCTGCATCAAAGGGACCTGACTGCGTTGATCACTCAATCTTTCCTATCAAACTACACATTACGGTGTCACAGACGTTGCCCCAAAACTGATCGAATCACACCTCACCGACAGCACCATCATCACCATCATCAGGACACAAAGAGTCAATATCAAGAACACAAATTCGTCCGGTGTGGTACCATAAATGGCGTGCCCCAAGGCTCCACACCAGCCTTGATTTTTTCTTACATATGCAAATGATCCTCCACACCCACCAAGGACCTACGCGAGATAGCTTTGTCTGGCGGTGATACCTCTCTGACATTCAAAACTGGTAGAAATGAAAAATCATTTGACAAAGTTAACAGGGCTCTCTCGCAGATATCTCAATGAATCAGCACCAATAATTTGTAACTCAATGTCATGAAGATCGAATGTGTGAAATTCATGATGCCCAATGTAAAGCAAATTCATACGCATATTACTCTGAATAATGCGCAACTAAAGATTGTCAGTTCAGGTATATTTTTAGGAAAAACCATCGATTCAAAATAACAATAGGGTCTTCACATAACTACATTATCGGGAAGACCCAGCTCAGCCGCCCACGCGGTTAGAAAAATAAAATATGTCACTGACGCCGAAATGGCAAGACTGGTTCACTTCCCTTACCTTCACTCTATTATATTCTACGAACCTCTGTTCTGGGACTCTGCTGCCGATGAGTCCATTTTCACATTGCAGAAAGAGCCATCCGCGCAATCCACAACCCCAAGCCTCGCGACTCGCCCAGGGACGCTTCCAAAGAAATTAACATTTCAACAGTAGCCTCCCAAAACATATTTGATTGTATTTTAAAAGTTTGATACTCACAACTTTGACACAAGAAACAAGCACAGATCTGCCCATCCAACTATCCGACTTGGTAACTGGGAATACTTCCGTAGGATTAAACGTACAAAAGCCCAACAAAGCACCACAAAACCCTGTCGAACCGCCTCTACGTTATTTGAACTTAAAATAAAGAACCGCTTAATGAGAGAAGTATATTCTAAGATATTTCTATTTCTTGCCTCTCCCTCTCTGTTTTGTTTTTTTTTTTTTTTAATTTTTTTTTAGCTGCCTTTTTTTTTTGTATATGAAACATGATGTGGCATTTGAAAAACACAACTGTCGAGTTTCTTGCCGATTCTTTTCGCCAGTAACTGCCTTCCAATTCGGTGGTCGAGTCATTTTTGTAGCATTTTTGACGATTAAAGTGCTTCTATGAAGCCTATATTAATAAAGAATATTTTGATTTTGACTTTGAACCCTCCTTAAAATATCCCGGTTCTCCCTTTTAACCTCCCTGTTTTGTTGAGGCCAGTATGGAACCGTATTAAAAATTGAGATTTTACATTCTTTTGCATTTTTCATTTGAGGGTAAATATTGTCCACTTTGAGGACAAATATCTCCACTGCCACTTTGAATGCATCGACGCCATCGGATGATTCTGTATGAGCACCGGGCAAGTTTTCCTATTTCTCTTGGAGACTCGTTCCCACAAAATCTAGTAGTGTCGCTCTTTTCTTTTAAGGTAACGTTGCATCGACTGTATCATTCATTTTTCCCATCTACTTCTTACGGAAGTAGTATCTCCCTTCACATATAATATTTTCAATGGCGTCAGTGCGTACGACATTATTTTCAGGTTTTACAGGGCGACCTGAAATGGAAATTGTGGTGCCAGTGACCTTAGCGATGCTAAATCTCTTTTTACCATTTAACTTCATTATTCAATTAAGGTTTTCAGCATTTTTGTTCTAATGATATAACTACCATATGCTGTACTTTAAAGATAATGCTTGCCTAACCCTTATCAGGGTAGCAACTAGCTTCCCAATTTAATGGAGATTTTTAAACCAGTTTCCAATTTAATGGAGGTAACTTTGTCTATGCTTTAACTGCAAAACAGAATTACCACTAAGTTCCCAATTTAATGGAGGTTTTTCCAACCAGTTTCCAATTTAATGGAGGTAACTTTATCTACATATGCTTAACTGCATGACAGAATTACCACTAAGTTCCCAATTTAATGGAGGTTTTTCCAACCAGTTTCCAATTTAATGGAGGTAAATTTGTCTAAGTTTACTACTTGACCAAATTACCATTGAGTTTCCAATTTAATGGAGGTAAATTTGTCTAAGTTTACTACTTGACCAAATTACCATTGAGTTTCCAATTTAATGGAGGTTCTCAAACCATTTTTAATTCCAACGTTTGTCAAAACAGACTGCACAAAGTACCTATCTTCTTTGCCTAACTACACAGGCTTTATCATAATACCGTTACAATAATTATACTTTTATTATTATTGTGGGTACTCTTACGAGATTATTATTATTATTATTAGGAAAGTAGGTCGAATAACCTTATCCAATAAATCAATTAACTAAGTTAGTTAAAATATAATGTGTAATGAAATTATTGTTTTACATTTATCCAATCTGTAACTATAGTCATAATTAGGAGGTTCATTATTTTTAACATGTATTCAAAAAACACAAAGCCTATCCTCTAAACTATTCTATCTAAACTATCTGTTTATCAATTTAATGATCAGAATTCTCTGCATTATGATGTTATAAATAAATCAATTTAATGATTCAGATTGATCCCTCCAATCTGCTTATCAATTTTATTGATTCAGATTGATCCCTTCAATCTGCTTATCTATATTGATTTGCATTTAATCAACATGTATATAATTGCAGAATCAACCTGCACCTTAATGCACAAGCGGCCATTTTGTTTAGAACGACGTCATTGGATTATAATTGTTACTAATGTCACAATACTGAAATAAAACATACTTTTAATTTATGGTAATTAATAATAATAAATAAATTCATTGGACCAACACACCAATTGCTTAGCCCCAAACTAAGCTCGAAGCTTGTACTATGGATGCTAGGAAACGGATAGACATACATAAACACTTTTTATAAACATCCATGACTCGAGTACAAATGCCGATGTTCATCACACAAACATCTGCCCCCAGCGGGATTCGAACCTGCGAACCCTTGGTTCCGCAGCCAGGGCCTCCAGCCACTCGACCAGCAAGCCCGTCAATTGTTTCTTTTTTTTTTTTAATACGAAATAGGTGAGAACAGCCTCTGCACAAAGTATTTATTTGCCTAACTACGTACCTAGGCTTTATACTCGTAAATTTGAATTATAGCAACATCCTGTTTAAATAATATTTTTTTTTTTTGAATCTGTTTTAATAAAGAACATAATTAATTGTAATGAAATGAGGTTAATTAACAGACCATCAACGACCCACAGCGGGGCTAAGGGCCACATGACTGGCGCCAAACCACCGCCACAGTAACAAGCAATGGCTCAATCACTTTGTACGACAAAGAAAATCATTGCTCAGAAGTCCGAGCCGCACTCGAAAAACCGACACGAATTCCGCTCGACCCGGGACGGGAATCGAACCCAGACCACGACCCGATACCTATTCTATTAGGTCAACAAAGTGAGGCGAATGGAATATTTAATTATCATAGTTAAGGCTTACGTCCGCCTAGTGTCTCAAACAAACATAGTAGTGAAGTAATGATAAATTATAAGCACAGGTTAATAAATAATACTAAATACGACTAAATCAATAAAGTTAGTTCATCTGTATCTGAAACAGTCTGCGGTATATTAGGTATGTGAAATTTTATTTTTCATTAGCAATCGTTTCCTTTTGTACGCCTCAATGCCAAGTTTTTTACCTACGTTAAAGTGTAGGTACAATACAAGGGACTACCCGAACGCTGGAATGTTGTTAGGATTTGCGCTCGAACTGCAATCAATTTCTTTGTGCGGTACTTATAGATTTACGCGTTTCTAATGTTTCTTTCTCTTCTTGAATACATGACCCTTTAACGTTAAACATTTAATTTACACACAACCTTATTAGTACGTATATTGAACGATAATAATTGAATGAATCGTGGTTTTAAAGATCACTATTTTTCCCTTTTTTTCCTTTTTTTTTATATGTAGTATAACGAACCTTTCTCCTCGTCGCCAAATGTAGTATCTGCCCCACTAGTACCTCACTGGCTCGGCAATGCACTTGTGTTACTGTCTCCGTACGTCCACTCTCGCCGGCGGCTCGCGTGACACTGACGTAGCGACATAACACAAGGCACACGAGACAGTGTATAGTATGTATTATTATACTTACATACACTACAACATCTAAAATAAATTGTAAGGAATTTTCATAAACCTTTACGTTTCACACTTGGTCAATTATATTACCATAAGGCTTACCCGATCGACCTTCCTTTTCTGATTTCGTTCGTATTATGCAATCAATTTGAACGGATATACAACGGGGTACTAAATCAGAATGATAAAATAACAAAAGATTCCATTATTCAACCAACAGCATTAATAGGAAAGGTTTTAGTTTTTGTGTGTCAGAAAGTCACATTGCGACTTCGGAACGGATGGGCCAAATCGAATCTTTCCTATAGTTTATCGGTTTTGATAGGGCGTTTAAGGTGGTTCTATTTTTGTTACCTGCAGAAAGGAATTCCCAAATGCGCTGGGTTAAAACCCATAGCGTTTGGTATGAGGATAAGACATGAGATTTAGTTACCGATAGGTCAAAAAGAAAAAATAACAATGTCTTTAAGATACTTCCTCTGATAGGTTATGGATTGAGGTAAAATATCACGACAGTTATATTATGTACTAATAAAACTGTTGTGATTTTTACCTAAAATGATTTATTTATATTTATGTTTTACAGAAGGTTATGTTTTTAGGAAAGCGCAAATCAAGAACTCTGTGGCACGTAGACTTTAACTTTAGATACATTTCTAATCAGGGTTAGATAGGCTAATCAGAGTTACAACTGGTATAATTGATGATAACATAAATCTTGTAAATTAGTGGAACCATGAACCTTACTTGAAATATTGTAAGCAAATGCAAACAAACATAAATAATGGCGTATGTTAATTTACAGGTACCTAAGTAATTTAAAAGTATTGACAATTAACATAAATAAACGCGACCTCTTTTTTTCGACCCTGACATGCGACTATTAACATACCGCCGCAATAAGCAAAGGAAATTAAGTGATTTATGTACTGAGCAATGTTACCACTCCCATGGAAATTACTTACTTAATTGGCACAGTGTAAACAATAGACCAGTGAAAAGTCGTGACTCACGAGTGCAGTCGTTCCTATAAAATCTAGACAGACGCAAGAGCGGCAGAATCAATAAATGACAAAAATAGCGATTAAAAGTAAATAAAAGTTTTTCCTTACAGTCACTTACAGTTAATATTTTAATAATCAGCTAAAAATTTTTCGTTTGGCTAAGCTTAGCAAATAACACATATCTGATGAGTAGGTATATCATTATTATCATAGCATATAGTCCTGCTACTGTCAAAAGCTGGTTTTGCAAAGTCTCAAATGCGATGTTAGTGTAGGACCACACTATGGGAAAAAATGCGACCAACGTGGCTGAATAGACGTTTCGTCGTGTTCATGATACAACACACTTTTAAATGGAAGATGACACTCAATGTCGAAATTACGTCGCGTATTTTTGTATGGAAAATTCATTGCCGCCGAACGTCGGTAGAGTAATTTCAGCCTAATGTGTTCCTACGCTAACTGTTACTTTTTTTAAATTAAGTCTTTTAATGGAGATTCTATAATCTTGTAAATTTAAGTGCACATGCCTCACTGTCTTCATTCGAATTTCGACAATGGTGATCTGAAATGCTGTGGGAGTCCATTCGAGAGTATTGACCATGAAATAGAGGTAGTTAGCTCACTTGTCTTTCATTGAGCAGTTTCGATAGCTGTCGGCGAGTGATTCATGGGTCCGGTGATAATTACGCGTTGAACAATGTGTTTGATGACTTTGATGCTCGAATTACTCATTTTATACGATTATGGTGGTCTTCGGAGATTTTGGAGGAGTTAGATGTAGATCTGATTGATGAATCAATGAGTAAATACAAGGCTTATATACAAGCAACGAGCAAAGTATCTTGCTTTAAGATAAATAAAATTATTTAAAAATTGATTCGTAAAGTGAGTCAGAAGTCAGAAGCCTTCCTTTTATACTTAAAACAAAACCTATTCTTTGACAGCTTGGAGGTTGCATTAACATAATAATGTATAGAGGAAATACTAAGATATGTATAATGATTAAGACAAAGTTTTGTTCATTTTTCGTATTCAAATGAATCAGATGTTTTGCCGCTGGACTTTCCGAAAAAAAGTTAAAACTTTTTTTTAAGTTATAAGATCTGACCGCAAATATCTCAATACACTACCTACTTACTACGTCGATATAGCTGAACGAACATGCTATGGCCCAAAACTTTTTCTTAACGTAGGGAATCCCGCCATATGCTATGTATGGCTTTCCCTTAAATATTCCCACAAAAACTCCTACGGCGCTCCGTCATCGTCCATATTGTAGACTTATAGAGAAATGAGCAGTCCCTTACGCGATTATCGCGCCAAGTGCCAACCCTGAGTGTACAAATTCATTACTCTCATTGTCTCGACGACGCACTCGAGATCCGAAACTCACACGCAGCTTTCTCGATCTTACGCAACTGCTACATTTACCGGATTCCGCTATACAACGGCCTTGATATGCTTACAGAGTTTTTTAATGCGTCGACTCGACTCTTTACGTCACAGTGAATCGAATGTTTTTTTTGTTGTATTGCAGAATATGATAATGATTGTCAAGATTTAGATTTAAGAATTCACCTTTCACAGATTGATATGACTGAACTATTTTTGTACGATAAGCAGTTATTAATTTAGCATCTATAGTACATTTCTAACACATTGTGTTTTTGATGTGTATATTAACCTTATAGTTTAATTATTTGCATACTTATACTCGGCCGATGGAGCTGAGAGGAAGTGTATTAATCGTTTTCCAATTTGCATTGTATTGTAATGTTTGACGGTGAGTCGGAATCCTCCGTTTAAGAAGAGAAATCATTTATGATTTAGCCCCGGAGGCTACTGTTTAAATTAAAATATTAAGGTAAAATCTTATCTGCGAGTTAGCACCGGTGCTTTACCTATTACCATAATCTCAGCTTCTGATTTACTAACTCCTCGATGGTCTGGTGAAGACTCTATGGTCTAGTAAAGCCTCGATAGTCTAGTGGTTTAAGTATCGGACCGTGGTTTCGATTCCCGAGTTGGCCAAAATTTGTGATGATTATTCTAAACTTAGCCCGGGTTTATGATCGCCAACCCATATTTGCAACGATAACACGATTTCAAATGATGGAGGCCTGTTCCCTGTAGTGGGAAATTAATAAGCTGATACTTTTTGCTATACTTTACAGCTACTGCTGCTGATAACACTGTTATCAGTAACTGCTACATAGCACCAAAAATCCTTTTTACGACTGACATTCTTTAGGACAGTCAACCTCATAAATATCTGACTTGTAATCGTGTTTTAAAAGGTCGTTTTAAACATTATTGCCCACTTACTCTTATTTGTAGAGAGCGATTAAAATTATTATTGCCCATTTTACCTAACCGGCCTTGATACACTTTGCTGATGGAGTTTCAGTGTCTGTATGCGAAATCCATTTTTGACGAAATGATCGCGAGCGCGCACTGAAATAAATCCCTTTAGTCATGGCATGGCAAGTTTAGTAAATTACTTTAGCTTGTTACAGATTACCTACATTTTTTTTACTCATTATTTGCTTCGCGTTTTGATTAATGATACTACCAGTAAGTAGCTTTCGATTTCTCGATAATAAGTTTTTACAAACAAAAAAACACCGCATTAGATTACTTTTCCTTTTTTCCATCAGTATTAATGTAGGAAACTCCTGTTAAAAGTACTTTTCAAAATGGTGCTGTACTTTCTGAGTTAAAAGATAATTAAATCCACAATGGCCTTAAAAAATCAACCGCATTATTTTTATAACAATGGCAACTGGTAACCGTAGAACAATTTGAAATAGTCGGTAAGTTCAAAAGTCAGCAAATCGCCTTGCTTTGTGATACCAGAGGCACGAGCTTAATCGAATTATTTAATCAATTGGCGGTGCACAATCGAGCAGCCGTCATAAGTCTCGGCCTTGATCGAAACAATTAATTAAAAGTTTGATTCAACAACTTTTTCTTGTATGTGGGCGGTTGACGTATTTTATTAAATTACAGACATTACCACATTTATCCTTCTGACTGTATTTTATGCGGCTGTTTTTCTTGCAATGTAAATCTGTAAAAAATGAGTAATTGACATAACCGTAGAGTTTTTTTCACTCTAAATACAACAACCGCTTTTAAGTAACTTAATAATAATAATAAAATTAATAATAAATTCTTTGGACTAACACACCAATTGCCTAGCCCCAAACTAAGCTCGAAGCTTGTACTATGGAGGCTAGGAAACGGATAGACATACTTAAATACTTTTATAAACATCCATGACTCGAGTACAAATGCCGATGTTCATCACACAAACATTTGCCCCTAGCGGGATTCGAACCCGCGACCCTTGGTTTTGTAGCCAGGGCCTCTAGCCACTAGACCAACGGGCCCGTCAACTTGCTAAAGTTTTTTCCGTCCGTCGGATAAGTAAGGTTTTCTTTCTTAAAAGCTCTAAACCAACGCCTTTCTAAAAGGATAATGATTACATAATCAACCTCATATTTGTAACAGGACAGTCGGAAACAGAAAACTATTTCGTAATTGTTCATTCGTGATTAGTTTAAAGTTTTGAAAGGAAACTCATAGTGGCGGAAACGCCGTCCATGTCTGATTAGGCCAGTCCGCAGAAAATGTGTAACATTCAACACATAATTTTGTAATACTCTGCGGAGTAATTTCATGTGATTTAAATAACCATAGGCGGTAGTGATACGTCCATGTAATGGGGAATTTGTCGCGAAATTACCGTACACGAAGTTAACTAATACCGGTGTGTTGACATATTATGTGCCTATGTTTTTGTTACCAATACTAGATAACATTGTGTAATTATAGCTATTAGACAGACAGCCCTATATAGTCCAGCTAGATTAATTAACACAACTCATAATATTCTTGATTTAAATTGGCTTCATAGAGGCTCATTTTAATCGTCAGAAAAAATCAATCTCTAAATATGTTACCGATTCTATTTCTATGCCTGATAATTGAAACAACCAAACGGAATTCAATTTGATTCCGTTCGAGCATCATCATCATCATCATCATCCTAGCGCTTACCCCGGTCGCATCCTTGGCCATACCTCGGAACCCAGGGTACACTACCACTTCCGTGTGAGCGTTTGGAGCTGTTATTGCTAATACTTTTTTAGATCGAGCTAAAAATGCCCTCAAACATAACTCAGTTACTACCTGAACCTACACTTAAGAACATTAAATGTTGCTTCGCATTAATAAGCGAATAAAATGTTTCACAAGCGAAATCAGATTGCGGCGTTTTAGTGTTGTAATTAAAAATTGCACTGATTATTTGGATAAGAGAAAGCTTAATTACTCTTATAAAGATAGACACCACAAAGAAATTGTGTTTAAAGAATGCGTGAGAAGCTTAATTTGATATCGCCTACACCAAAGTATACCTTATATTATTTGGAAGTACCTAATTATAGTGTGTAATTAGGTACTTTAAAATAACAAAAGTGCGACCTTTTCATGGGATTCGTAATTAGTTCTTCATATGAATATTAAAATCAGTTTTGTCTCTCACGCTTGTCACAGTAAATACAGCGCTTGTCTGCAGAGAAATTTAATTAAATAACAATAATTGTGCATGGTTGCTTACTTACTTCACTTTATAAACTCAGAGGTCAGTATACATATAATATAGTTCATGCTAAGTTTGGTGTTAATTAATGATTATTTAACTTTTTGTGTGTAATGTCCATTAGTCAATTCATGGGTCTGTGGTTATTCTTTTGGGAAAAGGAAATGTTTCAATCTATACATTTTCCTTTCTCAAAGCTGATAAAACTCCATGTCAAAACAAATCATAAATGATCTAGTTCATAGAAGTACGTATTATTGTGCAATGTTCGTATCTCGAATCAACATTGATAGAGGACATATTGGGAATGGGAAGCCGCAAAACAACCGCAAGAATGTATTGAAGCAATCATTAATTGACCTCTGTTCCAGGTGATTAATATTTATGGCCTGAAGGTGGCTTGATATCAGCTGACAGTAATGTTGCTTAAGATAAATTGGACACTATTATAACGTCTAAGGCGCAGCTATCCAATATGCCACCGGTAACCATGTTTGTGTTTAATCTAAAGAGTTTGTTTGTTCGTTTGTATGAACGCGCTAATCTCAGGAGCTACTAGTTTGATTTGAAAATTTATTTTTGCGTTGGATAGTCCTTTAGTCGAGGAAGGCTTAAAGCTATAGTATAACACTGTGTGTGCGGAAACCGTATTCCAAGTGGACGGAATCGCGTGCGGCGGCTAGTGAACGATTCATTTAATATGTAGTTAGATATGCCCTCGTCATATTTTGAACTGCTCTGAAATTGACACTAAAATTTGAAGCAATAGTCGCTGCTTATCTCATCGACAGCATGTTGAAACGCACTGGCACATGCCAAACAAAATAATGCCACAGTTTTCTAGTTTTGTGGAATATCTAATAATTTAAACAATGGACCAGACCTACATTACAATGATTGTATCCAGTCTGTGTCGTTTTCTGAAATACCTACGTAGAACTGAAGTCTATTAATAAAGACCTATTTTAGCCAGAATGTTATTTGAAGCTAATCTAGTTGATTGATACGGCAGGTCGGTTTCACAATATCACATGTCATTCATTCGCTCGGTCGGTGTAGTAACTTTATCCGAAGCTAATAGATACGTAATCGGCTGCTTGATGCTTGAACGCGCTTATTAGTTTTTGATTTTACAAACCAAGCACTATTATAGAAATGTTACGGTGTTATAGAATGTCTTTGTAAGGTAGAAATTCATTCTGTTAAGGTAGTTAATGTGAACTAAACATTTTGAATACAGTTTTCAAGCTTTCCATAAGGGAACCTCAGCATCTTTTTAAAAAGGAATTTATTTTAATACCAATCTTGTAAACTACACGTTAAACACATAAAATATTCTTACCTAAATCGTGGTCGGGAGACAAATAGTCTCCCTGAAAATCCATCGCTATGAATCGAATAGCTTAAACCTGATATGATTAATATTATATGCCCTGTGTGAAATTAAAAAACGTGCTGTCAAAATACCATGCCCGAATTGCAGGAAGGAGAAACTATTAGCAAATGTATATATCCGTACCAAGTGTTAAATCCGACTTAAAAGCGGTAACTGATTAGGCCTATAATTTCAGTAATTGCATGTCTTAGTTAAGTATGATTTGACGAAATTGATTGTGCCTTGTACAATCTCCAAAAGTGCGTTTATACTGAGGACGTATGTAATATTTCCGGCTGGGGCAATATAATTTACATTTAAATATTTTTAATTGTTTATTCAGGAAATAACCATTTCAATAAATTATAACACGTATATTGTAAGCTGTTTGTAGCTTGACAACACTGATGTAGATTACTCCAGGTGGCTCAATTGGTTGCTTATCAATTACGTTCTATAGTCCTTTTCAGCTAAGATGATCTCTGTGACAAGTATACTTCTTACATGAAATTAAACTTTAATTCAAGGAACAAGCTCTTTCCATGATTTTCCGTAGGGTTCTTAATGCTTTAAAATAGTGTCGATTTTCCTTTGAACCGTCAACTGTCACCAAGACTATCCTGGGTGAAATGGACTAAAGTTACATACTATACACGTCTGTCCTCTATCTCATGAAAGAAAGATTTCAAGAGTTTCGCTTACTAATTTGTGGAGAAATTAGTAAAAAAGCAGTATTTGAATTCATCTGTGAAACTAAATAGTTACGCCGTTCGCATCTTTTCGTCGAAATTACATTAATAAATTCCAACATCCTGACATAGATCTGGTACATGTCAATCAGTTACCCATCAAACCAGGATCTGAATTGCAATGCCCTAACTAATTCTCATTTTCTAACATTTTGTGAGCACAACGTTTGGTTGTCTTGTAGAAAGTGTCCGGTCTGCAAGGCCACTTTGAGGTCACCCGGATATTTGTTAATATGCGTACGTTAAGTTCATTAATAAATGTTTTTATATCCACCGGGTAACAAGAGTTATTATAGGGCGAACTACGTGCGTTTTACGTAAAAAACGCTGCAGGATATGATATACGCCTAATTGTATCGTTTTAACATTCTTTCTTCAAGGTTTTACCGATGAACGAGGCGAGGTATTTCCCACTTTTTATGTGAATGGTACTTCCACAGTGTAAAGATTCTTTCTTTTTGTTTCTTTTCCTTCTAAGTATTTTTTCTTCTTTCTAGTGCTATAATTGTCGATATTTTGTCGTATTTTTACATTAAATAATTATTATTTAGTGGTATCAAGCTGCACTAAAATAACCAGATACATAGTCGCTGATGCAAGTACCTGAAAACAAAAAGTAGTTTAGTAGGTAATTGTGAATTGCAAATAGGATATTTTAATCTGAAATTATGACTTCCTATGTTTTTTACACTATATATCTAATAAATATTTTTATTAATGGCAGGTCCTGCTAAGGCTATTGTTTTAGTAATAAAAGAAAAGGTACTACGTACGTTAAATATAAAACTGGAGTTAAGAGGGAAATAACCGCAGACTGTCATATCTGCCGCCTGATACGCCATCATGGAGTTAAAGTGTTGTATCTGGAAGAACATTAAAATATAGGTACTTAATAATAAAATTCAAGATACGAGTATATTAATACTTAAGGAGAACTCTAACTTAACTTTAACTTTTATATATCTTAAGAGCAAAACAATTTACCTTATAATAACATATATTGTAAAAATACATAATATAAATAATTAAAAAAAATATTGCAAGAGTTAACTCTCCAGAGGACATTTAATAAATTCGGAATATAAATAGTTTATATGAATAAGCTAGTTTCTGTTCATACATGTTTGTTCATATTTGTATAAATGTTACTTATCAAATGAATTTTTATAACTATGCAGACGCAGCAGGACGATGTTTTAATAAGTAAAGGGAGGAACATTGTAAGCATGACTGTTTTTCACATGTTAAAGACCTTTATAACCTACTAGCGGCCGCCCGCGACTCCGTCCGCGTGGATTTCGATTTCCAAAATCCTATGTGTTATTCTGATGTATAAGCTATATTGTGGTAAAGTTTCATTCAAAAACATTCAGTAGTTCTTACGTGAAAGAGTAACAAACATCCATACATCCGTACTTACAAACTTTCGCCGTTATAATAGTAGTAGGATATAGATTTAAAATTCACTGCAAGAATTGCTCTGATTCTTATCACAAAGGTTGAAGTCAAGGAAGTACTTGTTACACTTACCTCGAGCATTGTGCGGAGATCTTTATTTTCAATCGGAATGTTATGTAACGCTTGACCTATTCTCAAGTTCTGAAAAAGAAATTGAGTACAATTACTTTAGGCTGTATCTTTTAACTTTTTGGTGTACGTATGTGGCTATTATTTATGTTAAACCGTTACTACGTACTAAATAATAATCAATGCATTGCTAAATCGTAAGATGAGATGTTTTAATTCGGGCCTCAAGAATCAAGGGTATTTATCTACTAATATTATAGATAGCCAAAATTAAGTTTTTAGGTAAAGAATAAACTTAAAAACTACAGGACCTATTCAAAAAATCTTTTGTTTATAGAGAGCGACATGATCATTGAGTAACATTGGCTATACTAATTCAATTTTTACCCGTAAAAAGCTGAGGCGGGCCACAAGTAATATAATATTCACTTACCGCTGTACTTAAAAGGCTTCCGGAATACGCCAAATAATACATTTTAGTAACCAGATAACAAGACCAAATGGTGCAGTTCATAATCTCATTCGTAGAAAGGGTTTTTGTTGTCAACAATTCGTGAATTATAGTATGACCCTCGCAAAGTAAGGCTTGAAAGCTTTGCCCACACAACAGCAGCAGTAATATATGAAACAATCCATTTATTTCGCGCTTTATTTCAAACACTTTCACATAGATCAGTTCCATTCGCCTCAGCATTGACACTGGCCCCGTTGTTTCCATGTGTCTCATATTTCCTAAAAGAACGCTAATGTACTTCTGCTCTCCAAAACGATTCAAAACCTCTTCGATGTTCGTTAGTAGCATGACCAGCATTAATATCAGCATAAAGTAAAACATCATACAGAGAAATTGTAAAATTTCGAGAAATATAAACGACATTAGGACAAGTATCTGTTTGCACAGACCTTCTTTCCTCGTAAAATCCGCGTACATAAGGGAGCCAAGTAAAAAAACGTGCAGGGTTGTGTATACTAACATTCTTGTTTTCGACTTTGCGAGGAAATCATTTTCCATTTCGGGCAATTCATTCCAAGCAGATGATATTTCTTTCAAAATCTTTATTGTTTTAAATCTATATACATAAGCGTAAATGTAACTTAAAATGCAGAATGACTCCGAGAACAGAATTCCAACTATATAGTTCACTTGGACCATCAACGCGTGTTTGATAATCGACATTTCTTGGACTAAAATACGGAAATGTATCACTGAAAATATAGCTCCGACGATATTGATACACGTGGCATAGAAAAGATTGATGTAGATAGTGCGCGGCATAATGCTGATATTGTTTATTTTAAACTTCATGCGATATGGGGAGAGGCCGAACAAAAGTAACGATATATAAACTGGTTTAAATAACCCAAGCAGAGATGAATCTCGATTTTTTCCGCCAAAATGTTTTGGCTTCATTGAAGACATGGTTGCGTTCGAAGAGTCCTGTATACACTGTTGAAAATAATGAATATTCTTCATCGTTTAAACGATGTTGTCATTTGTATTATTTATTCACGAACGGTCGTATTTTAGAACCCAAAAAACCGTAATTAAATGCGTATTAGTATGTCATGTTGGCACACTGATTGCGACGAAATTAATGACGCATACTTTGTTGCGTCAAATATGTTTAACTTGAAAACACTACTTAATGTCGTTGATAGAGCTGTAATCGTTCAAAAATTTCGTGTTGAAGTTAAACATTCAGTTATTATTATAATACTGTGGAATTATTCCAACCGTCATTGTATTCGCAATAGACAAAATGTATTCACAAATGGAACTTTGTTCTCATAGCATAAATGAGAATTGATGCATTTGACACGATAAATACAAAAACAAAAAAATATATTTGAAATAAACAAGGTGCACAAAGTGAATGTGCATGTATATATGATTGATTGATTCACTACATACCTAGTATAAAACAAAGTCGCTTTCTTATGTCCGTTTCTATGTATGATTAAATCCTTAAAACTATGCAACCGATTTTCATGCGATTTTATCACATAGAGTAAAACTTTATGCGTAAGTGTGATGGCAAAAAAAAAAAAAACAAATCCTTTTAAAGTTCTTCTGACCATTCCATTCATTGAGATATAAATTATAAATACAACTTATTAAAAAGGATTTATAGTATCTTAAAAAGTTGTCTTGTATCCTGCTACTATACATTGATCGATCAGTCTTTAAGATGAATTACGAAGTATTCACCGTCTGTTATTGTGGCAACGATACCAGCAAACATTCCCTGTTTGTTATAAGTTATAAGCTACACCCAGTACATATTTCGTTTCTTACTCATCATCATCGGTCTATCGCAAAGTCCACAGCTGGAAACAAGCCTCTCTAAGGGCTCTCCATCATGCCCGATCCTCGGCGACTCGCCTCTAGCTCCTGCCAGCCATCTTGGGCAGATCGTCATTCCACCTGGGCTGAGGGCGTCGTTTTAGAGACACTTGCTGAAACGCGGTGTCCACTCTAGACCTCTTGTTTCTTGGTCAACCAACTCCTAACCCCAATTTTTTATAAGTTCGATCATCAAAATGGTTCCTTATGTCAACGTTTGTTAAATTTTTAACCCATTATAATTTTGACAAGTTAATCCATTATTTGTACTCGGTGACCTTACTTTGTCTGATTTCTATCTTTGATACAATCTGTTTGCATTTTTCAGTGATCACAATTTTTAAGGCACCTACATAGCTGCGCATGTTACTGAGTGAATTGAGGAAACCGTTTCCCATGTTCTTGTTGTTAGCTCAAGAACAACTTGGCTTTACCCATAGGTCCATTTATCAACGTCAAACTCTAATATAAGACCCTTGTTCGTTTACTGTCACTTTGTTCGCGAAATTGATAACAGGCCTAAACACAGACAATGAATTGTTTTATAACTGACCCTGGGGTCGGTTACAACGCTATAATTTACAAAAATCTATGAACAGTTTTCTTCCGACATGTGGGTAACGTATGATTTGGTACTGAGATATCGATCTAATCTAAAAGCACAGTAAAGATATTGGTTACCGTAAAGTCTGCTCACTTTAGAGCTCTCTGTAATCAATATCCATAATAGGGTAATATGTACATATTTTCTTTGGTAATCTTTGGTAATATTTGATGCTCATTAGATCTTATTTAATATGGTCTCCTTCATCTAGGCATCTCTTACGGATTACTTAGCCCGAATCGAGTCATTCCAGTTATTCAATTTCATTCAAATTCAGTTTTGGAACGTCCCCTTATGAGTAAGGGGACACTACAAAATTTTCCAATACATTAAGCAATAAATAATGAGTTATTTAAAAAAAAAAAAAAAACATTTTTTCTATATGTCTCATATCTGTCTTTACTTACTTTATAAACGTTCCTTACTGCCCTTATTGCTTAATTATGCGTGTATTAATTAGTTAACACGCCTTACATAGTTAACACGAGTTTTAACAACCCAACATGATCTATGATCAACGCCTTATCAACGTCACATCCGGTTGTGTCAACTTGTAATTGACATTGTCATTGTTTTATTGATGTCGAAGGCTTTAGGGAACTTTTAATGTACATGTAATTATGGTTGTTATGTTACATTAATGTAAGGTCGATAAGATTGGAGAGATAAAATGAAATTGTATGAAAATTAAATTATGGCCCGTACTAGAGTTCCGGCTATAGCGGATAGATTCAGGGATTAATTAATCACGAAAAATATATTAAAGAGCAAATAAATTATAATACATACATTAATATTTCTAGATAAATTTTTTTGTACTCGTTTGATAATCCTACTACTATTATAAAGGCGAAAGTTTGTATGAGTGGATGTATGGATGTATGAATGTTTGTTACTCTTTCACGTAAAAACTACTGAATGGGTTTGAATGAAACTTTAAAACAATATAGCTTATACATAAGAATAACACATAGGATATTGGAAATCGAAATCCACGCGGACGGAGTCGCGGGCGGCCGCTAGTATGGGATAATAATATCATATCATATCTGGTCTTATATCGTATCGTAGCTGAGACTTTTAATTCAGGTACCTATTGTTAATAAAAAAATGTAGTTAGCTCTCATATTATAGTAATAGCGATATCTCTCGACACTTCTCGTAGAAAAGCGACATCTACAGCGCATTCGTGGAAACGTAGTCTAACGAGTATGTATTACAATTTTGCAATGACGGATATATTTGTAAGCCTCATTAAATCTTTAATTCTTCCTGTCTCACACCGTGGAGGATATTACAGCATGGTGACCAATCCGATGGCGTATCACGAACTAGAATCTAAAGGAGAGTGTTGTAATTAATTTACATATCTACGGGTTACAAAGAAAGTATACAGGGTAATCCTACATTTTATGATAATCCTAGTAGCTTCGTTTAGATTAAATATGAAGGAATTCAAGCCAGATTTTTTTTATTGATATAACTGTAAAGTGCAAACTCGTCGTTCGTTGAAAATAAACAATTCTTGGTCAACTCTTTTACGAGTAATTACAAGTAGGTACTATTGAGTTTTCGGAACCCTTGGAAGATTGCGTAAGATCAAAACTACTTTAAGTAATTCTCAAAAAGGTACAAAATATGATCCACTACTCTTAAACACAGAATTAAAAAATAAATGTTTATAACTGTTCGTTTTGTACTAGCACGTGAATATGAAACGATTTACTTTATTACTGTTTAACTTTTCTACAGCCCTGTATAAAATACAGACACCAAACGCCGTAATTAATTTTATTGGCCCTAATTACGTTTCTTGCGCACAAAGCAGTCATTTTCCTAAGGTTTATTGAGAACCAAACGTTCCGATGGCCATTTAAAGGGTCTAATTGGTTCAGTATTTTAACGGTTTCTTAAAAGCGCAGATTAGTAAATGTTGTGTAAGAGTCCCAGAAACTGTTACAAATTATATTCAAACTTATCTCTCTATGTATAGAAGTCCAGTGATCCAGTTTTGGTCTTTACCAAAGAAACTTCTATCGCATTATTAATAAATCTATCATCATGATTCTATCTATCATTTTGATTGAATTTACCAGTAAGATTTACACTCTCTGAAGGGACCAAGAACACATTCCAAGGCAAGCCCCAGACTGGAACCCCCAAAACAGACTTGGCAGGGGACTGTCGCTGCAGAAATGAAGGAGATAGGGAAGTCCTCAAGACCGGCCGGGAAGGAGACGCATTGTGGATACCCTCTGCCTAATTTAGGGGACTCAGATCCTTAAGTTACCATTATGATCCATGATTTGGCAAAATAGCCAAATAAAAAGCTGTTGACGTGCATTTGAGCCCATAAAGACAAAATCGGACACTGTTTCATTGTTATTGTATATACATATATATATAAGACGGTGCTGTTATGTGCTGCAATCTGCTAAGTAAATTATTCAAATCAAGCGCAAAGCACTAAGTTTGTTTTGAATATTAACCGGCAAAAAACAGCATTTCCCACGAAACGGCAAACGCATGCGTGTTGTTATTTGCACATTAGAACATTGCATTGTGTGTTAATACAGTGCTATCAAAGATTTGGAATGAGTGGTCTTCGCTCGTCCTTAAAAGACGATGCACACATGTTGCTTAAATATAACAATTGTCTGTATTATCATAAAATCGTTTTTCAAATGGATGTAACACTTGCTAAATAGCAATGCGGTAAAAGAAAAGGCATTTAAAAAGAGCAACTGTCGAGTTTCTTGCCGATTCTTCCCGGCAGAAACTGCCTTCCGAATCGGTGGTCGAGTCATTGTTATTGTATTTATGACGATTCATAAGGGCTTATATTAAGCCCAATTGAATAAAGAATATTTTGGTTTGGAGTTTTTGATTTCGAATACATGGTTTATTTAATCTTCATTGAATTTTTTTGTTAACAATATTTTTGTTAACAATAATATTATAAATCAATATTGTATTCTCTAAGTCATCAAGTGCTTGTATTAATCTTCTTTGAATGTCTCATATTGTTGGAAATAAATATTTTTCATATCAATTTTCATTTTTATGCACGGATCGTTTACAACTCTACACAATTTTTCAGTCTTATCATTACCGTGTTCTATCCAGGGATAGCGCCACCTATTGGTAAGAAGTGAAAACATTATTGAGGCTTAAACTTGAAACTTGGAGTTATGAAAATAATAATGATTTTATTTCCCCACATGTATTGTTTGTCAATACGATGTTATCAGTTTGAAATGAGCGGCTTCGTTCGGCGTCACCAGACGACTCATACATTGTATTCAAATTTCCGAACACCTCCTTATGTTATAATAATACCGTTTTTGATTGAAGAGATTAATGTCATGTTATGTAAAGAAATAAATATTCAATAAGCACAACTCAGGTCAAATCCTGAAGTTGACGAGTGTGTGTGTGCGTGTGACGTATAATACTTCTGTTTCTAATTCTTCTGTTTTTACAAAATTATGTAAAAATTACACTTTTAATACTATTGAGATTCACGTGATTGATGAAGTACATGCTTTCTACATATTAATTAGTGACGCAATCATATCAAATAGTCGTAAAGTTAATTTAGACATAAAGGGCTACAATTTTTCTTCTGTTAAGAACAAGAGAGTGCTAACTATGTTTAAAAGAAGTTTACAGCATATTATGTGTCAATACGCACAATCACTTTTATTAGATTTTTTGGTACAATCAATATTTCTCACCAAAATTTACTTAGCCTACTTGAAAAAGGCCATTTCAATAAATGTCATTATTCATACAACCGATAAAAGGCTTCAAGTGCTCACAATACAGACCACACTTAATTTTTTACGAAACATTTGCAATTTCTCGAACCAATCTCGACCGGTTACGTAACCACTGCTCCATATTCATTACATTTATTATGACATAATCATTTTTGAATTGTAGATACGGTTTTTAACTAAGTTATAATTAATTTTGAGTATTACATATTATATTTTACGCAATTATTTAAACTATTAGAGACTTTCGAGCCTACTGGACTCTTTTAGAAGCGTTAAATAATGTCATTATAATATGAGATTAGTGTACACGTAACAATAATCAGTGTCGTAGAAACCTGAAAAGATTTCCGGGTTTTCTAAATCTTAAAACTAGGGTTAGTATTAAAAAAAATGTAGCGCCTACAAGAAAATAAGTAGCTTACAGAAAAAAATGCCATCTTTCGCATTGCGTTTGCCAGACGCTCCTATATACTGAAAAAACTGTATGACATATGCTGTTAATAAAGTACCTGAGTAAAGTTTCCATGTACAATTGTACATAGTTGAAGGTAAGTTTGTTAGATTGGATTTTTTGGCACCTTCTTCAATTGATAAGGCCATAACATACTCGTAAGTGTTAAGACACTTTATTTTCGAGTCCTTCTGAACGACTCGAATAATTCCTCCGCATTATCCCTTTAACTTAATATAATGATTAAGTTATTTTGCGTAAGTCATGTTAGTTGGTCAGAAAATTTGAAAGTAAATAAGTACATAGGAAGTTGATTGCGTTAAGGTCGCCTAACCTGTTTCAGCCAATTAACTGTCAATCCTATATAATTTGAATTCACTTTGAATACTTTATTACATAGAAAGTGCTACTCGATGTTAATTAAGCACTGGAGCAAGATATGTATACCTGCAAAATGAAATTATTGCAGTCTTACTATTCGTGCATTTGATTAGGTCCAGTTTAATAGCATTACAAGTTCTACACGGTTCAAATTAAAAACCTCAGATCAGAGTATATTAAAAAGTTGTGCATGGTTGTTGTTTTGTTGTAATAAATAATAAATTTATTTATTTTATATTTATTTATTAATTTATTTATTTGTAAATATGTACAAAACAGGTTACAGCCATATCATGAACATATAATAAAAAAACAAAATTTAAAAGCTAGGTTGTAACCCTAAACTATGCACATACAACAAGAATTACTTACTAGGCAGAGTGAGGTTAACCCTCAGTAATAAATATGACGTTAAACAATTTAAAATAAAAAAATATAAATAAGGGAAGAAGAAACCTACACTTCTAAAATTTTAAATAAATGCCTTGGACTAACACACCAGTTGCCTAGCCCCAAACTAAGATCAAAGCTTATACTATGGATGCTAGGAACAGATAGACATACTTAAATACATTCATAAACATCCATGACTCGAGTACAAATGCCGATGTTCCAACACACAAACGTTTTCCCCTATCGGGATTCGAACCCACGACCTTTGGTTTTGTAGCCAAGGTCTCTGACCATTCGACTAACGGGCCTGTCACTACAGCAGTTACTGTAATTGCTCTTCAAAACCTATTTTATGATCCCACCTTAAATTAATCCCACTTTTAATAACTCAGTACTTCTATAAATTTTAAGGTATACGATGAATTTAGCTGTACTTCGTTTATGTCAATGATAAAGGCGTCCAGAGCTCAGTTGGGAAAAGTATGACCCAAGAGCAGGAATTACTTACCGTCCTGTAACTCTCTTGTTCCTTTGCCTCTCACTTATAAATATTATTAAACGACCTTACGAATTTCCACCGGCATATTATTTTAAGGAGTAGCGTAATTAGATTCTTATTTGGTAATGCGTCGGCCGCCGACTAGTTCATCAAATTGGGTTACACTTCCGAGCACTTCATTCAAGTCGAATCACGTCGTATGATCGGCATCTCGTAAAACTCCATTCATGCGAAATGTTCGGAAGCTGACTCGCGTCCATAGTACGTAGACAGGTTGCCATTTTGACCATTTTCGACATCGTTATCGTTTCGACTAATATTGCCATCATCATAAAGCTTACCCGCGTCTGTGGTACGTAGACAAGTTGCCACTTTGACCATTTTCGACATCGCTAAGGTTTCGACTAGCATTGCCATCACCATAGATTTAAATCGTAAGATGTGCTCTCGCCTAACTTGGTACCGATCTGAAATTGGCACACAAATTTGAAGCGACTGTCGCTTCTTATCGTAGTGACAGCACGCCTCATGTCAAATAAATAAAGCCGCAGATTTCTGCTGTCGGGACATATCGAACGACTAGCGGCCGCCAGCGACTTCATTCCGTGGATTTCGGTTTCCGCACACATAGTGTTTTATTATAGCTTAAAGTTTTCCTCTACAAATGGACCAGTAGTTGCCGAGATTAAAGCGTTCAAACAAACAAAGTCTTCAGCTTTATTTTATAAGTATAGATTTAAAAGTATAGATTTGACGGGCCCGTTGGTCTAGTGGTCAGAGACCCTGGCTACAAAACCAAGGGTCGCGGGTTCGAATCCCGCTAGGGGCAAATGTTTGTGTGATGAACATCGGCATTTGTACTCGAGTCATGGATGTTTATAAACGTATTTAAGTATGTCTATCCGTTCCCTAGCTTCCATAGTACAAGCTTCGAGCTTAGTTTGGGGCTAGGCAATTGGTGTGTCTGTCCAAGGCATTTATTTATTTATTTTTATTTAAATGAATGCCCATCACGGACTCGCAGCTACTACAGTGTGAAAATAGTTGTCGAGACGATAATGATATTCGAAAATATTCAGTGGCAACTTATCTACAGGCCCATTTTACGGAAATCTGTCGATTTGTCAAATTTTCAAGGTAATAAGACCTTATCTGTCTAGCTAGACCATGCAACTTCCGCTAACCTGTCATTGGTGCTTATTTTTGAGTTCGAGGATTAATTTTTAATTAATAAATAAAATAATTAATCGGATTAATTTGCAATTTGCACATAATTTTATTTAAAAAATGCAAATTTATATATAGGATAATGGTTTTGACAGTAATTATTTTTTTATTTGATTTTGATTCTACTGGTAAGGAACAACTTCAGGTTCTGACAAAGAATCAAAACGGGCAGGCACGTACACGGCAGGTTTCAAGACTTGTCAAAATCTGACACAATTTGTCTCTAATAACTGAGCTTGTAGGGTTAACAGCACAGATGTAAAGACCTTCTTGTTCGACAAATGCACTATGATTTATACCAAATAAGGAACTAGAAATATTTGCTTCGGCTCTCCATAAACGTCAAATCGTCTATATTAAATACTAAGAATATTTGGTAATGGATTGTAGGTACGCCAGTTACTTGAGTAATTACGACTGTTTTATTGATCTCAAATCTGTTAACATTTTCATTAGATTAATGTGAGAATTTGTGGTGTAATACAGTATTTAAAATCTGTGTTAATTGGAATGAAATATAGTGTAATTGATGAAAAGCCGTGGCTCAGATGTGACTGTATTAGTATATGATTTATTATTTCTCTATTGAAATAAAATAAGAGCTGTTACCACAAGTATGTTTGCTAGCACAGAAGTGATCTGGGTGATTTTATACATTTAATTTTGTTGTATTTGTTTTAAAAGGTGTACTCCAAAGTTGACCACGATGTGTGGGACCAACTAGATAGGGAGAGATAATATTGAAAAACAAGAATTTTTGTTAAAAATACGCTGTCGACTTAAGGGTTATTTTATGAAAAAGAAATACCCAGCAACTCTCTTGTTTTTTTTAATGGGGTAGTTTGCTCTTGTCTTCTCCATTTCACTAGCGAGTGTGTCGTGTTTCCTAACGATGTTTTTCCCCGTACAGCCAATATCAAACATAGTATACCTACAATGATTTTCTTCTCATTAATAGCTGTTTGACTAATGTAAAACAAATGAATTACGTCCACATAAAGCGGTCGAGTATTGCGCAAGCGGCGGAACAAATGCCAAATGGTACAATAATGTTACGAGTACAAATTACTATGGCATGGACAATGCTACGGGCCGTATTGTACTAGGAAAACATAACTGGAGAAGATACTTGGCACACTAAGAGGCTTTTTTGTTTTGCTTCTATTGGGAAACAGTCTCCCAAAAAATGGTGGTCGGCGATAGCAATTTATACCATTAACGACTATTTTTGTGGGGCCAAAAAGCGTTACTCCTTTAACTATGATGACTTCTTAAAATACTTTTTATTTGTGCAAAAAACCAAGTAATGGTTTTCACAGCTCTATTGGTTCTATTCACGACTAGTAATAGCGAAAGAAGTTTAATAAGCAGAAGACTATACTATGGCATTCTGGTGAGATAAGTTATCGATACAATTTATTGCCATAACTCAATAAATTATAATAGCTACGCTTTTGCATTGTTTTGAAATGCAATTAGCACAAGGACAAAGGTCTTAACGTGACAATTTAATTGAAGAATATTAAGCATTTTACAAAAGTATACGCACAAGAACTTAAGGTCGCGTGATTTTATACAATTAAGAGAAAGTTACGGTGCATACATTTGTATTTTTTTTGCATCTGTATGTAAATTATATTTTTCCCTTCATAGACCATCCGGGTACAGCCAGCGTCTAGTAATGCATTGCGGTGGGACTGATAATGATATTGGTTACCATTATCATCAATAGCATCATTAGCTTCTTACAGACAATTCCTGGGTGGAGGCCTCCCACAGTCGGGAGTTATAGCCATAGTCACCACGCCTCGCCTGAGCAGGCGGGTTGGAGGCCGCGGTATATTATATGATAAAAAATAATGAAGCTCGTTTAATATTGTATGGTCAAACAGGGAACATTAGGAAATAAAGATATAGTACTTATAATAATTAAGTTCCTTAGTTGATGGAAACAGCTTTAATTTTAATCGTCCAATATAAACGCAGCAGAAGCCAAAATGTTGTTGTGGAATATCCAAACAAATTATGTAGCCGTTCTTCTTTGGTGGATTTCCTCAATGAGCGTGTCCTAACGTTGGTGGAAAGATATCGTATAATAATGAGTGCAATCTAGTATTATTGTCATTCCGTATTCTGAAATGTTAACATTAAAATTTCAATTACGTAGATTAACTTATACTGATTCTGCTGTTGAGACAAAAGTATGATTGTTAATAATTTTTTGTTTCTATTTCAGGTAATGGGAAAATCATGGCGTGAAAGAAGGTAAGCACAATATGATCATGATAAAAGGTTTCTGTGAAAATCAAATAACAATACAATGACAAAATCAGAAGGGCAGTTTTAGAGGTCTTCAATATTTTAAGAATATATTTATTTTAGCAGTGTGATAAAAGTTAAAAACAAGTCGCATGTGATTCATACACACTTTACAGAAGCAAATGTAAAAAACGACGTTTTATAATTGGACTTTAATGTGCACACTTCAAACATTATTTCAACGAGTAAAATACAACAGAGTAAAAAAGTTTAAATGCCCCGTTTTCAAAAACAAAAAGTTTAAACGCAGCGTTTTCAAATACAATTCTCATGGTACTTGACAAAAAGATTGGACTTTTTATAATATGTAGGCCTAATGCGTAGTAAACAATAGCTAATGCGATGTTTAAGTCGTTTTTAATTACGACACATCTAACATTTCCAAATGAATAGTATTTACGTGGTAAAAAGACATAACGATTCGGTTCACAAAACAATCGTCGCCCTAATTAAACATTACTCAACGGCAGCCATAGCTATTTCACGAAATATCTGCAATTGGCTAATTTCTCCAACGGACAATAAGACGGTTTTAACAATCTGATACAAGATTCGTGACTCGGATTGTTTGGAATGACATTATCTGATTTGTTTTTCTCAATAATTATGAGACCACGGCATTTGGTATTTTATTTTGTACAACTTGACTACTTCTGGGAATTAATATTAGCAAACTTGGATTGTTTGAGATGGTAAATTCTTATCTCATTTGTTTTATGATTATACTAGCGGCCGCCCACGACTCCGTCCGCCTAAAGCCTTCCTCGTCAAATGGACTACCAACACAAAAAGAATTTTTCAAATCGGACCAGTAGTTTCTGAGATTAGCGCGTTCAAACAAACATACAAACAAACTCTTCAGCTTTATATATTAGTAAAGATTGCTTTTTGCATAAGATGACTTAACTTCTAATCGTAGCTATTAATGGCCTATGACAGGCAGACAGGCACCTATTTTACCCCTTGGCCACGGAAATAAACTAGATTCTTGAATGATTACAATATTTCACCTGTCAACAATATACCCAAGAATCAGTAGGCGGTTGCTACTTTGTATTAGGTTGTCGGAAGCCAGCCGCAAGCTATCACCTGCATTGTGATCTAGCGCTGTCAAACCAGCTGACATCGGTAATACAGTAGTGCGAGTTATATTGTCTCCGCACTCTTCGAATTTGCATTTTGCATCTATTGATAAATAGCGGCATTAACAAAGTACGACTGACTTTTGTCTTCTTGATCCATTTCTTGTATATTCCTACTGGTTGCTTGAGCGCGTTACTTAATTATTTTGACATACAAATGAGTTGGAAGTCTAATTGTTTTGAGGCCAGCAATGGATTTGTGACTCCCCCTAATGGGAAAAGCTTATAAACGGTGGGGGAGTATATTTTCGTGTAAACATAATGAGATTGTCAGTACCTTTACAATTTACACAATTTACAAAATTTAAAACGATCTTTTTGTCCTTACTAGTTTTTGTAAATCCATGATACTAATTTGATCTAAAAACAGGTGATATTCTTATTTAACATTACAACGGGACTAAACGCGATATTATTTTTATAAGTACCAGAGTACAGCAGTAAGTACAACGCAACGCGAAGGTTTAAAGGTGATATTCTGTCATACCGAAGTACCTACAACATGACAATTTCAATTAAGTGTCTTGTTACGTTATGTTATGCTAGCGGAAAAAAAAATATTTCAAAGAGTCTTACAGTGTAAACAGATCTGATTAAAATCTGAATGTGTCCATAACACACGTGTCTGACATCAGTACACGTCGTGGCAATTTCTAATCGATGGCCACGCAACGTGATCGAAATCCATATGCAGATGAAAGTGCTCGACAAAATAACTTGGAGATATTCTAGCCTATTATTAGCATTGCAAAGTGAGGTATTTAGATTAGGTGACAGAGTAAAAGTAATGTACATGTTTCGCTATAAAAAAAAATCTATCGGTTCACTTTGTATTCAAGGATAGGGGCTTAAGCCATTTAAGATTGTTGTAGGTCAGGATTCAAGTTTCTAAATTATCGCAATGTATGCAGCGGATCTGTTTATTACATTAATATGGTCGTTACACATTTAAACAAAATGCTTACAACTAAAAGTTTCTAGATAAGAGTAGTCTATGAGTAATATTTCGTTTTATTCAGCAGCCGCTCGGCCCCGGACTTCGTCCTCACATAGTGTTAAATTTTACAGCTTAAAACCTTCCTAGACAAATGAACCAGTAGTTACTGAGACAAAAAAAAAACAGATATATTATATTACAATCGATTTCAACAACATTGCAGTACGTATGATATTCTCTCCTTATCTCATAAATTCAGTAAAAGTATGGACTGACATTTTCCACTCAATCAACCTACATATTACAATTCCCTCAATGATTGCTCAATAAATGGTATATCATGATTACAGAAGTTACTAACGACATCAAAGTAGTCTGCGACACCACTTTATGGTCTCTTAAAGTTAATAAAACTAACATTAAGGGCATTATTTGAACATTATTCTGTACATGGATAACTGGCGTAATTAAGTTTTTGCTGTGTTGGTACGGCAGGAAATTTAATCTATTTCTTCTCGATTTAATACGTGATTCAGTTCGTATCTGAATTTATGGAGTGTCACTAAAATTTATACTGATGCTTAAACGCGCAGTTTACAAGTTAACGTCAAAACTCGAGATATTAGGTGTTAGTTTATTCGTGCGTAATTGCTTTAAGGAATTCGGTGTAATGTACTTCAAGTGGTGATAGAATCAAGGAAAACGGTTGTTTTTAAACGCCTAGTTAATGTTTGTTAAACGGAAACAACTGAATTCCTTTTATAAAATGAACATATTATTGTAATTCGAATTTTCTTTAGCAAATATACAATATACTAAACTTTATAAGGATTACTACATGCATTGCAGGACCCACACATTTAATGCCCAATTTTTGTGGAATTATTCCTTAGCACTTAAAAAGAGGACTACTAAGATTTTCTACCAATATACCCTGAGCTTTAACTATTATTTAGAGTTAACGCTCTAACCGTATTTGTCTAATGATGAAAAAACAGAAAAACTACGATCACAAATAGTCTACAATACTATAATTATATATCGTAACCAGTAGCAGTACGTGATTGAATGTCCACTAATAAATCAATCGCTCTGAAAAGGTATAATCACACCTAAGTGCCTTCATCTGTTGCCTACAACAAGACAAGTTAATTTATCTTTCAAGACAAGGCTAGGTGACTCTGTTTCAGCCATGATGATGAAAGGCTTGTTATCCAACCCCTGGCACCTGTCCGATTGTCCAGATAATACGGCGACCTGCGGTTATGCAACAAATTGCAAATGTTGCGCCGCTACTGAAGTGTGGCTGCATGGTCATTGGTAAAGGCGGCGACTGATTTGGACTTGAATGCATAGCTTTAGAACCATCTACTGCATAAATTTATGAAACTATGAAGAATAAAAAAGATTTTTTTATGAGTTTTGTTTTATTAAAGTAAGACTAAGATCAATAAAAAAAAATGGTAAAATGTTTAAAAAACTGAAATTTGTACCGTACCATTTAAATAAATGTCATCAAACCTGAGGGATTGAAAATAGAGAATGGAATAGTTATTATTTGTTTTATAAATAAAACAGCAATATAAAATAAATAAATAAATGCCTTGGACTAACACACCAATTGCCTAGCCCCAAACTAAGCTCGAAGCTTGTACTATGGAAGCTAGGGAACGGATAGACATACTTAAATACTTTTATAAACATCCATGACTCGAGTACAAATGCCGATGTTCATCACACAAACATTTGCCCCTAGCGGGATTCGAACCCGCGACCCTTGGTTTTGTAGCTAGGGTCTCTAGCCACTCGACCAACGGGCCTGTCGTACTCGCCATACCATATTTATTAGCCACACATGCAGTAGATGGGTAGAGTAGAGTGCACTGTCATGTCAGAAACTCCCGCGTTGGCCCAACACTTTCTCACTTATTCGGTAGGATTAAGTTCAAAGTTGAAGCTTGTGATCATAAAAAGGATTCTCGCGTGTGTAGTTTTCGAAATTTATTGCAATGTATTTTGTTGTTAAAAGTTAAAGCATGCATAGCGTCTGAAATACTAGGAGTAAAGATAAGACGATATTAAAATATTCCAATTCAAATACAGCAATAAAACTTGAAGCGTCAAAAAAATATTTTTAATAAAATTTTATAATCAATGGTATTGGAAACATTGATAAAATAAAAATAATTAAATATTT
Source organism: Nomophila noctuella (assembly GCA_958496325.1). Lineage (NCBI taxonomy): Eukaryota > Metazoa > Arthropoda > Insecta > Lepidoptera > Crambidae > Nomophila > Nomophila noctuella. Next base: position 4,654,426 of record OY292484.1, on the reverse strand, counting down.
TTGTTTCTAATAAAGACGATTCAATATTGAACATAAACTAAATAACATCTCAAAACAGCTCACAGTTTGTTGCCACCCTAACAGTTCGTTCCAAATTTTCTGAAATTGAAAGGAGATTGTTATTTTTTGAAATTGCATTCGCAATTGACACAACTGAGTGTGAAATTGAAGTGTCGATCGATAACAGTAGCTCTTTGTTTAATAATAGCAAAACAATTTATTTGTTCAAGCAAAGATTTGGATCGATGACCTTCCTGAAAATGTCCATAATGTCTTACGGTATCTTACTCTGGGGAAAGGCAGCTGATATCCAAACTATATTCGTCTTACAGAAACGAGCGATTAGATATATTTATGAACTCAGTGCTAGAACATCGTTAAGGGAAAAATTCAAAGAAATAAACATTCTCACGGTAGCTTCGCAGTATATTTATAATTGTATAATTTATGTGCATCAAAATATACATCTTTTTTCAAAAAAATCTGACATGCACAGCAGGAACACTAGAAATAAACATAAAATTTCATTTCCACGTTTTAGGCTACAGAAAGTGTCTCGTTCGTTCGTGGGGCAAAGTATTCACTATTATAACAAGATTCCTAATGAACTTTTAAATTTACCTTATATTAAATTTAAGAATCACATTAAAAAGGTATTAATGGAAAAAGGATATTATTCTACTGCTGATTATGTGAACGATAAGTTAATATGGAAGTGTTAATTTCTATTTCAATTATGTTATGTGAATTGTATGTTTTTATCATTGTAACAATCCATTTTTAATTTTGTGCACTTTGTCCTACAGTTCAGTTACATTTTCTATTTGGTTTTATTTTTTAAAATGACAATTTGATGGACTGTGTCTTAGTAGTCATGCTCTCTAAAATGTTGCTGTGGTGGTGGCGCTATGTGGCAGGAGTGTTCTCTCTGAATTGGTTGAGTGAGATGATGGCTGACACATACGTCATACCTTACCATACGTGATTGATCAGGTGTCATTAGTAGCGACTGGTCAGCTGGGACTCAGTCTATCTATACATTTTTTTTATTTTATTTTAATATTGAATGTGAGGAACTGTATGGCTTAGTTAGAGAACGTTATGAAATCAATGTATTTAAAAAAGATTGTAATTATTGGCGATTTAAAAGAGCAACTGTCGAGTTTCTTGCCGCTTCTTCTCGGCAGATGACTGCGTTCCGAAGTCGGTGGTAGATTCATTATATTGTACATGTATCTTTGACGATTTATAAGTGCCTCACTGAGGCCTACATAAATAAAGTATATTTGAATTTTGAATTTTGAATTTTGAATGTGTTACTGAAATCGTTTACTTTTATTATAACGACCTGTCAAATAGAGTTAAATATATTTTCAACATTTTGTAAAAAAAAAAAGTATACAAATTCCCAAAATTAGGAACACATACGTCATACACTTTTCGACAATTACTTTTTTTGGGTGTATCGCTCGGTTGGTGTGAAATTACTGGTTGGGATCGAGGTGTGTCAATTCTTCTTCTTTTAAAACACTGGTTAAGTGTAATAAAAAAACTGTTTTGAAAAATAAATAACATTATTACACACAGCCAATAAACTTTTCCATTTCTAGTCAATATGAACGAGTGTTATGAGAATAAATTGCGCAAGCTGTAATACGCGTGAATGCTATAATAAAAATCGAAAAGCGTGGAATTAATGTAGTAACAGATGTGTACAACTGTGAAAAATTGGTGAAAGCATGTCCGATCGGCAAATGACAAAACAAAAACCTACAATGCAATGAAATTATTGTAGAAGCGAACTGTGGGATACTACCCAAAGTTGGAAGTAACATTCAGAATGAAAAGAAAAGGTTTATGATAACAAATCGCAAAGGAATTTTTGAGAAGCCCCCTTAAAAACACTCAAAACCGTTTAAACTTTAAAAAAGCAAGAAGACTATCAAAAATGAGGACTTATAAACGCCTCTCAAAAAATACTGACAATTCGTGTAGCCTCCATTTACATATAAACTAATAAATTAATTAATAAATTAAATAAATTGTTTGCACAAGCACACCAATTGCCTAGCCCCAAACTAAGCTCGAAGCTTGTACTATGGAAACTATATACTGAATACTTTTATAAACATCCATGACTCGAGTACAAATGCCGATGTTCATCACACAAACATTTGCCCCTAGCGGGATTCGAACCCGCGACCCTCGGATTTGAAGCCAGGGTCTCTGACCACTAGACCAACGGGTCGTCAAACGTGTTATTTGCCCCTGTTTCAAATAATTTAGATTTTACATAATCAAAAGCAGATGATTTTAACACAAAACCGATCCAAAAGGACGACATTACTGTAAGTAGAAAAATTGGCCAAGTGCGAGTCGGACTCCCGCACTGAGGGTTCCGTACAAATTCTATTTTTGACGTATTAAAAAAACTACTGAATAGATTTCGTTCGAACCAATTTTCGTTGGTAGTTTTTATGGTAATGTACATTATATAATTATTTCAGTTTTATCATCCTCTTATTTTAGAAGTTAGAGGGGGGGGGACACACTTTTTTCCACTTTGGGAGGGTCTGTCACGCAAAGTATTCACTTTAGAAAAAAGTGATATTAGAAATCTTAATATAATTTTTAAAGACCTATCCATAGATACCCCACACGTATATGTTCAATGAAAAAAAATATTTTCAGTTTCAGTTCTGACTATGGGGACCCCCCACTTTTTTTATTTTTTTTCTATTTTCGTGTGAAAACCTTGTTGCGGTTCACAGAATACATCCACTCACTAAGTTTCATCAGTATAGTACTAATAGTTTCGGAAAAAAGTGGCTGTGACAGACTGGCGGACAGACAGACAGACAGACAGACAGACATGACGAATCTATAAGGGTTCCGTTTTTTTGCCATTTTGGCTTCGGAACCCTAAAAATGTTGTTAATTGTAACTTACATCTAATTTCGTACTAAACATGTTTTTCCTTACTTGGTTTCCTCTACTAGAGCTTTAAGTAGCTATATAATTTGGAACCGAAAATATGATACCAATTGTCTTTAACAAGATTGATATTATGCAAAAAGTAATGAGGTATCAAAATCTTACTCCACAATCAAAGCATTTAAATTTAACCTTACAACTCGTTGTTAAAACAGGTGTATGATTTGTGAGCGGTAATGCTTATAAAATGACTGCATTAAAGGTCTTTACAAAACAATGTTACATAAACACGTTGGCAATTATAAGCTCTTGGTATGTTAGAAGCATAGATTTGAAATATGTCTTCTTTGGACTTAAACACCAAAGAGATAAAATATACGAATCAAAATCATGGCATAATTTTATTTGTCATAACGTACGTTTCAACATGCTGTCACAGCTATAAGAAGCTACTTTCAGAGCGGATCCAAGTATGGCGAGGGCATATCTAACAATTAAAATCCATTGTGAGTAGTGTTTACAGCGTTCAAACATAACAATGTTAGCAAACTGTTGGCAAACAATACCTATGTATGGGCTGATAGGGAAACTGACTTTAATTGTATTGTTTAGCCCGATTCTCTAGTAAAAGGCGAGTCGGACCCTTATGTGGTCTTGTTATTGGTTGATTGGTGTTTGTACAGCGCAATGTTTGGTACAATTAAAACTAGATACCATACATATTTGTTTTCAATAATGTCCGAAACGTGAGAATGTTTTATGTATGAAATGAAAATAGGATTTCTCGGTACATTATCAAATAATAATAATAAAGCCCTTTATTCCGAAAGAAAATAACAGTATACATAACAAAAAAATTGCAATATGTCCCTAACTTCGGCGTGCCTTCTGGCAAAGGCCTCCTCCAACATTTTCCATTGTTGTCTGTCCTGAGTAACCCTTCTCCAGTTTGGACCTGCTGTCATCTTAAGCTCGTCTTCCCATCTAGAGGTTTGCCTTCCTCGGTTTCTTTTGCCATCTCTCGGATACCACTCTGTTACCCTCCTGCTCCATTACCCTTTTTTATCACGCATCATATGCCCTGTCCATCTCCATTTCTGTTGATTGTCAAGACTTAAGACTTCTACAATTAATTGGCTCATTCAAATGGTTTGTAGTTAGGCGGAAATTCCGTCTATTCATTTTTTGCTCATTAAATAGGCACCATTATTCAATGTCATATCCTGAAATTGTCAGAAATTCATAATCAATGTCAACATTACGTTCAACTCAATCATAGTCAAAACACAATATATTATTCAACCAAGTTAACTGATTAACAATAGATTTTATCTCACAATAATCGCTAACCGCCTTAAATTACGGGGATTATTAATTTATATTTCGTATTATAATTTCACAACGCTAATGATCGCGACGCCCACGAAATAGTTCATTTGCAACAACCTTGAGATTGGATAAAATGATCTATCTTAATTTAAGGTTTTGTGTCGATACCATTCGGTACGAACCGAAACGGCAATGGCGTTTTTAAGATTTTTTCTCAAGTTTCAAAGTACATATTGAGCTAGTTCTTAGTTGTCATTAACCAGATAACAATGTTATAATTCTGAAAAAATACCTGATTAATAGAAAATGTTTGGGTATTAGGCGTTGAAAAATTGCTTTCTATTAACCTTGGATCTATGAGAATGTTGATGAGAATTGTCCATATTGGCTTGGAATAATTAATTTATCTTTATTAATTTACTTATCCTTCATTACACGACATAAAAATTGTACAAAGGTCGGGAATATATGCCTCAGGGCATTTTCTACTAATAAATTTTGATGTAGAAGCCAAATCTTTAATTAAAAGCTTGAGCTTAAAGTTGAATCTTTGAAGATTCAACTTCCCTATGTCAGCGCTTAGGCAGTGATTCTTTCGTAAATTCGATAGCTATTGACCGCGCAATGGAAATAATTCATCACACCGTGGGAACTGTATTATGAAAAACACGTGGCAGCAATGCTTATTATTACAACATACTATGTAGTATGATAGTGGTAGTTAGGTGCACAAGGTATGCGGTGACCTGCCTACTGTCACTTCAGTCAATGAGTGAGTTACTTTTATGGAAAAGCTTTAGTTGGTAAAATAAATTTTCCGAGGTTCTCTACGATAGTTTCAACTCCTTATCTAGCTGATGGAAGAAATAATAAATATTAGGTGTTTGACTGCATTCATAATAAATTATGGAACTTTTAAATTAAATAATAAATTCAAAAATAAGCACATATAATATTGCCACAGTCTATTGCACAGTTTCCTTTACATGCTTAAGTTTTTGACATTTAATGAAAGTGATTTGACCTGTCAGTCAAGTTCGAGTATTTTATACGAGTAGATTATCCATAAGTAAGGGAAGAAGTAAGCGTGGTGATTAAGCCAAAACCCATCTTTGTAACGAAAACATGATTTCAAATGATGGAGGCCTTTGCCCTGCAGTGGGACATTAATAGGCTGTTACTTTTTAGATTATCCATATTGGCCAGAAACGACTTCCACTAAAAAGTATTTAATTTGATACAGGAACCAGTACACTAAAATTAAAAATTTTCTTGGATACGACTGCCTTATGGCACCTTCAACGCTTGGTATACAAGCATAAGTCGATGATTCTTTCGAAAAAATTAACGACCGCGCAATCGATTTTATTCATCTCAATGTGGGAGCTACATTTGGACAGGCTCATTATTACCACATACTAAGTATGACGGCAGTTAGGTGCACAAGGTCTGCGGTGACCTGCCACTGTCACTTCGGTTAATGAGAGAACCTCGTGACAAGGTAAGGCGCTGTTGTTTATGACGTGAAATTTCACATGTGCCCGGCCTTGCGAGGCCTTTTAAGTATAGTACTTAAAGTGGAAATATGTAAGAGTATCTACCAACGTTAAAATTGTTAGTGTATAATTAAACCACACCTAAATTTAGATTCCATTTTTCTTTTGTGTTATCTTAATACGACGACCCGCTTGGTGTAATGGTCAAGATGTTGCCTATTACGCAAGAGGTCGCGGGTTCGATCCCCGCACAGGACAAACATTTGTGTGCATGAACATGTCTGTTTGTCCTGGTCTGGGTGTTATATGTATCTATTTAAGTATATTTGTAATACCACTGTTGATTCTGATGTCTGTAACACAAGTGCTTAAGCTACTAACACGGGGTCAGATCAATGTATGTGATGTTGTGAAATATTTAATCTTACGTACGTGTTCCCTCCCTCCTATGACATAGGGTCCTTCAAACGAGGCGTGAAGAGGCACTTCGTGGGCCGGCAGAGTGTGGGTGACTGATGCTGCGTCCCTTATGTCACGTTGCACCAGTTGCCCTCGCGTCTGGACTTCACTTCCACATAACATCAGGTGGAGTGGGGTCATTTGCCGGGCTAAATATAAAAAAAAAATTTAATTAATAAAAATACTGTACGCGTCGAGCTAAATAAAACCGTTTAAAAAAAGTGGCATTTTTGCAGTCACTTTATAACTCGCAACACCCTTTCAGGGGTTGTTTGGACTATTTAGTAGACGCTGAATGTGAAAGTTTGCGCAAAATCGGTCGAATGGTTCTTCATTTACCACATGTAGCGAAACACGTAGGTGCCGGGCCGCTAGTTAGTCATCTCCAGAATTAGAAATGGTCAAAAGAAAGAAGCATAGCTTAAAGATGCTACCAACAATAAATTTACCTGTTCCAAAAATGTAAACAGCTAAATCCTGGGCGAGGAATTTAATTATATTTAGCAGATATTTCATTGCAGCCAGCCATTCATTGTAACTTTAACTTGATCATCAATCTTGCAGTACCTGCTCGCCACATATCTTTCCAATTTAACTCTTAGTCCTTGTCAATTTTAGCTCTAAAGAACGATCAACTGACCACTGCTTTACCGAGGCAAACATAACATAAATTAATACTTGTGAACCAGTTACCGATTGCGAAATATTTACACAATTTTAATGGCGGCGTGGATTGAGTGACAGTAAGTGGCAAAGGGTACATTCACATTTCATTTCCATAGGAAAGCATTCTCAATCATAATATGTATATATACAGCTGAAGAGTTTGTTTGTTTGTTTCAACGCACTAATCTTAGGAACTACTGGTCCGATTTGAAAAAATATTTTGTGTTGGATAGTCCATTTGACGAGGAAGGCTTTAGGCTATTGGAAATCGAAATCCACACGGACGGAGTCGCGGGCGGCCGCTAGTATCGTTATAAAGTCCATCTTAACTCGAGGGCAAAGTGTTTATTTACAGAATTGAAGTGGGTTCTTAAATAATGAGTATATCAAATAGAGAAATGGATAAGAGCAGATTACTTTTGATTAATAAGTGGTGATTTGTATCTCAAAATAATATTGGCATATTCCTAAATAGAAGAGCCATTGGAGAAATGACGTCAATAATAATGAATCAGATTTTTATGTGCAAGATAAGTCATGAATATAATTGATGTACCTAAATAAAAAAATAGCAATTCTTTCATGCTTTCTTCTTCTTCCTAGCGTTTATCCCGTTTCTATACGGCGTCCTCTTTGACCATGATCCAGGATTTGGCAAGTCTGGTTATTACAGTGAAGCGACTTCTCTCATGCTTTAAGAAATATTATTATAAGGCAAAAAGACTCAAAAGTATTATTTATTACTCAAGCAAGAAACTTTCAACACAGCAAAACCGTTGACATTTGAAATTTTTGACAGATTGCCTAGTTACAAGATCGAAGCGAAAATTACATAAACAGTTACCAAAATAAACAGTTAAATCTGTTTTTCGTCTGGTCTGGTGCTGTTGTTTACAGCCTCAAGCGATGCGTAAAGTAAAGATGTAACTGATTACACGGCAAGATAATTGTACCATAGATTTATGTTGTTAGAAATGCCCTCGCAGCACTTCTACCAGCTCAGAAATTGGCACATAAATTTGAAGCGATCGTCGCTTCTAGTCGCAGTGACAGCATATTGAAACGTATGCATTGAGGTATTTCTACTACATATGTATAAATTGAACATCGCGAACAAAGGTCAACGTCAACTTGGAGGGAAGGACCTTTTTATCTTTTTATCTATGAAATGACACTCGTCCTGTATTGATTGTACTCGTCCTGTAGTGTTTTTTAAAAACAACACGACATTTGCTGAATTTAAAAACTAACAAAAAATAGAACACTGTACGGCATCTTTGTTGTCCATGGGCAACAATGCGGGTAAGAAAATATTTATTCGAGATGTCAACTCTGAACGTAGTATTGAATACCTCAATGAACGTATGTCATGTCAAACAAAATAATACAACAGTTTTCTGTTGTCGGGGCATATATAACGATTTAAATATTTAATTTGTACCAAATCTTTTTGCGAGGTGAACGCCCATCTTCGGGTCAACATCTCGGCTAGCCTTGATCTTGATGTTTGCACGAGCATATTATTGCTTTTAGAAGCATCACATTAATATCTGCCTCTTCATTTTGTAAGGAAGCGATGTAAGCGCTTAAAGATTGTTTTGTTTGTTTTGTTGCTTGAATAGACGCTCGGGTGTGTTTTTGTATGGAGCTGGTTATAACTACATATTTTTAATCCTAAATCACAAATTACATGGTTAATTGAAATCCCGAATTCTGGCACTGTTAAGTTGTTAATTTAATCAATTACTATAGGAACTCCAAAGGAATAGCTCCTAAATTTAGCAATTGCTACATTCCTTAAATCAAGATAAGCTTTAAACGAGCGTACGGGTATTATTTTGTGGTAAAAAGCAAAGTAGAAATCAAGGCAATCCATTAGAACTGAAAAACGTGATAAGTCCAAATAGATAAAGCCGATATAGAGTAATTAACGTTTCTATTAGCGTGAAACTTCGAATTCATCTAAAATCCATCTGAATCTAAGTACAAAAACCCTTCGACCTAACATCAAAATGTTAACACGTTAAACTGGGTCCAGTGATCTGTTTTCCCTTGTTTAGTAAAGACACAAAAATATAACAGATTTTAGTTCTTAATTAGGCATCAGGAATGGGTATCTAAATATTTATGATCGACATTGGCCGGGCGTGTTTTTATTTATTAGATTATTACGTCGCTTGGGTGTTATAAGGCTGTGTTTATGGAGGTAAGACGAGCGAGAAAACTTTGGGCGTATCCTCTGTGTTTTATAAATAGCGTCCGCCCGCGACTTCGTCTTCGTGGAATTCGGTTGAAGCACACATTGTGTTTAACTGTACTAATGAACTATCTAACGCAAAAATATTTGATCTAGTGACACCCGTGATTAGTGCGTTCCGACAAACAAACAAACAAACATCATTGGCGCAGGGGTAGGTACTTTAGTCTGTTTCTTGGCTTCATATCCGAAATCAAAATCAACGTTGTTGTTACTGGTGATACTTAGGCAAACGATTACGATACAGATTGCGTTATTGTTTTCACAACCCAGGACGTATCTCAAAAAGCTCAGAAGGTTTCATAGGCCATCCTAGACGAAAGACAAATGTACAATAAATAAATAAATGACTTCTCGACCATTACACACCAAACGGCTCGTCGTGTGTCGGCAAATACACATTGAACATCTGCTTTTCGCTCCACTTTCCATAATGTGCACTTAGCCTAAATGCTCTGCATGCATTTTATACTGCACACTCCATATTTGCCGTATGATGTCAACTGACGTAGTAATTTGCAATCTGATAAGGACTGCGCTGGTCCACTTGAGCATTGAACTCGATTTAAGTTATCAGCCCAAGTTTGATAAGCCAGATAATATCATTAAGTTTCGCAAGTGGAGATAAAATAAAGCTAGTTAAGTCAATTAAAAGGTTTTGTGGCGCCATTGATTCGGTTTTTATGGCCGCAGTTTTTGCATTTGAATCCTACCCAATTCATAAATGTTTATAGATTTAGCATACTACTTAACATGCACGAGCAACGGTCCTTCTTTTTATAAACATACTGTAAATACTTTATGCTATGGTAAAACTGAGCAAACTTAAGGTTAATTATATTTAAAAAATGATAAAACTATTACAACTCTGTCTCCAAACCTTAGTTCTACTGCTATTAATATCAATAAAAAAACCAGAATATATTTGATTATGAAAGAAGTCATTTTCACTAATAACTCCAAATTAAATAAGTTATTAAATAGTAAGATAGCCGTATTAGAATGAAATCGTAGCGAACTTGTTTTTGACACCTTATTTATATGTTGCCGCTAGGTAAGCGACCCATATATGGAGTGAACGAGTAAAATGTTGTTGACACAAACCGTCGTGTAACATTATTTTGAAATATGTACAAGCAACGTAAGAATTATGGAAGATTATACAGTATGTTTAGTGTAGCCAGTGACAAATGTGTGTGTTTAACTGCATTCAATTGACTAATTATAACATAAATAAGTGAGTAAATAACTGACAATATTTGCATATGATTAGAGGCATATTATTGCTCTAGGTCCGTAGCCAAGAAACCTTTTGGAATATTCTTTCAATCTTGCTGCTAAGACAAATCAAGACAACAAATAACTTCTTTAATAAGTTTGAAAGGAAGAAGCAGGGCAAAGAAACTGTAATTTTGATGTTTATTTTACCAACAGTAACAATAAGTCTAAAATGTGTACTTTAAATATGAATTACAAAGCTCACATAAAACTATTTTTCAAAAGTAACATACCTCTCTGCATATTCCAATTACTTTATCAAATCGTAAAATATGTGTGTACTAAAACAACAAGTGTAAATCAAGTTTTGAAACAGTTGCTTAATGAAGTAATGAAACGATAATACTTGAATTAATATTGAAATGAGAGCCAAGGCCGTCTAAAATGTTTCACTCTCGCTTCTAATTTCCCATTAAACATTAACACCTGTTTCATTAAATAATTTAGCCAAGCCCTTTCCACAGAAGACATTGACTAATGTAATTAATTTAAATTACAACCTACGGAAAATGTTAAATGCTGCTATGATTATGACGTGCCCTTTTCAAGTACGTGTGAATATTATACAGTGTACTTTGCTCAGTCAAAGTACCCAATCTATTTTATTGTGTTACAATTTTAAAGATGCCCAAATAAAAATAAATAAATTGGTTCCTGAACGATGTAGTTATTCGTAATAATGCTTTCAAATCTTATTAGGAATCCTTTGAGATATATCTATCAAACCACTAACTTAATATTTTTATTATGTTTATTCAATTCCATTCAACTAAAAACCTTTATTTCTAGTCAAGTTATCATAAGGTAGCTTCTTAACAAGTTTAAAAACGTATGTCAGTTAGTAAAATAAGCATTCGTCGTTTTTTTTACCAATTCAGTCCTAAAATCTCCTAAATCTCCAAATCAGGCTCAGACCCTGAGCAAATAATGCAACGGTTTGAAAATCATGACATTTAAGTCCATTAATATCAAGCAAAACTTTGTGCTCAAAATATTCACAAGTAAGTACGACTAATATCTATTTTAACCAGAAATGCAATAATAAATACCACCAGTATAAAGGCATAATAAACAGTGCCAGGGAACCTTAAAATTATTGCATTAGTCTAACAGTGTCAGTTTGATATTTATTTAAACTAATATCCCCAGGCATTTACGAATACGAATCCTGACAGATGGACAGACCGACAGATAGAAATATAGATAAACAATGACCCGACGCCGGTCAGGTTTGTGCTGCAAGAGTTCATACTTCCAATACATCACATATGTATATACACATATCAAAATATACTGCAAATATTTTAAGAGCGGATTTTCTAGTAGAAATGTAATAAATTCAGATAGTTAAAAGTTAAATGTTATTACCAAATTCGGCGTATCCTGCATTGGCCATCTTGGCATGGCTTGAATTATAATATACTTAGGCAGTAGGTACTAGGTACCTATGTATGTAAAAGTGCCACAATCCACAAAGGAGATCCGCCAAACCCCATACAAAATTACCCCAACTCCGGCGCCAATAAAATATATTACCTTAGCATTTAGAATGAAACTTCTCCGGTCGAAAAAAATATGTTAGCATGTTAATTTACGAAAAGGTTTTTAGGAGGATAAGGATTTATTCCTAATAGTTGCACTACTCGTACTCTAAAAACTGAGATAATAATTTTTAGCGCCGGAGCTGGGGTCATTTTGGGGGATCTTCTTTTTCGTGACAATTTCGAAGTTTAAGAGAAACTAATCTTAGCACTGTGTCATTGAACCTCATCATGTCATATGAGGTAATGCGAGTAAAAGTATTTTTTTCAGCCACATTATATGAATTGGGCCTCAAAATCGCCAATTTATATTTATTATCAACTTTATGTCATTATTTGAACTTTAATATCATTACAAATATGGCTATCAAATGAAATATTCACACCGACGATAAATTCGATTTCAAGATAATGTCTAGTAAACTACTAATGATGGAATAAGACAAATAACACAAATCTGATATAAACCTACTTATTTCCATCAATGCAGCTGAATGATAAATTACCCTCCCGTCAACCGGTTAACTTAAGCATTATTAAGTTCGTATTAAGTGATAAGTTCTTATTAAGTTAGATTAAGTGTCTAATCTTCGTTTGAATTGGGTCTTTCACTGCTTAAATTTGACGTTATTATTACGTGATTTTAAGCCGATGGAAAGTGAAATCGCATAAAAGTAGGCCTGTTTTATTGAAGCGCTGCATAGGTATAGGGATAGTGTGATCAAAATTAATGCTATCAGGGTATTAGGTTATAACGGAAGGACCAATCATCTAAAGGTGGACAAATGTCTTTTTGATGCAACCGACAAAGTATAGTGTGTATAGCAACAAAACACGAACGTTTTTAGTACTGAGCCTTCACGCGGTTTCAAGCTACTAGTATTAAGCTAGGCGGCAGCTAGAGGGTGCGAAATACAGTATCGTGCATTATAGTCCAAGATCCCGGTGCCCCCAGACGTTACTTATTTTCTCATAAGAAATATAAATGGGATAAAGTAGTGTTAGTACGTACTTTGAGTGTGTGCATACCTGCTACCTTGGGTCGACGGCCAATTCATAGGTACCAGGTGCTAAAGGTAGATAAATACAGTACTGATTTTTCTTAAATTCTCAGTGCTGATTTTTACATATGTTTTAGATATTGTTGTTAAAAATTAATAATCATTATTGCCAGACACTTTCCATCGGCGCTTACCTTTACCAGACGCTTTAAAACTTCAAAAAAAAAAACATATTCTTACTTATAATCTCACTCTTGATTTTTATGTATGATACTTGGGGAACTATTTGAACACCCCTGGTCAGCAGCCAGACCAATTGGAGGGGTCAAACATCCCCCCAGACACACGTAAAGTGTCGCTATGTGTATTAGTCCAGTAATTTTAGCAATTTTGATCCACGATCTGCGAAATAATTCCTAGTGAGCTGAATTTTTGTATACACCTTTATTATGATATTGTAATGATAATGTGAAAAATCGACATTGATATCGTGCCGGCTAAAAAAGTTATAGGGGTCCAAACGTCACTGGACATAGCATATCTATATCATTACTAGCGGCCCGGTACGTGCTTCGCTACGTATAAAGTGAAGCGACTGATTTTGTTCAAACTTCACATAAGCTATCTACTAAATAGTCTTAACAAACCCTGAAAATTTGGTTTGGATCGGTGAGCCCGTTCTTGAGTTATAAAGTGACAAAAATTCTTGAGTTATAAAGTGACAAAAAAATTGCCACTTAGTTTTTTATTGTTGAAAATATTCCTATTTTCCTGACTGTACTAGTTTTACAAGTGCTTTATATTTCTATATGTAGAACATCATACTAACAAAAAACACACAAACAAAAAAGGGAAAAAACAAACAATAGGGTTTATGCCTTGGTATGTGGAGTACGGTATACAATACCATATCTGAGTGCATTCTAGTCTCTATTTCAAAAACGGTTATTTCTACAGAAAAATGCAAGAGACCTTTTTTGTAGACAATTTTACGACAAACAACTTTTATGAAACCATTATTTACCTCTGAGCAATAGATCGCGAGATATTTGCGAAAAACTGATTTTCGTGACGTTTGGACCCCTATAACTTTTTTAGCCGGCACGATATCAATGTCGATTTTTCACATTATCATAACAATATCATAATAAAGGTGTATACAAAAATTCAGCTCACTAGAAATTATTCCGCAGATCGTGGATCAAAATTGCTAAAATTACTGGACTAATACACATAGCGACACTTTACGTGTGTCTGGGGGGATGTTTGACCCCTCCAATTGGTCTGGCTGCTGACCAGGGGTGTTCAAATAGTTCCCCAAGTATCATACATAAAAATCAAGAGTGAGATTATAAGTAAGAATATGTTTTTTTTTTTTTGAAGTTTTAAAGCGTCTGGTAAAGGTAAGCGCCGATGGAAAGTGTCTGGCAATAATGATTATTAATTTTTAACAACAATATCTAAAACATATGTAAAAATCAGCACTGAGAATTTAAGAAAAATCAGTACTGTATTTATCTACCTTTAGCACCTGGTACCTATGAATTGGCCGTCGACCAAAGGTAGCAGGTATGCACACACTCAAAGTACGTACTAACACTACTTTGTCCCATTTATATTTCTTATGAGAAAATAAGTAACGTCTGGGGGCACCGGGATCTTACTCTATTAATAAACAAAAGCCAGCAGCTTAGAGTAATATACATGTAAAAGTCAAGGCTTTGTTTGACGCCACGCCATATCCGATTTAGTGTTTAAACTCCGCCCCATTTTGACAGCATGGCCAAATATGGTTCAGTTTAAACAAGCTAATTGGCTCAAATTATATTATTTCCGACTTTTTAAATGCAGGAACGTATTAACTATATTATTTGACCATCACACATGCTTTGCGGCTATTACTGCGGCCTTGGCAGCCACTCGGGCAACTAATTCATCTCACCATTGTCCCGCCTATCTTCGTTCACCTTGCGTGCTTTCAACTTCAATATCAGAAGTAAGTATAGGTTTGAAATGAGTTAAATCGTTATCTTTCGGGACATGTTTTAGAGGTCTTTTGTTTATGTGTTTTTGTTCGAGTAATATTAAAATGTCCAGACTAGATAGTTTTTTTCGAGTGTCGTGTCGTGTACAGAACACTTCTTACTTCTGCAGTACTATTATTGTTGCTCGATGGCGCAGTGGTTAGCGCACTCGGCCTGCGGTTGCTAAGGTTAAGCAACGTTCGCAGATGCCAGTCATCGGATGGGTGACCAAAAAATTTCATCTCGAGCTCCTCCGTGCTTCGGAAGGCACGTTAAGCCGTTGGTCCTGCGCCTGATCTCTCTACGGTCGTGTCAGATTGCTGTCCCACAGAATTATGAGAGTGAAGGAATATGGAGTGCACCTGTGCTTGCGCACTCACTTGTGCACTATAATATATCCTGCGTACCTGGCTGATCGTAAGATCGGCCGCCATGGCCGAATTCGGCCGGAGGGTATTATTATTATTATTGTTGCAATGTGCAGGCCACCTAATTGTAAATGCCATTGTCTTTCGAAATCTACACTTCTACATTATACTTACTTACTAATATTATAAAGAGGAAATCGCACTAATGCAACTCAAATTATCAGTGTTTCAGTTCTATATTGTGCATAGTTATATTACACACATACGAATAAATCTCCCTCTTTGATTACCTACTCTATCTGATAACAGAAACTGCATGAAAATCGGTTCCGTAGTTTTAAGCATTTAATCATAGGGACATACAGAAGAAAGCGACTTTGATTTATACTACATATGTAGTGATTACTAACTTCCCACAGAAAGGCATGGTAAAATAACTTTTATTTTTTAAATAAGCCGTAATATAACAATTATTTTACAATTAGGAAATAATTATATTAATTTTCAAATCTATATAATCTCGTCATCAATGATCGTGAGCCGCATACATCGTGTTTAAATAATAAAAGTGAAATCTTTCGCAAGTTCAGTTCAATGTAAGTACATCGGCTTCGTTTCGCTTAGCAAAATAGCATACCTACAACCCGGTGAGATTATTATCACCGTAATATTTCACTACCTGGTGTTCCTAAGAAAATTGTTTACTTAGCTGATGGTTGTTACTTTCAATAGGATTAATCATTAACGGGCACGCGCCGTGGAAGAAATGTCTACTGGAAATGTGAAATGCAATAAATCATGTTGAAATGTTGAGTTTAAACTAGAGATTTTATTTAATAAAATTGCGTATTACTTTTTTAACTGCATCATGTTACGGTTTTCACGACAGGGCTAATGGTATCTGTTGGATCTAGGATCTTGGAGGTACAAATACCAAGAAACTATAAAAGGGCTTTGTTTCCTCTTTTAGTTTTTAATTGTGATGATGGCAATATACAACTCAAGGAACCTCCTATCCGTATTTCACTCGCATTTTACTTGTTGTGTTTTATTAGATGCAGGCTCAGACACTAGAGATACCTTTGCTTCAGAATTATAGGATTCTAAAACACGAGATAAGAAGTTATTGCTGCCATCAGCGGTCGCCATGCTCCAATTTGTTGAGACAATTGTCTTCTTAGAATTCTGATCAGGACTTGAAAATATTAAAGACAATTCTTTGCGTGTCCAGTAGAAACAACATCTTTGGTACCTTTGCACTAACAGTGGTTACCTAAGATAATAGCCCAGTAGATTAGTACGCCTACTCTTACCTATACCTAGCAGTTACTTTGAATGTCAATTATTTATCAATAAAATTGTCTTGTACACAGGTAAGCTGGTGATGGGGACTGCGAACGAATAAGGTACGTGCATTAATGTTATCTTAATTAATAAAACTATTTCTTAAATAATACATGAAACATTATCTTCCATGAATAAGAGAGGACTGTAAAACTTTTGATAGGTATTCTTTATGATGAGAAATTGAAACGAGCAACTCTAGATTATGGGCGGGCACATTAATTGATATTTCATAGGTAGATAGCCTAAAGAGCAAATTAGTAGGCGTACTTAAGAACACACGATAATCAAAGAAGTATGTACAATTGAATACCTACCTATAGGTTGTAGCGAAAGCAAATAAAACAATCCATAATTATATTACGTACGTACCATTAGTTACATCGCGGTCGGATTAAGCGTGAAAAGTAGAACATACGTGTCGGGTTTTAGGCCTACCGGTGTCTTAACTCTTGTTAAGAAGCAATTGTTACAGGCGAGTACATAATATTGTATAATAGACGAATGTATTATGAAGACAAGTAACTTAAAGTCACGAAGTTATGTCTGACGAGAGTATGAAATGTATTGGAGTATGATATTCTTTTATACAGAGTTGTTGAAAGGACCCACGTCCATTCAATTAAATTATGGAGTTTGTTAGAGACATTTCATCCTTATAATTTACCCTAATGATCGATGCAATAAAAGTAGAGGGACAGATTTTACTCGGTTCGATTACCAGGTGTGGTAAGCAAAATTATAAAAAATATACAATGCAGTTTCTTTTCTTTTCAAAAATAAAGGAATGTTTTCTTTGAGTAAAATTTTCTATCAGCTGTATTTCGGGTACTTCTCCTCCAGGTGACATTACCAAATTCCACCTATAACCTCTGCGTGATTAATTAGGCCCTAATTAAAAAGCTTACCTAAAGAAATAACATTCGAGTGGGTTCCTAAATAACACCAAATCCTAGGCTCAGTGTTTATGATTTGCCTTTTTAAACAGTAACTAAAGTACCTAATTTTCATTTTAATTACAACAGTCATAGAAGCCATCTTTACTTGCGTTCCGACGAGTCGTTATCTACCCATAATATATTAAAGAAATGCTTGCTCCAATCTGATTCAACATTTCAACAGACTTTATACCGCTGTGATTATCTAAACAAACATTTAGCCGATTTACATACTAAATAATATTTAAGTGGATGGCGGGAAGGGTTATGTAACACCTTTAATTACTCGATTTACCTACTGGATATGCAAAGTTTCGTAACATCGGAAGGCCTAGTTGTGAGGGCGATAATAAAATCATATTATTATCTAGTATGTGTTAATACTTCCGTGAAAATATTCATAATAAGCGAAGACTGTCGCTGATGATGCGTTGAATTAATTAACACGACATTTCTTTTAGGTCCGGTTGCGTAATTAATTATTTGTAATAGCTAGTAATCGCAATAACTTGTAACAGAGCGTGGGTTAATTTTATAGTTTATAGTTTAAGACGGATTCGTCTAAATAGTTGTATTCGTTTTTTAAAATATATTTATTTGAACAGACTTTCTTTATTGTTTATAGCTATTCATAGTCATAATAGTATAAGCTTTCTAATAGGATTTCTATTTCCGAATTTTTGTAAATTGTAGGACATTTTAAGAGAATATGTAGAGCTTAGGGGAACATCCAATCGAATGAGCCGCTCGTCTGGGAAACCTCAACCTTTCAGAAGACCACAGTAAAATAAAACTTCGTAATTGTTGTGCTTTGTTGCTGCTGATGAGTAAGGTCGCAAGAGCTCAGTTGTGCAGGGTACGGGATTTTAAAGGCAGGCAATGCATATGCGACCCCTAGTTGATGCCCATGGGCAGTGGTGATCACTTACCATCAGGTGTTCCTCTTATATGGTTGCCTCCCTATAACATAAGATTGTAAAAAAAACATTCTTACTACTTATTTATGAATAACACCCCGATCAATACACATAGTCGTCCAATAGTCCTAACTGACAATGTTTGTTCAATCGAATCCAACCCCGTGGGTGGACTTATAGTAGCCGCCCTCTCAACCGGTTGTCAAAAGTACCTTTAACTAAACAATGCCTAAGCAAACAGAGTTACTTATCGCGCTACTTGCCCTAATGTATGCCGATAGCCTTCAATGCAACTCATTATTGCGAACGGACCGTAAAATCGGCGCGGGCGAAGTGATAGCGGTATGCGGATCAATTATTAACTATAGTTAGGGACACGGTCAATTAGTAGGAATGTGCGACTGAATTATCGATAAGTATATCGGTAGTCTTGGTGGTTCATTATTTATTAACCATCATTTCAATAATTAAGGGGATTGTGTAGGTTTTCTAAGTATTGATGCCTTAGCTAAAATAAACTTCATCTATATGTTCGCCTCTATTATGATTACTGAATTTAATAAATGAGATACAGATCATACATGAAACCCTTCAAAATAGTGCGAAAAATAAATACGATCGAATTCGATTAAACAAAACATACAAACAAACCGGTTTTAATACATCATTAAATGAAAAACTGGATTTTAAAACTGATCAAAATCCTGTTTAATGACTTTTATAAATAAATTAAATTAAATTAAATATTTCACAACATCACATACATTGATCTGAACCCGTTTAAAGTAGCTTAAGCACTTGTGTTACAGACATCAGAATCAACAGTGGTATTACAAATATATACTTAAATAGATACATATAACACCCAGACCAGGACAAACAGACATGTTCATGCACACAAATGTTTGTCCTGTGCGGGGATCGAACCCGCGACCTCTTGCGTAATATGCAACATCTTGACCATTACACCAAGCGGGTCGTCGATAAAAAAACATCGATGCATTACAAGTCATTGGACATCACTAGCAGCGACCACGCTAAACGTGTCCGACTCCTGCGCACGCATTCGCGCCGGTCGCAGCACGCACGACCTGCCACTGGTATGCGCGAGCGCCGCTCCGTCACCTAAGAAGCAATACCTTTTCACATGTTGTCAGTCAGTTCGAAATTATTATAGGGTGCCAGATATCTACACTTACTTTAATATAATAATGCTGAAGAGTTTATTTTGTTCGTTTGTTTGTCTGAACGCGCTAATTGCAGGACCAATTAGTCCGATTTGAAAAAATCTTTTTGTGATAAGAGTCCACTTGACGTGGGGTTGGTTGACTAAGGGTTTTGGAAACGGAAATCCACACAGACGGAGCTGCGGGCGGCCACTAGTGCAGTGATATAATTTGGAGACCCGTATGCCTGCCTGTTTTTCTACTAATATTATGCATGTATCATATATACAAAAACATTCCTCTTGAATCGATCTATCTGATCAAGAACGCTATGAAAATCTGTCGAGACAGACAGAAGAAGACGACTTCGTTATTTTTGTAGTGATAAAAAATATAAAATAACAGTAACCGATCTGACTATAAAAAACTCGTTAGAAGCATAAATATTTGTGTTGTGTGTCAAAAACCAATCCAATCGGTTTGTCAAGACCGAAACATTTTCCCACGATTGTAAAGCGGAATTAGAAGCCTACTCTTAAAGTTTGGTTCGAAAATTAAACACATAAACAAAATTGGATATGACCCGTCATGTTTGTTAGCGTTGTCAATGGAAGTAAGGACATAGTAACACGTTATGTAATTAAAACTAACGGTTGAAGTGTGCGTGAAATGATCTCTCGTATTATACGGTATTTGAACTACCGTGAGCAAACGAACCTTTTAATATGACGCGTATCAAGATCACATATCACTGACGTAATTAATTGCGTGCAAGTTGTTTGATATGCGAGTTCCTGCTTTTATTTTAGAGTGGATTAAAAAGGCTTTGAGAGATTTTTTGAGCCGGCAGTGTGCGTTGGTTCGAGAAAGTGGATCAAAACGACGCGACGCTTGTTTCCTGGGCATTTTATTACACTTTTAATGATATGTAACTTCTTGTTATTTATTATGGCTTTTTGTTCTTTTTAGTAGTACAGAAACATCTTAATCTAGCTTAACCCGTCTACATAACAAAAAATTTAAGTGCGAGTGGGATAAAATGGTCTTAAAACCTGAAAAAATATTCTGAAAATTTCATCCAACTAGGGGCCGCCTGCGAAACCGTCTGCATAGATTTCAGTTTCGCATAGATACATAGTGTTTTACTACAACTTAAAGACTTTTTTTTCAAATGGACAACCCAATACAAAAATATTTTTTCACTTCGTACCAGTAGTTCCTGAGATAAGCGCGTTCGAATAAACAATCAAGCTTTTCAGTTTTTTTTAATAACTGTATAGATACGTGATACGTCTGTAAACAGTTAAGACTCTAAAAATTCTAGTAGACTATAAAAAATATTGAAATGACTAGCAGATGTTAAAATATACTCCAGTCAAAATAGACAAAATTAAGACTCAAGTTTGCATTAATTCCCAACAAGCTGGATTTTTGTGCAGGCCTTGAATATGTCATTACAAATGATATGTCAAAAGTCCCCATCGATCCCGCTTGTGCGTTGTTTTTTATTCGTGGTCAAAGGGCCCAAATTTGAGTTTTTTGCTTATATATCTGAAACTAAAAGAGCTATCAAAAAATGGTTCAGGTAAAGTTTGTAGATCGTAAAATTGTCTACCTAAAAGATTTGTACACTTTTCTTGTACAAAGCAGCGCTGTCGAGATATCTTGACTTTAAGCCGCAGGAAAGTCGTATTTTCGAGTATCAGCATTTTGTCTTTTTTGACTTCAATGATCTAAATCGTGAAAATTGGAGCTGGAAATTGGTAAATAATAATTTAGAGCCAATCCATACTTAACTGCCACCTGCTCCAGATAAACTACTCAACACAATTTATTGTAATTGCATAATGTGGGCTACTCGAAAATACGACTTTCCTGCGGCTTAAAGTCAGGATATCTCAACAGCGCTGCTTTTTACAAGAAAAGTGTAGAAATCTTTTAGGTAGACAATTTTACGATCTACAAACTTTACCTGAACCATTTTTCGATAGCTCTCTTAGTTTCAGAGATATAAGCAAAAAATTGGCCAAGTGCGAGTGGGACTCCCGCACTGAGGGTTCCGTACAAATTCTATTTTTGACGTTTTAAAAAAAACTACTGAGTAGATTTCGTTCGAACCAATTTTCGTTGGTAGTTTTTATGGTAATGTACATTATATAATCATTTCAGTTTTATCATCCTCTTATTTTAGAAGTTAGAGGGGGGGGACACACTTTTTTCCACTTTGGAAGGGTCTGTCACGCAAAGTATTCACTTTAGAAAAAAGTGATATTAGAAACCTTAATATAATTTTTTAAGACCTATCCATAGATACCCCACACGTATATGTTTAATGAAAAAAAATATTTCAAGTTTCAGTTCTGAGTATGGGGACCCCCCACTATTTTTATTTTTTTTCTATTTTCGTGTGAAAACCTTGTTGCGGTTCACAGAATACATCTACTCACCAAGTTTCAACAGTAAAGTACTTATAGTTTCTGAAAAAAGTGGCTGTGACAGACTGGCGGACAGACAGACAGACAGACAGACAGACAGACAGACATGACGAATCTATAAGGGTTCCGTTTTTTTGCCATTTTGGCTACGGAACCCTAAAAACGCAAATTTGGGCCCTTTGACCACGAATAAAAAACAACGCACAAACGGGATCGATGGGGACTTTTGACATATCATTTGTAATGACATATTCAAGGCCTGCACAAAAATCCAGCTTGTTGGGAATTAATGCAAACTGGAATGTCTATTTTGACTGGAGTAATAGAGCAAACAAGTTTCGACCGGCGCACGCGTCTCATGCACGATTTGATAGCGGCACGCGTGAAATGCTACCATGCTAGCATTCTTTGAAGGATTACTCACCTCTATGAAGGAATAGTGCCCTGGTACTATGAATACAAAGTCGTGAAACAAACATTGATGCAGCCCTGACTTTATAAGACCATTGTTTGGTAGAACAAAGTCTGAAAGTGAGCCAGATATGTGCTTGATTTCACTCAATCAATTTGATTGCATAGTAATAGTAGTACGCACGCTTTAATGAAACCCCTTCCCATACATATCTTTTTATGTTTTATAGCAAAGATTAACATCTTTATATCGTTTTAATAACACTCGCTCAAAAGCGAATAAGTACAATCATGATACTCGTACTAATAAAAGAGTAAAGGCAAAGTACGCAAGTACATTTGCATTCTCTATCTATTTTGTATATTAACAGTAAATGCTTACTTACATACTGCTATAGCGCAGCGAATGAAAGTGAGTCTTAGCCTCTGATAATAAAAGTCGCAACCTCGGTCTGTCCTGCGCCATCTCCTGCCATTAGTAACAAGTAAATTTTGACGAGCCGTTTGGTGTAATGGTCGAGAAGTCGGCTACTACACCAAAGGTCGCGGGTTCGATCCCCGCACGGTACAAACATTTGTGTGCATGAACATGTCTGTTTGTATCGGGTTGGGTGTTTCTATGTATAATATGTATGTATTTACAAAAAAAAAAGTATATAAGTAATGTTTATCCGTTGTCTGGCACCCATAGCACAAGCTTAGTTTGGGGCTAGATGGCGCTGTGTGAATAATGTCCAGAGATATTTATATACATATGTTTATATTCATATTAAATGCTTACTTCCAATTTCGGTCACTGAACGGACACCCGTGGTGAAACCATTGCAAAGGCAGTCAATTAGATAAAGGTAGAAGTAACAAGACATGTGTCACTCTGATCGTGCGATTAAAACATCGCTTTTAATCCGGAGTCGAACTCTCCAGTCACTCGTTCAGGCTTTAGTATTTTGCACGATAGTATCTGCACTAAGTGCTTCATTGTAGTTTTGGGATTCAACATTGATTTGTGACAGTATCTGAAAGTGTAATGTTTATGATTCTAATTAATTTAAATTCTAAATCAAATTCTGCAAGTTGATTTACAGCGAATTTTATTCTGCACGTCTATTTTATTTTTAACCTTCTCGCACTTCTTTTCCTTTTTCGATTTTGTTTGTTTTAATATTGGTTATGATAAAATTAGCTGACAAAAAAACTTTGATATTGCAATAACTAAATATACATTTTAAGCATTGTTTAGCCAACACGACACCTAACTCGACTTTTAAGGTCTCTTTTAATAGTTCTTATTCGTAATGTGAGCTCATAGGTTCAACGTTGTACAGAAGCATTCGTCAAGCATCACATAACTAGATTGACAATTTATCTAATTGGCTGCAACGGTGGCTTATCGCCATTTTCTATAGAGCAGGTTAAATTTAACTTGTAGGGCTTTAGAAAACTGGAACAGTATAAACGGAATGACACTGAATTGATTAGTTATATAACAACTAAATAAACTACGAGTAGGTATTTAATTGTAACTAAAACTAGACTACATTTATAACCTAAATTGACGTAAGTTATAATCAATTCTACCACTCATTATATCTGTTTACTTACCAAGTCGTTTTATGGCATAAAATTGATATCAGAACTACGGTCATGGGTGTGATAATGTAGTTACTTAATGACCTTATATAAAAAGCTGTCGGTCAATACCTACTTTAAGTGCTCTGCAATAAAAACGATTCCGTGGCCTACTATTATTGAAACGCAATGAAGGGATAAAGCAATTGCTGCAATATTTAAAGTGAAGTTGGTATCTGACTTCTGATTTAAATGTTTGAGTGTCAATGATACGTTGTTTTATTTTATTTTTACTAGCGACCCGCCCCGACTTCGCACGGGTGCACTAAGTTTATAAGTGCTTCTCTACTATATTATGCATGTATTATACATAAAAACCTTCCTCTTGAATCACTCTATCTATTATAAAAAACCGCATCAAAATCCGCGTAGTTTCAAAGATTTAAGCATACAAAGGGACATAGGGACAGAGAAAGCGACTTTATTTTATACTATGTAGTGATGATAGTGACGCAGACGATCTATATGATTAGCTGGTGGTAAATGATCACCGCTGCTCAAGAACATCATCAACCGTTCAAAGGTCGGAAATGCGTTGCCTGCCTTTGAAAACCCCAAACCCTCCCCAAGAGAGCTCCGGCAACATTACTCACAACACAAGCAGAAATAATGCTTATTTAATTTGATTTTTTCTTTGCATGCAATACGCAGTTTTTAAGAATATCACCCATCTTTATATTATAAACATCAACGTAATAACTACCACTCCTTTATAGATAATAACAAATGATCAATTGATCATCTTGAATGGTCTCTGGTTAAGACACATGTGGAGATACATTACCTACATAAAATTATTACCTAATGATATTTAAATATGTAATATTAAATGTATGTAGTTTGTGATTATTATTTATTATATCACGTATTGAATTTCAATACTCATGATAGACTATTATTAATCGCCTCAGCTATTTTCTGCTTAATTTAAATCAGCCATCATATTGTGACGGTAGATAGCTATTTAAGATAGCCTAGTTTACTAGGCTACAGAAAGAAAAAAAAAATCGTACAAGTTTTGATACGAAGAAAAATTGAATAATGGATACCATTATTGGTTCTCCCCTGACTAACCCAAGTTTAAAATAGGCACAATAATAATTCCTTATTAGGAACTTATTCGTAAGGTATCAGTTACTAACATTTACAATACATATATGCGCCATTGACCACGTCATTTTTAGCCTCATTACTCGTTAATGTAATCAATACTCACGCTAAGACTTTAATAGAATTTTAGACACTCGTACTGAATTAATAAAATTACCAATCAAAACAATATTGGTTTAATTAAACGCCTACAAAAATCGTGACCGAATAGGCCTTCATAATTCTTTGACACCTCGGAAATATAATAATACTTCCTTCCTAACATATTTTTCTTTGTTGAATAACTGACTGAATAGCAATGCATATTTTAACTATAGCGAATGAGTTTTCAAGTTTAATGGAGCGTGAAAGGTGAAACTGTTATGATTTATTATGAAGTTTTAAGTCATGCTGCGTTTTGCTATTTATGTGAGGCTTCTGAAGGTCCTTAAAACCCGGCAATGCATAGCATAAGTGACTAAGGCTAGGGATCTTGTGATGTGTTGTGCTTAGAAAACGGTAGTCACTTGCCATTAGGTGTATTCTCCACTGCTTCCTATATGTCAAACTGCTAAGAGACATATTATGGGAAAAGAGATGATTCGAATCATAAAACATGAAGAGGATCTAGTGCCATATCTGTAAAAAGAAGACCCTTGAAGTTTTTAAGGCAGATGACTGCTGATCTTTTCGGCCTAGTGAGATTTGATCACTAAAGCTCGTATTAATAAATCGCACTCAACTTTGAGATCGATCTTGAGGGCGAACTTGATATGTCATTCTCATATAAAACAGCACCTCAAGTTCGCTTTCTAGTTCGATCTCAGTGTTGAGTGCCACTTATTAATACAAGCCTTAGATTTGATACATTGTGATCGTAGCTATAAGCGTTACATTCAAGTAGGACCCACCACTTAACAAAATGTGTATTATTAGACTTAAAATATAATCTGCAACATAATATCTGTCCCAAAAAAACTACATAACAATCAAACGATTGTAAAACAATTATCATTAACTCACAAAAGACGATTTTAAACGATTGTTTCAAAAGCAAACTACTACGTGTGTGGTAATTACCAAACCACACATTTGGAGGAAGTGATACTTGCTCTAGAACTATCATTATTCCAAACAATTATCTTCCATCATAACGCAATGTAGATTCATTTTCGTGACTGGGGCATACGTTGCCAAATGTACTAGAAATGGACACCACCCATAGATTTTAATTGTTTGATGGGCCCCGAGATCAAAATTGTGGCATTATTTGTTTGACGTTTCAACATGCTGTCACTGCGATAGGAAGCGACAGTCGCTTCAATATTAAGAGCCAACTTCTGAGCTAGCTGAAGTATGGCGAGGGCATCTAAATAATATGGTTTAAATAAATATGACACCACCCACAACATTTCGTTAGGCTCATACCAAAAATTGCGCTAGTTAAGGAGAGAACCATTTATCCGTTGTCATAAAGTTGCATAATGATTCAATTGAACCTACTTGCAGCCTACACAAAAAGTTCGCTTAAGGCTACGTACGATTTGGCCATTTTAGATGTTTACTATGGTAATAAGTGATTAACCAGTAATATCTATGATATTGCCTCAGCACTGTCATAAAAGCTATTGATTGTTGAATTATATTAATTTGAGGTCTGGTCCGTAGTTAACAGTTCATCGACAACTTATTGCAAAGTAAAGGTCATTATTATTACGAAAAAAATACTAGACGAGTTGATTAAAAATCTCGCCCAAGAACAACAATTCTGCAATTTGAGCATTATTGAAGGTATGCAATATTTGTTTGCTTTCGTTTGTACAAGTTAGGTATGCTTAAATGATACATTTAGACCAGATAAATGTGATCTTAGTATGTAATAGATATGACATAGTATATGATCGAATCGTCCACATTGTCTTGCTTATCTATTCAGATTTGAATATAAGATTACAAACATAGCAGCCGAAAAAAGCCCTTTAACAAAAGATTGCCTTAGTAGGTAATTGCGTAATAATGGTCAGTATTTATACTTAGTGTAAAAACTTTTGATAAAGCAATCCTTGCCATAGGCTGTTGTAACTTTACCTGAATAAAGTTAACTCAAGTTAAAGTTCCAATGAATATCGTGACTGCTCCCGTATCAGTTCTCTCACGGCCGACTGGCCACTTATAGCGAATAAATTGTATTAAAAATAAAACAATTACTAAATATACGGTAAAGCTTGGTATTTTGACAAGCTTGCTGCACTGTATAAAACGCTGATTGGGTAAACGTCGACTTATTTTACGAATATGATAACGTCAGTATATTTCGAGTTATATTTAGCGATTTAAATAAGTAATTTATTGAATAACTGTTGGAAATGAGCCTTACGACTTTCGTCGGCTTTACGGGACGCTTACTATGTGGTTAACGAACTATACTCTGTCCACTTTATGAAGCGTCTTTTGACAGCTCACGCCCATGAAAGTTCGAATTGTTTTCGTTTAATTTTCGAAAAAAGAATATTGTTCTTCATGGACGGTTACTGCCAACTCAGTGATGTGCTACGAAAAACGATTAGAACGATTGTGCCCCCGATTATAAATAATCGATAGAATTAAATGCTATGAATAAATCTAAACTTCTTCATAACATGTTCATAAGGTATAATGTATATTTTACATAGAAAGGTAACAACATTTGGATTTAAATTTCTTTTACTAATATGACTTACTTGTTTTATATTTAATTTATGAACTCAAATACCTATATAGATTTATATTTGTTTACAATAAATCTAAGAGAATGTTAAATCAAAACGCATGTTTATCGAAATCGGTTATTTTTTACGTACCTAAGTCGAATAATAATAATAGTACAATCGGATTGTTGACACATTTGAGATACTTTAGGACATCACCAATGTTGTCAATCGGCGACCTGTCAAAAGACGCTTCATATAGTGGACAGAGTATAAGTATGTGCATTTAAAATGTACAAATGCAGGTGCTCTGCCATATCCCTTAGCAGGACTCCTCAAACCTCCTTTATTTTTTCCTAGTAGAATATTTGTCCTCCCCGAGAAAAGAACTCAAACACCACGATAGTAATAAAACCACACAGGCAGTATAATCGTGTATATCGATGCCTAACGGCCAAAATGGCCTAAGCGACATTTTTGGCGAAATCGACTTATATACATCATTGGAATCGCCTTTTTTTTCTGCGTCGTTCTATCTAGGTTTTGTCGCTCTACGATGCATTTTTTGTCGGTTAGGCGGTTGGTAAATTAAGCATTAGAGCCTGAATTTTACGTCGTAAACGACTAATATTATAGTGTTTTTTTTCAAACTGGCGGTTAGAGAATATAATATTTTGAAATAGTTACTTAGACAATTCGGCTTGAAAAATATAAATAACAAAAATGTCGCTTAGTACATTCGGGCCGCCATTTTCAAACATAAGTTATGGTGCTTAGGATGATTTGTCCTTATGTATTACATATTTCTTATCATATTTTTCTCCCAAAATATATAATCCAATCGATGGGTATTGGTGTCCCTGGTCACAGACTTTCGATGGTACAGGTTATCTGCGACACCCTGTATTTTTAGTATTTCGCTAACACTAAATCTGTATCGTCAATCACTACTTATGTTGACTTAATGTCGGTTAAGCAATTTTAATGAAAATAAAGATTCAGTTAAGTCGCTTAGGCTAACAGGAGATTTTTGGTAAAGGGAGGTTACGACATTTTGCCTGTAAAAAAATAAAGCCATTTGGGCATAAGCGACAAAAAACACTCTTAAATGAATGATTTGTAATATTTTAATGAATTCATTTTGAAGAGAAATATCATTTATATCAGCAACTAAAATTTGGAATCTGAGGAAGCAAAACCCAACTACTTATGATTTTTTTTCTAAATTTTGCAACTTTAATCCTCTCTCCTGTAAAGTTTGTGAAGTGGCGGTTAGCCCTTTTTGGCCGTTAGGCATCGATATGATATTACATAACAAATAGACAAAATTCATTGTACGTATAAAATGCTTATCTATAGTACCTAATCACTTTAATTAAGCTCAGTTTCTATATTTATCGGTAACCGTCCTTGTTACATATTTCGACTTGTCACGATCCTTTCACTCGAAGAAAGTGAACCAGTTTAAACATTCTTGTCTAGTTTTTGTAGAATGTCATTTTTAATTTCACAAGTTCATTGCGTACTGGCTAAGGAGCCGCTTATTATGATTTAACTTAGTAGCAGGAACATTTAGGTAGCTGGATGACCCAGTGGTTAGCTCGCTCGGTCTGCGATTGTTAACTTAAGCAACTTTCGCAGACGCCAGTAACCGAGGGTTGTCTAAAAATTGCATCTTGACCTCCTTCGTGTTTCGGAAGGCACGTTAAGCCGTTGGTACTGCGCCTGATCCGTTTACGGTCGTGTCAGATTGCTGTCCCAACGAACTATGAGAGTGAAGGAATAGGGCGTGTGTTTTCGCACTCACTTGTGCACTATAATGTATCCTGCGTGTCTGGCTGATCATAAGATCAGCCGAAAAACGGCCATGGCCGGAAGGGTATTCAATGGCAAGAACTTAGGTGTAAGCGTGGTCAGCTTCATCGAAGAAATATTCGAACTAAACAGGAAATATTCAAAAGATTCTCTTCATACTGCATTGCATTTCTAAAGTAACTTTAGGAAATATTATTTACCTTTTAAGTCTGCAGATAAGTTTTTGTAACATCCTTGATATGGCAAATGGGTGCAGACGTCACTTATCATTAAACTAGTAATAAAATATCTGACAATTCTTAAACTATAAATCTTAATTAAATACTGTATGGAGTAAAACTATCTGCCCAGCTCATTATTTACCTAACTAAACCTCTCTAAATGGAGACTGTCACTAAATAACTGCGAGAACTAACAACTAATGTGTGCCGTCATCGAATCGCCCTTATTTATCGTAATTTATAAAATAAAAAATCCCTCTTGATTTTTTTAATAAATATATTATCGTGAACAATAATTATGTAGTTTTGACACTGTTTAACGATCTCCATAAATAAGAATCTTTCCTGAGGATCATTGATTGTAATGGAGTGACTTTTGGTATGTTATCCAATTCCAAGTGCCTGGGTGAAAAGTGTAAATCATGTTATGTATCTTTATTCTATACGCCAGTGAATCTTAACCTACTATGGTCCGTAAGCGACTGTAAATAAGAGACGTTTACTGTCCTTACAGTATATTGAGGGTTCATACTTCGTAGAAAGTTCGGACATTAGAGAGTGCAAGGATTCGCCCTACTAAATTTTCTGACACGCTCGATTCAGTTAAAAATCCCCGCTTGGGCTCACCTATTATTGGCTAGACAGAAATTTTGTTAACTAATCCCTGGTGCCTAAAATATTAACAACCTATGCTATAGGCAAAAGGTGTTCAACTCGATCAGGTATTAAACTGCCAACGAGGCACACAAGCACCTATTACATACTAGAATAATTAATAAATCCTCTATCATGTAATTGCTTTAGTTTCATTTGAATAATATGACCATTATACGAGTGTGTCATACAGACTGACTGATTGCTTTCAACATGATATATTTTGAAGTGTTATTGATTAGTGTCATGATTTATTGTAGCAATTTAAGTCAAATCAGATTGTACTCGTAAATGTTTAACTGCGGTGTAACTATTACTCTTTTCACTACAGTGTTGTGGCTTGAAGGTCAATGAGGGTGTTTAACGTATACACATAACATGGCGAAACGTAGAAAAAAAACACTTAAATTAAGTCGAATGAAGACAGCCATTATACAAGTATTCACCAACTAACGGCCGCCCGTGACTCAAACCGCGTGGATTTCGGTTTCCGCACACACAGTGTTATACTTAATATGTATAACACTGTACTGTACATATTATGTACTATATCTTAAAGCCTTTCTCGACAAAAGGACCATCTAACACAATTTTTTTTTTTATTTGAACCAGTATCTCCTGAGATTAAAGCGTTATACTCTTAAGCTTTATTATATTTGTATAGATGTAAGCTTTTTGGATGTATCTCATGTTTATTTTAACTTTTTTAAATACTAGTGACGTGCAAATGATGTCGAATGATAATGATGAACAATGTTTCATTAACCTATTTCTCAAACAGCCTATTGCTGTCCACCCACTGCTGAACGTAGGCCCTCCCCAAAGTGCGCCAGCCATCCCGGTCCTGTGCGATCCGCATCCACGCCGTTCCCGCCATCTTTCTTAGGTCGTCCTCCCATCGTGCAGCAGGTCGTCCCACACTACGAACTAACTTATTTCTACTGAGTCTTAATCAATAATCAAAACTTAGCAGTTTTGTAACCCAGCCCTGCCTCATAGCAACTTAATCTCAATTACTTATCTTAATAGTAATGGTTGCCGAAAACCGATATAATCAATGGTCTGAATCAGTTCAAGGGCGAAAGCGTGCGCCTACGCATTGTTTAGATAGGAGCAGCTTGTGATCTCTTAATTTAAGATAATAATATGTTTATGTAGATTAATCTGTCTTGATTGGATAAAATATTTTTATCAAGCATTATGTTTATACCAGGCGAGCTTCTTTTGGCATATTATGACTGGCCCGTTCGTCTAGTGGTCAGAGCGACCCTAGCCACAAAACTAAGGGTCGCGGATTCGAATCCCGGTAAAGGCAAATGTTTGTGTTATGAACATCGGCATTTGTACTCGAGTCATGGATATTTATTTAAGTATGTCTATTAGTTTTTTAACTGGAATATGAAGTGTCGCTCATATTTACGAGGTACTTATAAACGATTTGGTTTTTTTTTTCGTATTAACTAAGGAAATAGAATTTCTGAAGCAGTTGGTATATTATCAGCAATATTCATTTGTTATCTGCAAGATAAATTGAATGCTCTTCTTTTATGATAAAAAAATATAATATATAAATCTCTGGTTAAAAAAGTTAAAGTTCAGCTGCTGGTACTTCAAGTACTTACATACCTTACTTTGCACTTACAACGTTTATCGCCCTTTACAGCAATTGAATCACGATCACAAACTAATGGCTATAATTAAGACATTAGTGGAGTTAAACCTTGTACTACAGATGCCAGCCGTTTAAAACAAAATTAATTCATATATTCAAATTGACAATAAAATGGTTTAAAACTAACATAAATTACACTGGGTGTAAACAAATAACCTTAATGTGGACATACCATAAAATTTATACTTAAATTAAATGCCTGCAAATGTCAATAGCGAAATACAGGTGGTATAATATAAATCAATGTATCAGACATACATATATTACATACATTCGCAATATATAAATAAGATTTGTGACGCCTTGACTGCTCTGGTTATTGACATAGAATCGCAAAGTATGCAATAAAAGTTATTTATTTGAGCACGTTCTTGCCTCGGCTCGTAATGTTGAAAACCAATATGTAATACTAGCGGCCGCCCGCGACTCCGTCCGCGTGGATTTCGATTTCCAATATCCTATATGTTATTCTGATGTATAAGCTATATTGTGGTAAAGTTTTATTCAAATCCATTGAGTAGTTTTTACGTGAAAGAGTTACAAACATCCATACATCCACACATACAAACTTTCGCTTTTATAATAGTAGTAGGATGTTTTCGACTATGTGGATCGAAGGCTTCCTAGAAGCTTTTTTTAGAAATACGGCAGGTACGTGTCCAGGGATTAATATTTATTTAAAGACTGAGTGGTTTTTAGTTAGCTTGAAGCTCGTTTACTTGAGTTAAGTTATTTATTATTTTGAAGGCCATGCGAATTGTACTACACGTACAAACAATTTGGTTCATTTATTTTGTGTGTAGGTTTTTAATTTAAAATCATTCCACTTTTATTTTTGTAGTAGTTTCAATCTTTGTGTCGTTTTCCTGGAATAATATGGATACCTACATAATCTATACTTATAATAAATCTGTAGAGACGTCAATTCTGTACATTAAATATTTTTTCAAAATAACTATCAAGGGGTGATTAGTGATCGATACTGATGCCAAAAATGAAATTAGTAAAATTTTTGTCTGTCTGTCTGTCTGTCTGTCTGTCTGTCTGTCTGTCTGTATTGTTCTTTATAGAAACAAAAACTACTGGACGGATTTTGACGAAACTTGGTACAATTATTCTTTATACTCCTGGGCATATTATAGGATACTTTTCATCACGCTACAATAAATAGGAGCAGAGTAGTGAAGGGAAATGTGGGGAAAACGGGAGAATTTACTCCATTTCTTAAGCTTCAGTCGCGTGTGCAGCTTTAATGGTTAAAGTTACATCAAAATCATGTATGACGGAAATATTCTTCATAAAATGGCCTAAAAAATATCCCTTTACTGCATATGTCTATCTTTCATGGTTGACTCACAATAACACGTGTAATATCCTGATCCAGATTGGTTTGAACGTGCTAATCTCAGTAACAGTTAACGTCAATTTAAGATTAGTGCACATTTGGCATAACAGATGGCGGTAAGACATTGCGGAACGCGAGTTCGCCTTAACCGCGATGACGAGATTTTTTTCTCGATTGTATAAGAGGTTTTAATGACAGCCCATATTCATGCATGATTGGTCCACCTAATTCGTTTGTTTTACTTATAACTCAAACTCATTAGTGCGCTCGGAGTATTTTCAACAGCAATAACTGGTTCGATTCGAATTGACAAAAT
Source organism: Nomophila noctuella (assembly GCA_958496325.1). Lineage (NCBI taxonomy): Eukaryota > Metazoa > Arthropoda > Insecta > Lepidoptera > Crambidae > Nomophila > Nomophila noctuella. The sequence continues at coordinate 4,620,434 of OY292484.1, read as the reverse complement.
CTTTAGCAATCTATAGTCACACTGTGTACGGAAATGAAACCCATGCGGACGGAGTCGCTGGCGGCCGCTAGTTCCAAAATAAAAAAATTAATCATTATTTAGATACAGAATTGGATTACTTATCATCCCCTAAGTAGAATAACTACTAATTGCAACAACATTTTTTTTTGTATTTGCTAGTTCTACACCCCCAAATTCATAGTTTACCGACTTCAAAAAGTCGTAATATATGGTAGTGTCCCATTAAATTATTAACAGGTAAATTTTGTTTTGGCAAGAATTCTAAATCCATCCCGGTTTTTAGATAGGTACTAGACATAGATATTTAATCGATTGCCAATAGAAGCAATTTATGATTGATGCTTCCGACAGTCTTTGTTCTCAAGACGTGGGTTATATGCCGTAGGCGGCATTTCTGCGCAGGCGTCTCGACAAATAAAAAATATTATAACAGATTTTTTAGATAAAAACGAATTCGACGTATAATTTTTTTTAGAATTTAGACTTTCGTTTAAGCTTAACAATGACTAACGGTAATTGACGAAGATAACTGCTTACCATCATCAAAGGATTTAAAGGCCACTAAAAATGAAAAAATCAAAAGACAATAATAAAACGGTTTATTTTAATTTCACTGATATTCTTGCTCCATATTGTATGTGGCGTTAGTTTCATCAGTGCTGTCATAGAAACCAGTTGTACATTCACTTAGTCTTGGTGACTATTTTGCAAATCGAGCTTACATTTTCAACTCATACTTTTGAATAAGTCTATAATCGGTAGTGTCGTGAGGAAATAAAATGTGTTAAAAACTAGAGCAATTACAGACATGTCTAATAAAGCATCTTATTAAAAACTAGCGGCCGCTAGCGACTCCGTCCGCGTGGGTTACGATTTCCGCACACAGTCTTACTAAAAATAGCTGAATAAAACAACGGTCTATACTATGTGCACTCAGTCAACTTGCACACTATGCACACTTTTATGGGACTAATTACTCAGGATAGAAATATTATTAGTCAAATGAAGTGACTGAAAACGCTTATCATTATTAACAATAATTTGGAGACCTTATACATTTGAGAAATCATCTGTTCACCGCGATTCAGATCCTCGGCCGCGCCTCTAGCGAAGTGCGCCATCTATCGGCACATTTTAGAACTAAATAGTTTGCTAGCACTTTACAATGATAAAATAAAGGATTATACAATAGCTCGACAAATGGTAAGTGGTAAGTGGACTATCCAACACAAAATGTTTTGTCAATTCGAACCAGTAGTTCCTGAGCTTTATAGCGCGTTCAAACCAATTTGGATCTTGAGTTGCACGTGTTATTGTGAGTCAACCATAAAAGATAGACATATGCTGTTCAGGGATATTTTTTAGGCAATTTTATGTAGAATATTTCCGTCATACATGATTTCTATGTGACTTTAACCATTAAGGCTGCACACGCGACTGAAGCTTAAGAAATGGAGTAAATTCTCCCGTTTTCCCCACATTTCCCTTCACGACGCTACTCCTGTTGATTGTAGCGTGATGAAAAGTATCCTATAATATGCCCAGGAGTATGAAGAATAATGGTACCAAGTTTCGTCAAAATCCGTCCAGTAGTTTTTGTTTCTATAAGGAACATACAGACAGACAGACAGACAGACAGACAGACAGACAGACAGACAAAAATTTTACTGATTGCATTTTTGGTATCAGTATCGATCACTAAACACCCCCTGATAGTTATTTTGGAAAAATATTTAATGTACAGAATTGACCTCTCTACAGATTTATTATAAGTATAGATATAGATAGATAGATTTATAGATTTCGAAAAGGAGATTGTAGCCGAAATTTATTATTGAAATAACAATAAATTATTTAGTAATAACTCCTGTTAGATATTATACTTATGAAATAATGTATCTAGACTGTTTACGACATTCTGTGTTTTATTTGAAATATTTACAATGTGGTTTAATATGTTATTTTGGATATCAACTAGAAATAACAGCACATTTTTACAAACCTAGGCAATGAAATCTCTGAAAGAAAACACAACTTGTTTAAAACACTCTTGAAATAGATTTATTCAAACATTTCCATTATGTCTTAGAACATAATGATAATAAAGATGTAATTAAGATGCTTTATGTCTTAAATTTCTATGGGCTCTGGGAAAAAAGCTTGTCAAACTAAGCCTAATTGTATCACATACTATATCACATTAGCATAGTAATTAAAGGCCGTGTTTCGTCATCATCTGATTAAGCTCATAACAAAGGCCTAAGGTATCATTGTTTATAAAATGCTCTTATTGTAGTATGGGGGGAGCTAGTTCTATTATTATACCGTTATAGTATGAGAGATAGCAGAAATTTTCGCTTGAAGGTAGTACTCGCAGTTGATCAATTAGTACTGAGAACCGCTTTGGGTAATTATAAAAATGAATGATTTGTAACTAGGTGCAATTAATTTATTTATGAAGACATTACATGTCGTTTTTCCGATGTCTTATTTTTTATGTGACACAATTTTGTTCACTTTACATGCTATAAATACACCAATTTTGAGCCCATGTACTCGTATATATAAAAATCTTTCTTTCTTAACAACAATCTCTTTAATGCGACACAATCGCCGTCCCATCCCACGCCATTGACTGAAATTCACAATTTTTTCTCCACCTCCTGTACTATAATGATAAGACAGCAAGCTTAGGTATAGCGACAATAGCCTAATTAATCCACTCCCATAGTTATCAGCTATATATCACGCTAACAGGGTCATTGCCGCGCTGACCCGAGCAGGTTACGAATATACTGAACTCGTAACATTCACCTTGTAATAAATATGAATGTGGACTAAGTATTGATGTATGAACGGTTAGTTGTGTGTTAGATTTGATAGCGAGTTATAACGCTGTAATGGTTATTGTTAAAGTATCAATTTTGATTGAAAAGTTACTGAAGTAGCATATTCGTAACGAACAGTGTTAGACATTCATTGTTTTTTTACCCTATTTAATTTGAGGTATTCCTCGAAGCGCACAAATTTGACCAACTCAAAAAAACTGGATTGGCTTATTGAATGTCCTTCTTTAGAGTTCATCTGAAAAGTTAGAAGTAACCGTTAGGCCGTCCTAAAACATTGTGTTTGAACCTTAAAATACAATAGTTGGAAGTGATTGTCGTCTATTTTAACTTCGATGTAATTCTGGATTTTTTAACTTTATATTCTTTCACCATCGTGGCCCAGAGAGACGTGAGATTCTTATATACTTTGTGGACCAATTCACAAAATCGTTTTTGGGTTTCAATTTCAATTGCTCTATTCCGTAGGAAACTTCGAAATAAATTGACTACCTCCAAAATTACGGCAGCAGTTAATGTCACATAATGTACGTCCATAAAGAGATAAATTTTAATTCCTTTACCAATCGAGAGTTTGAAACAGTAACAACATTCAAAGGTCAGCATCAGCAATTATTAGAAACATTTCATTGGCAATAATTTTTGACTCATAAATAAGACATGGCGTATATCTAAGTTCCGACAAAAGAATGGTACGGAACCAACCGTAATATTCAGTCAAGGACAAACAATAAATCATAGGTTCGATTCAGATAAAAGCCGTGGTGACCAACGCCCATTCGAACCATATTTAGCCAATCCCTGTGCTGGTATTGAGAAATGCTGTTTACGAGGTTTTGACCCTATATTTAATTCCCATAAATCAATTGAGTTCTTTTGATACTCCTACTTCCTAGCGTTTATCCCGTTTCTATACGGGGTCCGCTTTGACCATGATCCAGGATTTGGCAAGTCTGGTTATTACAGTGAAGCGACTGCCATCAGACCTTCGTAACCCATAGAGGGGAACCAGACAGATTGGATCATGGTTACACATTCAGATCTAACTGAACTAAATTCAGAAATCACTGAATGTGCAGGTTTCTTCACGGTGTTTTCCCTCACCGCCGAGCTAATGGCACAAATCCACACATAGATTTCGAAAAATCCAGAATTTGTGGGCCCGGATTCGAACCGCGGACCTCACGTATGTGAGGCGCCGTCCGTACCACTAGGCCACCATCGCTCTCTTTTCTTTTGATACATACTTGTAAAATTTAAGTTTCAAACAACGCCGAAGGTTTGAGGACAAAAGCAAAAGGACCTTTCTCATCAAGATAGATTTCACTAGAATTTGATAAACTTTAATTCCGTAAAGATTTTGAAATTATTTCGGATCTTGATTGGGGGCAGTTTTGTTAACCAATAAAAAAAATCTGGACTTATTGGGACGATATGAAACAAGTTTAGAATATTGTAATTTATTACACTACTATTCAATAATGGGACTAAGCACGATATAAGTTGTTAAGTATTAGGTATTATAATTACTGCTTGATGATTCAGCTGCGTTTCGTAATATTAGTGTTATAATCCAACGCAAAAGTCTTAAATATTATATTGAACTTTCAAACTACAGCGAAATAGTTGGATAGCATAAAAGTGTCAATAGAGACAATTAATGCCGAACTAATGAACATTCAAATAGAAGTTTACTACTGACTTAATAAGGAAGCAGATATTCTAATCTGATTCTTATCAGGAATATCGGTGTAACTTCTAAGGGCCATAACCAATTACGCATTCAGCCATAATAATTCAAATCAAACATCTGAATGCTAGAATTACTGACCTAATGGGTAACTAGTGAGCAATATTGGTTTAATCTCATTACCGCCTGGGGCGACGAAACCAAACCATAATTCTTGTATCGACGTTAAAATTTGAGAAATAGATTTTTATCAAGGATTGATTATAAATCAAACATTGAGCTGGTTGATCTGAGCGAAAGTACTAATTTTATCTGACTCAACTATGCAGACGACATTTCCTGTATTCAGATAATGCTTCTGTGTTTAAGTATCATCGTTCTAAGTACCTAGATTAGATATGTAATCTCTTTCCTTTGCAGTTATAATTCTTGCAATAGGCAGGTACTTTAACAAATTGCGAAAAAGAAGGAGTTAAAAGAAAAACTTATGGGGAAAAAAATCTTTTTAAATATGTTTTATATTCTGGTAATATTTTGAAGACATATTAAAAAATCTGCATCTAATTATCTTTTTTATCGCAAATACTAAAACACAATAAGTTTTCGTAGGTACACTGTGCTTATGACTTTCAAATAATTTAACTTGTAAATAACTATTAGGTACAATGGTTTATTATACTTTAATTAATGATTTAAGTATTCGATAAGGCGGCTAGCTGTAATTCTGGAATCGCTAATACACTAAGTAACGGTGTTTAATTTGTTTTGTCAAGATACTAAATAAAAACTTAAAATGTTAAGACTATATTATTACCAGAAGGTTAGTCAAAGCTTTCTGCCCCCATGGTGGTTAGGGCTTTGGGCTCAAACACTGCGGAGATGGGCTCGAATACCGCGTGGAATACCACTTTGTGTAGGTTTTCTCAGTTTGGTTAGAACGTTGCAGGCTCGACCGGTTAATCGCCTCACAAGGCGGGTGCCTGTCTTTCCCTGCTCGGGTACCGCAGGAGTTTAGTGGGTAGTGGGACATAGGAGCGTTAGACTCTCTTAAGCGTTAATAAAATATAAATTAAATTCCATTTAAATTCTTTAAATTTTCGTTCTTTAAATTTTGACGAGCCGTTTGGTGCAATGGTCGAGAAGTCGGCTATTACACCAAAGGTCGCGGGTTCGATCCCCGCACGGTACAAACATTTACGTGCATGAACATGTCTGTTTGTATCGGTCTGGGTGTTTCTATGTATAATATGTATATATTTACAAAAAAAAAAGTATATAAGTAATGTTTATCCGTTGTCTGGCATCCATAGCACAAGCTTCTGCTTAGTTTGGGGCTAGATGACGCTGTGTGAATAATGTCCAAAGATATTTATTATTTATTTATTTAATTAGTTCCTCCTGTGTCTCAAAAATATTTGTAATTGTTTCACATTTATATATTACACACACAGGTCTCCATTTTATACCTACGCGATGCTGAAAATATAACATAAATAACGTTTATAAAATTCTATCGTTTCGATAATTGCTCCAATTCAAGATTCAATGTTCCCCGAGTTTGAGATAATAAATCAAGCCTTAATGGGTCAAAGCGACCGGTCTGTCTGATCTGTACCTCAGCAGAATACTATCAAATATTCAACTGACCCTTATGTTTTGCGTAAAAGAGATCAAATTCGAATACCTAACGCGCTAATGAATGGACAGTCAATACAATTATCATACTCGTAACTAGCGGAACATACATTTAGACCTAGATTGTTTCAATGTAGGAGAAACGTGTTCTGAAAAGCTTACCGGTAATTTATTTTAGACAGAACATTCCAGGATTTCTTAAGTACTTCCTCATGTACACTCTTAATAATAATTGAAAGTCATAAAATAATTTATAGTCTGTATAAAATAACCGCGGTTTGGTCACGGCTTAACCCTGATAATCTTTTATATGAACAGTGGATCATTGGTGGTGGAACTTTCTCGAAGCAAGTTTACTGTAGAACAACAGGGTCGTAAATAGAAGCACAGAACCTTTTAAGAGGCTTGACAAAATTATCAAACTTATAAAAAATAACAAATAGCTTACAGCTTAAAGCTATTTTTCTTTGTTTGTTACTTGACGTTTTCTTATTTAATCTAAGCCAGCCAGAATGGGAACGTATTGCAGAATACCTCTTATATATGTAAAGACTAGCGGCCGCCCGCGACTCCGTCCGCGTGGATTTCGATTTACAATAGCCTAAAGCCTTCCTCGTCAAATGGACTATCCATCACAAAAATAATTTTTCAAATCGGTCAAGTAGTTCCCGAGATTAGCGTGTTCAAACAAACAAACATACAAACAAACAAACAAACATACAAACAAACTCTTCAGCTTTATATATTAGTATAGATATTTCCATTGTCCAACTCGGTAGCCATCCACATAAAGTTAACTAAACAGACAACTACAGAAAACCGTAATCGTCTGTCACAGCCAACAGGAATGCTGCCCACGATCAGATAATTGCCGGGTAAGGACACGGGTACGTAAACCCATAGATTTAAATTATTAGATGTGCCTTCTACATACTAGGAGCAACTCTGAAAACGGCACTACAATTTGAGGCGTCTGTCGCTTCTTATCGCAGTGAATGCATGTAAGAACCTACGTCATGTCAAACAAAATATTTCCACAATTTTATGGTGTCGGGGCATTTTTAAAGATTTATATCTACGTATAGACCTGTATTACCATGCAGACTTGATAAACTTTATTGCGGGCAACGAAAGCATAGCAAAAGGGCCGCATTTCTGCTAAAACCTTTCGTAAGCGGCAGTTTCGTAGGTGGTTAGCATAACGCCTGTCGGATCCGAGTGTGCAATTAATAGATTAATTTAAGTTAACCACTTCTAGTGGTAAGTTGAGCGTTATCTTGCGTGAAAAGGTATCGCAATATTGTCGCTTGTAGGTACTTCTGGTTAATTTCAATTTTATGCCAAATCTGCTGGTAGGATGTATGCAGTGTTTTATGTAATTCACGTATCAGTCATTAAACCCCTAAAACAATAAATAATTTTTGCTTTTTTTTATACTTGGGTTTTAAACTACTAAAGGGATTATGTCATTTTGTAAGGCTGAATGAAATGGTTTTAGTATTGTTGTAAATTATTAGTGCATTGTACTTTTATCTTATGCAATAAGGCAACAGTTATTCTACGCTACGATCTTTTTATTAACTCAATTTATCTAGGATCAGTGAAATATAAAAAACCCAGTATAAAAGCTCATTTGCAACTAAATGGCCTGATTGATCAACACTTTTAATGAGAGCAAATGTTTACTTTACTTGCAGGAAACCTAGCTATTACACTCTGTGGTAATTTGTGACTTAAAATGTAGACAGGTCGTTATTTGTATAGGATACGATTACATTTTATCACATGTAACCGGATAGAATGTTTTCTAAATAACTATTTTTTTATAATGTTTGTTCATTCAACGAACAAAAAATTGTATGCTTGCACATTTAATATTACATTTGATTGATTAAAAACTTTGACAGGAGCATAACTGATCAATTTTCGTACGTACCGTAACGACCATTCTGTCATATTAATGAATAAACCACTCGATTTACACAATTTTCTTCCTCATTCCAATATACATATTTCAATTTACCTACACATTTTGTGGCAAAACAGTAGCCATTAATCAGAGCCCTAAATCATCATTTATTATGTACTCGATAACATTTATCAATCTATGCAATATCACGGAAGTTTTCTAGCTTAGGGTTTCAATCTTTCATCGAAACCTGTTATTAGGCGTTCCATCATTTGCAAATGCTATCAAGTGATCTGAAATACTGTATAAATTATTATGTCAGCGGAGATTGGAGTCAATAAGCTAGATATTATAATTCATCGGTTGGGAAATGAGTCAAAATACTAGTACTTAAACGGCTTTTCCACAGACTTCTACTTTCAGTATTACATAAAAATACCTATATAGATATTTTTTACAATTAATGATAGCATACCAGATTTCTCGATCTAGCCTATTTCAGATATATTTAACTGCCTTCGTGTTTGTACCTAATTTGGACTCAGATCATTTACATAAATGCAAACAACTTTTACTATTGAATCAACTTCAAATCCGTTTGACTTCAAATGTTACCAACCAATGCCCATAAAAGCTGATAATATTTTAATTAAGTCCATGAAATCGTCACGTACCTCTTTTTAGAATTTTTACGTAAAAATGTAACATACTCGTACTTTCTGTTTAAAATTAAAAATTAACTTCTCAGGCTAAATAGTAACGGCTAGAAAGGAAGTTATAAAAAATAACCTTTTAATATATTGAATCATTCTTGCAGTCTAGCTCATATGTTTAATGTAATGATGACGATGATATAAAATGCTAATACGAGGCTAAATGCTAATAGGCGATCAAAACGATTTATTGTAAGGTTTGAAATATTTAAAATCCTGCAAAATATACCACTGAAGTTGTAATAAAATGTAGCCGATGACACATTTTTTTAAACGATACTACTTACTGTATCATCTTAGCGGTACACGTAACTAATATTTTCGCGGATATCGATTAAACAAATATTAATTAAGTCAAAACTGGAATTATACTAGGTATCCCGGTCACGTCCATAGTCGTAATGCATAAGTTATAATAAACAAGATAAAAATTATAGCTTCTTCAACTGGTTTTTATGTAAAGATTAACTTAAGTTCCCATGATAATTAAGATAGTGACGGTCTTCTTTTCATCATATAATGAGTATCTTCCGTTTTTGAAACATCACATTATTAAATACCGACACAGTTATGTAAATTGTAAAAGATGGAAACAACTAATTTTTTAAAACATTATTTTGATACAATTCAATCAAAGTTACGTAACAAACTTACTACATACTAAATAGACAAAGCAAAACAATCTAAAATTATGTTTTAAAATTCGTAAAGAACGGTTTTTTTTTTTTAAATAAAACACAATTCGGTATTTGAACGTTAGAAAAATAAGCCCAACATATCTAAAATGATAAACTATCTCAAGTATTCCAACCATCGACGGAGCGTGCTAAGAGTAAATTCATACTAATCTGTTTTAGCTATCTAAGCGTGCGTAAAAAGTCTTGGAAGGCCCAGTTCTGGCGCATAAATCAGCGCTGTCCCGCGCATACCAAGCCAAGCGCTGACGCAATGCGCGCGCGCAGTTCCGCTTGCGATCGACGCGCATGCGTCTGAGGGACACCGTGAGAAATTGTTGTGGATTTCACAAGGAAAAATTTTTTTTAACATATAGGAACAGAATTTTAAAAAGAAATTTTTTACCTTTCTAAAACATATTTCGGTATATGAACGTTACAAAAAGACGCCCAACGTTCATATCTAAAATGAAAAGTATCTCAACTTTTTCTAGCAACGACGGAGCGTGCTAAAAGTAAATTCAGACTCGTCTAATGTTGGGTTTCCTGTAAATGTAGTTTCAACATTATATCCTTTTAAAAATAGTTTTACTTCATCAGACTCATAAAAAATGTTTTAGTGAATGTTTGTTTGGATGTTTGTCCCAATCACGGTGAAACTAACGAACGGATTTTGATAAAATTTGGTAAACTGGCAGGGAATTGACTGACTTATGTGATAGGATACTTTTTATCCCGCTTAAATGCTCCCATGGGATAAAACAGGAATCTTGATAACGCGGGCAAAGCCGTTGTTAAAATTAGTATAAAATAAGGCCTAAACAAAATTTAGTCCAGACCTAGCCAGCATCGTGATTGACAATGAACCGGAACAGATTGCTTACTGAGACGATAGATACTCCGATGATGCAGGTGTTGGGCAAGGCAGAGTTTTTGCTGCATTACTCTATCTGTGGCATTGTATAACGCGGCCGAATAGATTAGCTCGTTGAGATCTTGACATGGTTACACAGTTTGTTTTGGCATTGTTCGAATTTGGGAGCAAGATTAATAATAATAATTGTGCTATAATTTGAAAATTGACGTCTGTCGGTTCGTTATTGACAGTGTTAGGTGTCCAACTTTATGAAAGGTTTTAACATTATTGTAACAATGATACAAGAGAGGTAGAGCTTTGTGGAAGTTGGAACCTTACAGAAGACCACGGTGAAATAGCACTTTGTAATGGTTGTGCTATATTTCTGCTAGTGAGTAATGTTGCCAGAGCTCAGTTGGGAAGGGTATGGAGTTTTTGAAGGCAGGCAACGCATCTGCGACCTTTGTACGGTTGTTGATATCCATGGGCAGCGGTAATCGCTTGCCATCAGGTGGCTCGATGGTTCGTTTGCCTACCTATCACTTAAAAAAAACTTATGTAAGGAGGTGTCTCGATGAGGAAGGGTCCGGGGGTCCGAGTGACGCAGAGACAGTGATACACACGGAGGAACTGAGACACGTTTATTAAGTACGTGCGTACAAGGGTACAAGGGAGGACCCGGCAAAGTGTTCCGACTAATGTCAAAAGCACTAGGCCGTGTGCCAACAATAGTTGGGGTCACTGTACGTACAATCAATTTAAATAATTAGTTCGCGAGAGTTCCAATAGTTTTGGAAGCAACCACAAGGCTAATTACTAAGCTGCGTAGTACACAAACACAAAATGTATGGAGAGACCTTATATGATCGGAAAATCGAAACGACACCGTTATATAGAGGACTGGTGCTGCCATCTGTTGACAGGCGGCGGAACTGCGGAGGCGCGTGCTATTCCTATGGCGGGAGTTGTGACATCTGTCATTCTATAATGTTGTCGTGTTACAGTCTCCCCCTCTGTCTCTGATAGTCGTCCCGACGAAGAGACAGGATAGGATAGGTTGAGTTTATGTCTATTCTTCCTTAGCCGTACGCGTTCTCTCGTAGAATGACTTGCAGCATCTTCTCTAGGTTCTCCAACATAAGGTCTTAGGGCTGGGGCATGATACACTCCAAGATCGCCTATGCCATCTCTCTGCGCTGGCGTACTCCATTGGGTGCTTGATCTCATCCTCCCCCTGAACATGAACTGCTTCAGAGTGCATACAATAATGCAAGTGTGGACCCGGCAAAGTGTTCCAACCAACGTGTAAGCACTAAGCCGTGTGCCAACAATATCAGGGAGCACTGTACGTACAATTGACAACATTTAAATTTTTTCATGTGCTGTTTTTATTTTTTATTCTGAAAGATTTTCAAAAACTAAAACTTACGTGTTTTTTCTTTTCCGTTTATTTTCTTTCCTTTTAGTAAAATAAATTATTTAAAAACGACTTATTCTAAAAGAGCGTAAGTCAATGTCATGGGATGAACGAACATTTTATCTTTGCTATTTTAAAAAATAAACTTGAATGACGGAAGTTCACACAAATGTTGCCAGGAGACTCTAGGGTAAATTCATGAAAAATGTTGTCCAAGTACCTAAAGTGCCACTTAAGAACCCAGTTCCTACTTTAAACTTACGTAAATAATGTTTTAGTAAGATTTCATAAAGCTATAAAATTAAATCTGGTACTTCAACTGAGTTATAATTTTGTCGCAATATTCAAAAACATGTGTTTTTCCCCGATTTGGCCAAGAGTTTTGCCAATCCGGCAACACTGTATGATAAATGTACACACACATGCTCAGTTTTCTGTCAGTTTGACAAGAAACAGTGTCAAACTTACGTTTCTTTTTTTAAATTCACGATGGCCAAAGCGAGACCAAGATTGACTGTGTGTGGATCCGACGAGCATTGAATTTGGAAACTTTTCAAAATATCTTTTTAGTTACTGAATGAAAAAAATTAAAAACATTTTTTCTGTGTTAATTTAGCGAAAATCTCGAAATGGTTTTTGAATTATAGTACCTTACAAAAAATTAAATGTTGTCAATTCTAACTATACTAGTTCGCGAAAGTTCCAATGCTTTGGAAGCAACCACAAAGCTAGCTAGTCAGTGGTGCGTAGTACACCAATTTCACACGTCGTCTTGCCGTCTGCATCTTGTCACGACGAACTTCGGTCCACTTCCACCTCGAGACTCCAGGTTGTAGGCCGCGAGTTGTTTCCACGAGGACTGACGTGAAGACCACCGTCGACGAGGAAGCCGCGAGTTGGGCGCCAATATGTAAGAAGGTGTCCCGATGAGGTAGGGTCCGGGGGTCCGAGTGACGCAGAGACAGTGATACACACGGAGGAACTGAGACACGTTTATTAAGTACGTGCGTACAAGGGTACAAGGGAGGACCCGGCAAAGTGTTCCGACTAATGTCAAAAGCACTAGGCCGTGTGCCAACAATAGTTGGGGTCACTGTACGTACAATCAATTTAAATAATTAGTTCGCGAGAGTTCCAATAGTTTTGGAAGCAACCACAAGGCTAATTACTAAGCTGCGTAGTACACAAACACAAAATGTATGGAGAGACCTTATATGATCGGAAAATCGAAACGACACCGTTATATAGAGGACTGGTGCTGCCATCTGTTGACAGGCGGCGGAACTGCGGAGGCGCGTGCTATTCCTATGGCGGGAGTTGTGACATCTGTCATTCTATAATGTTGTCGTGTTACACTTATCAATATTTTCCATTGTTTCTTCAACTTGACTCATTTTTAATTAACTTCTTTTTCTATATATATAATAATAAATATGGCTCCTGCTTTACTTATTTTATCATTATCAACATTCCAACGTTTGTTGAAATTATTTTGTTATACCGCAAATGAGTTCAAAAGTTGCAAGATATGTAATGAGTTATGATAAAAACAGCATAACTGACCTAAACCACTTTTCAACAACGTAGTTTGCTGGTAATGTATGAGCTGAGCGATCGTAATATTACTGCCAATACTTCATAATAAAGTGATTGAATTATGTCGACATTATTTTGCATCTAATCTTTGAGATTGCCATTTTAATGTTTCGATTGAGGTCACTGGACAAAAAACTTGTAATGACCTGAATATTTTCTAGTCTGGGCAAGATGAAATGACATACAACAACCTGTGATAGCGTTGATTAATAGTTACTTTACATACGCGGGGAATTCGACGAAGTGGGTGAATGTAATGCTTGTTTGTAATATAATTGATCGTGTATTGTCATCGTCCTAGTAATTAAAAAATATCGCGTATTTTCAAACACATTTTAAACCTTGAAAATGAACTTCAAATGACCCGAAAAAAAAATCAAAGATATTTAAGCATAGTTCCTAAATACTTATCACAGAAAATTTTGAAAAAATTGCAATTTTCATTGATAAAAAAAATCTTGAAAATGCGTCTGACTTGATTTTTGGTTACATTTATTTCCGAGACGATGCATTATGGTGAACCAATATTTTGGCACATAATATCAAATTATATTATCTAAATACTTATCACAGAACATTTTGAAAAAATATCATATTTTACGAGTAATAGGGATGTTAACACATATGATAATTAATTTCACAACACTTTTCTTAAAAAAGAAGACGCTTGTTAGCACGTAATGTATTGGTTTGTTTTCGTTTATACGTAAGATTAAGATTTTTAATAAATTAAAATTATACAATTAGTTACTCAGTTGACTTTAAAACTAGTGACGTCATAGTGTGCTATTCCCATACAAACTTCATAGTTTGGAATCGTTTTGACAGTTAATAAAAGAAGGTCAAATGACTGGTGGTGGCAACATCCCTATTCAAAGAAAACTAGTTTGGCGCTTACTACGTTCATATTCCGCGCAGTAAGCTATCGTCTGTCGCACCTGGCGCGTGCTCACAGGCATGTTTTGTTTCATCGGTTAGTCGCAACCTCTCCGTTGAGACGAGAAGACTATGATTCAGTACTCTCCGGGCTCGAAAAAATATTTCGTAAAATTATTATAAGGATTGACGTGAATGACGGATCGGCCGAGAGCAGTATATGCAAGAAAGAACGATGCTTTCAAATAGTCGCTTGTTGGAAGGCTTAGTAGCAATTTGAAATTTAAAGTTTACAATTCCAGCCTAAACTATTAAAACTTATTTTTCATAATCAGTCTTTTACTGTGTACAATAAATGGACGAATAAATTAGGTGTTGCGGCAACATAATGTGTAAATAATTTATTTTGTGTATTACTATTACTACATAGATAAGAGATTTACGATTTAGAAGTTTTTGTTTTGCTCCTTTGAAACGTGACAATCTATACATAAAATATTTTAATATTTAAACTGTGCAAAAGGAACTGTATGACATAGTGAGAGTACGAAAGAAAATGTATTGAAAAATAATGTTTATAACGAGGCAAGCTAAATTAAACGCGTTCAAAAAAATGGTGTTTCAAAAAGCAACTATCAAATTTCTTGTCTATAGATTACTGCTTCCTAAAGTCGGTAGTAGAATTTTTCAGTATTGTGCTATTATTATTGACGATTTAAAAGTGCCACACCGAGATCTACATAAATATAGTATATTTCGATTTTGATTTGGTTGACGGGAATCAGTAGTGTGTCTGTGTGTGTGGGAATCATGCAACTCATAGTAAATGATATTATAGGTAAGGGAGACGTTAATTTCACCGCATTGCGGTACATGCAACTGCAAAAAAATAACACTGTATTTTAAAATAAAATAAAATTGTATTTCACAAATAATATTTGTGAAATACAATTTTATTTTATTTTAAAATACAGTGTTATTTTTTTGCAGTATGTCTACCTACGTTTTTTAAACTAGTATAATAATTTTGTAGAATTAAAAAAATTTAGGAGTACTACCCATTCCCTAAAAGTAAGAAATAGTTCTGCCGAGCGGTCGATGCAGCTTGGGTACCGAGTTCCTAACCACACTGTGTTGGTGTAGTAACGGAACTATATATTGTGGCGATGCAGATGGGGCCTTATTTCAAAACACATTAAAATTAACCAGGCCGTAATTATTTTTATGCAATCATTGTAAATATAGCACATTGTAAATTAATTAATGTTCATTAATTCTTACAAGTTGATTAACAACGATTTAACACGTCTTTTTTAGGGTTCCGTAGCCAAATGGCAAAAAACGGAACCCTTATAGTTTCGTCATGTCTGTCTGTCTGTCTGTCTGTCTGTCTGTCTGTCTGTCTGTCTGTCCTGGTTCGTTCTCCGCCGTTTCTGAACCGATTGCCACGAAAATTGGTGGAGAGATGTATAGTGATAATTCAAGAATTGGTTTTTAAAATTATCGAAAAATAATCATTTTTTACCCCCCCCTCCGATACAGCGAAAAAATAAATCTAAAAAAAAAATTCGACTTACCCCATCGTGTGGGGTATCGTTAAAAAGGTATTTTTAAATACAATAAAACTTGCCTTAAAAGCATGTGGATCAAACACCCCAGTCTCGAGATATATTAATACAAAGTTAAAATTAGAGCGTCCCCCCCCCCCCTTAACTTTTGAAATACCATTACAATAATTCTGAAAAAAATGTCCTGTATACCTCCAAGTAACTACTTTCAACGAAAACTATAGCGAACTCTGTATCATACATAGTTATTTTTATACAACTCGACCAACTTATGACGTGCAGTTGCCCTTACTAAATGTTGTCTTAATCGGTCGGGCCATCTTTTAGCTACGGAACCCTTTCATGGGCGTGTCCGACACGCTCTTGGCCGGTTTTTTAAACCTACTAGCACCTTAGCGGGCCTGGCCGTTCTCTGGAAATGGAAAATACAAATAAATCTTTTTTTAAACATTTTTTTGTATTGCCATTGGTGTTCAGATACGTCAGTTAAATAATTAAAAATTTAGAATAATAAGAATGACATGGTTCTCATTCTTATTCATGTGCACAGCGACAAGAATTTGATAAATTCACAAATTATTGTCGACGTGATTTAAAAAATCTTGTATCTTATAATGTCCTTTTCTCTTTGAGCAATTCTTTATTTTAAGTCTATTTAGATGTAAAGGTGCCAAATTACGGTTTACGGTTTAAGACATTTATTTCTCAATTACAGAATACATGTTATTCACTTTCACTGAGAAACACTGGATAACAATTAGTAATTATTCTGTACGTTTAATAATTTACAAGCACTAGTAGTAACTAAGTAAATTATTTATTAGTAGATCTGAATTGATGTTAGTATTTCCTGAAGTATTATGTTCATTTTTCTCAATTTTAATTAGGGTATTTGTCTTTTAATACACACAACAATACTGCGAGAAAGACGAGTCAGTCACAGTTCTATTACGTATCGAAAAACAGTTGCTATAATAGATGCCATTTGTGCCATGTGTGAGGAATCATGCAGATTTAAAACATTTAAAGTAAAATCTAAAATTGGAAGACATAATTAAAATTTAAAGATTAAATTAAAATTCACAAAGATTTTGTAGTTAAAAAAACATATTATACAATTATTAATTAAATAACTTGCGCGTACCTTTGCGTATTAATAACTACCAGAAAAAAGTACAATACGAGTCACTCAAAGCATAAACAAAATAAATCATTATAATACTAACATTTATGTATTACTAGCTTTCCACCGCTTAGTTACGTCATCCTGCTTCCAATACTCTCTTTGACAATTTTTATCTGATTTACTTTGAATACTGTGCGGAATCGCCCGAAACAAATTGTAGTGGCGACCTCTGTCTCATTGCGTTGAAGTCATGGGACGAGAGGGGGCCGAGGAAGCGCGCGGGTGCGATCCGATGGGTGTCGAAATTGATGCGCCCTCTTAAGCAAAGTTGTCCGTGAAGGTATTTTTGTAGGCATAATCATATAAATAAAACTGGAAATACTTGGCATATATAAATATAGTCCTGGGAACAGTATTAAACTAGGAGTAACTAGGTCATCAAATAATTGAGTGTTTGGAAATAGGAAGATCGACATCGTTTCTTAAACTTTTTTAAGATAGGTACCTAAAGAAGCAGACGACATTCGGCGAGATGGCTTAAAATAAAAAGATAGCAGTCCACCTGATTAAAAAAATAAAAAAGATAACAAGGCACGGAAGCACACAAATATCTCCAACATGAGTACAAGTCTGGTGACTTATTGCACATACCAATCCATTTAATGACACCTCGTAACGGAACAGCGCTTTCCTTGTTTGAATATCAATAGATTAATCCTCACTAGGCGTGCATAACACTATGATGAGGTAGAAAGTTCAGACAATGCGGCGAAGACGGCAGATTGCCGGGGAACAGGCGTTGAGGTATTACTACTACGTATAGAGGTGACATCACGAACAAAAATTTTCTTACCCGCTTTGTGGTCCATGGACCACAAAGTTGCCGTCTATTTTTCATTTTTTGACCATTTTTAAATCAAAAAATGCCGTGTTGTGTTTTAAAAACTTGTAAAATCAATACAAGACGAAAAATAAAGACGGTGGCGTGTTTATAACACGAATAGATAAAAAGACAAAAATATCACTTAATTATCCGCCCAATTGCCCGCCCTTCCTCCAATTTGACTCAAAATTATTGTTCGCGATGTCCACTCTATACGTAGTAGTAATACCTCAATGGGAACAGGTAAACTATCATTTGCGTTTATCACTGCTGGTTTGCATTACATGATCTGTTGATGTGATCGGTTGGCTGCGTAAGATGAACAGTCTCAAATTGTAACAATTTGTATGGATTGTGAATTGCGTTTGAGTGGGTGATATGGTGTGCTATTGTAAGGTGTGATGTTATAATTGGGATTACATCTAAAACTACGACACGCTTGTTACTTCTGAAGTAACATTTCATTCAACGAAATTATTTCATGTTAGTTAAATTTGATCATTGAAAGCCATTAATTAAGATGAAATGTCTATTTCTGTTGACATACCTCATCACATCATATAAGCCCCCCATCATAGGTATTCTATTTGGAACTTAGTCTTTTACAGACAAATAACAGCCCAAAATACCAACAATAGGCTAGCAACGCGCCCAGCTTGGCTATTGAGACATTGCACAAATGCCCATGAATAGAGGTCCGATACCATAAACAGCCCTCTTAAATGCCAATTTCGCAAACGAAAACATCGTTCAGTCCCTAACAACGGCAATAAATCGATCGCTCCCCACAATTAATTCGACGATGTTAAAATGTCATAATGAGCTGCAAAATGACGAAATGCAAGCCTATCGTAAAGAAATTACGTCTAAGACGGTGATTGTGGCCACGAAAAATTTGTTGGAAGTGGGCCATTTGCTTCCGGGCATTTGAGTGCGGTCACGATGTGAGAGGTGCACACTGTCGTACTTGAGTCGTGCGGTAAACTTGACGAGATATGACAATATGTATACAAATTGTGGACATTTATTGCTCCAATAAAGGTCTACATTTAAGTGGAGCAATAAATGCGCTTGGCTAAGCTTAGCTCTTTTGGCATCAGATTACACTACATAGGTTGACAGTAGCTAAAATCTGAAAAGCACATTGGCGAGTTTGCGATTGTGGCCAGAGTGTCGGAGTCCAAATATGGAACTGTTTAATTGCGTTTTCCTTGTTAATTCTTTTTCTTTCATTCATATTTAAATTAAAGTTTTTATTCTCTTTTAACAGATAAGTATATTATTATGGAATTATTTCCATAATAATATACTTTCTTAATTTCAATATTTATATATTGAAAGATGTCGACGCTGCATTGAATAGGCATAAGGTCGAACGGATTGATGGTTTACTGGATGCAGAGGGATTATTTTGGGAGAAGGTCTTCTTCTATCAATAAACTTGTCGGATGGAGAGATGATGATATTGATATTGCAAAGACCATCAGAACTTATTTTCCTAATAGGCCAGTTTCTTCAAGCAGTTTCACTCTCATGCTTGACGTTTATCTCAAAATCGATCGGTGTAAATTCCACCTTGCAAAATTTCAACACGAGACTGAGTCCTGACGTTATGTCACCGCGATATTGTCCGATCTAGATCGAGGGAAACGGCTCGCTCAAGATTAACGGCAACTATTATTTGGCGAGTTACTGCTATTTATGACAATTTCATGGATCGCGCTTACGTATACTCGTAGTCCGGTGATGCCAGATTCTGCAACTACCAACGCGTATCTGGATTCGATTAATTTACCGAATAAATTATTAGTGTATAATATTTCACATACAGCTCATGGTATGAAATTGTCTAACTTTACATTGCAGCATGAAGTATAATATCAATTATCTTGTTTCGTTATTTTATAATTTTCTTATGTGCATAATAATATCCCATGTGTGCCAAACTTATCCAATTCAACGATAATAATAATCTTTCTAGTTTAGGGTAATTTTATCGGCACGATTATAACAGAACCAATTACTAAATAAATTCGTATAATGCCTATTGTACTAATACTAATTTATTTAATTAATAAATTTTCCTCCTATCAGTTTGCGGTCCAGCTGATATACCCTATAGCGCAACTTACACACTTTGAGCAAAGAACTATAAAAACATTTTTTTGGATTAAAATAAAATAAAATAATTATCTTAAATGTAACTATCGTATACCACAGGGAGAATCTCTAAGGCGATTTTTGGTGGATTTGTAACTTATAGATTACCACCGAAATGGACAAGATTATGTGGTAGTATTTTGAAGTTACGAAGTATCGAAAGGCATTGGTGAACATACACAAATTATTGTTACATTATGTAACAATATTCCCAAAGCTATAACTAATAATTGAACAACTTTTGATAAATAAATATCAATCTGCATAAAACATTCTATATGAGTAATGGGTTATCCAATTTTTTATGTATATGCACGTTGATTATTTGATTGCCTTACAAATATAATGTAACTATAAGCGTGAGCACTTTCCTCACATTTCTGTTGAAATTCGCAAGTTTCAGTGAAGTGAAAGTAATAATACCCAAGTTATGATTGAATTTGTATCCAGTGACTTACTTTACTAGAAAGTGTATCCAACGTAATGCCTGTGAAATAAATTGAATATATTGAAGCGATATCATTAAAGCAAAATTATTTATAATGACCAAGTTATGGTGTATACTAATTCGTACACTTTTAGTTCAAGCAATATTTCCATCAACACGTGGCTTTAATTTTCGTATGCCAGAATTATTTTTCGAGCCAAAAATTTCACGTCCTCAAACTTTTGATTTACCATCCTTCGAAAATGATATCTTGAGAAGATATCCAACGGACTCATTCCATTCTTTCCTAGATACATCCAACATAGGCATAGACGATGAATATACAAAAAATGAGAAGTCAAAACATGAGAAAACAAACTTGGGAAGACTTTCTGTTTCTGATGAGATACAAGAAGAATCCACAAACAGACTAATAAAAATATTGACTACAGTTAATAAAAACATGAACAAAATTACATCAAAAAGAAAAAGAAAAAGACAAAGATCAAAAAATAATGCCACTCAAAGTTGTGTGAATGATAGTGATTGCAATGTTCCTTTAAACGATCAAGTTCATTTTACTGCTCCTGATTATATTACATTTACAAGCAATAGCCATGAAACGAAGTTCTATCCAGCTTATCGCGGCTTTCTGCCTACATACGTATATACGTACAGGGAATCAGATAGTAAATATGGCGTTCTACTTTCTGGTCTGGCTTTGTTAAATCTTGCGATTCTCCAAGAGACAAAATCAGAAATCATTAACCAAGAAAATAATTCCGAAAGTGGTAACTTGGCAGATCCATGTCAATTCGGTGCTATGATCGATCAAAGTGAATACGAGGAAGTTGGAATCGATTGCAACTTAATGACAAGCTTTATGGATGCCTATTTTAATACCACGATAGCTGGTTTATTTCCAGATGAAATATTCAAGTCATTAGTGATTCCGAAGGTAAATCGTAATAAAACGGAAGTAAATGTGATGAATGCTCTCGACGTAAAAGGAGAAACTATGAAATTGACTTCGGGAGCGCAATGTTTTGTGACTTGGCCGGTAGAGTTGAAAACATACGAAAAGCAGATCTATTTGGATTGTGGCTTGCTGCAAAGTTATGCCGACCAATCTTTCGACATCAATAATTCTGTCACTGAAATCATGCCACAAAACTGGCTTCTGCTTATAATGCTGTTAACGAGAAATTGTTTGATGTAACCCAGTACCTCTTTCTATTTCAATAAAAATAAAGCAACTGTGTCGTCGATAAAATTGCCTATAAAAATCATTAAGCAACATCGGTTTTGCTGCTTATTATAAACCTTTGCTCCATTTATAAGGGCTAAGACTTGTGACAATACTACTTGTAGCATAGATTGATATTTAAATCATTTTTGGTCTTATAAAAATCAAAACCTCAATTTCATAAAGACCTTCCATAGATTCCGCAAACACCCATATGTAGATAATTTGATAGTTTATTTTAATCTGGTTCTCTATTACCACATTCCCATTTAAATCTTACAATTAACTGCCAAAGGCGTAAATTAGATCGTCAGTAATAAAGTAACGTGCCATTATAAATAAAGCGTAATCAAAGTGGGAATTGGCTTCTACATATTTATTTCGATTCGGTGTCATTATTTTCATGGTAATGAGGTCATTATAATTTCATAATCATTGTTTACAATTGTGATATACGATCCAATTCTTAACACTCGCAAATGTAGCCTTAATATTAGCCTGATACTGATTCTATTACAAAGTTATTTTTACTGTTGATGGAATTGAGGTAGTGTTACATTCGAAGAATTAGGGTACATTGTTGAATGTTGTAACTAGAGGTCAGGTTAACAGAAATTGGTCGATTCATAGCCTGTCAGTCTAAGGTGTGTGGACGCAAGTTGTCCTGTCAAATGGCTGATCTAGTGATCATTGGGGGCGTTTGGGCGAAAAAAGTGTTTGCAAGCGTTTGTAAACAAAATGGCGATTGTTAGCGCAAACTGTACAGTTTTCGGCCAGGACGTGTTTGCTAACTGTCAGTTTACTGTGTTACCGTTAAACAATCGCCATTTTGCGCTAAAAATCGCCATTTTGTTTACAAACGCTTGCAAACGCTTTTTTCGCCCAAACGCCCCCATTACTGTTGATTTATCGCGTTGTTGTATGTAATAAATAATAATTTGACCACCTCTAGAATTGTGTCCAGTCTGCAGTCTGTATGTTAAGTCTGGTTGGTGGTAAGACTTTTAGATGTAAAATAACGTAGTTTATATTCATTTATAAATTGATTATGTAATGGTTAATTATCAATAACCGTATTAATATAAAATAGTTGTTTGTGCAGCGACATCGACGATATACGTTATGATTTTAGTTATCTGGCATAATCCATATTTATTGGAGTAAATTTAAACTAATCGCAGCATACCTAGCAAGTCATGATATCCATAATTGTGACTGACGGAACAAAAATGGTTAAGTGATTATTTGAATTTATTCAACGAAGTTGCTAGCTTTGATAGCATTATTGAAATTATTTATAATTTAAGTGAACCTGTAACTTGCAAGCAATTCAAGAATTTAGACTAAAATCTTTGTTTGTGTTCTGAGTCCTAAACTAATCTTAAGTACGCATGCATCGAGGTTGTACAGATTTGGTCATTGAATATTACATACATTTCATTCTTCAATCTTTATTATAATACTACATTAAAATTTTGTGGTGACCGTGCCCGTTAAGATATTTATTCAAGATTTTCAAAAATGGAAATCAATTTAAATATTGAACTTAATTAATCGGGGTCAATTAAATGTAGCAATAGCTTTCTATTAAGTCTACCCACGTGGTTTTATCAAACTTGACTTGTGGTTGAAATGAAAATCAACATTATGAAATTAAGTGTGTAGGGCTAAAATGGTTGTACATTTCGAGAATGAAAATAAATAATACTTCAACAAAAAAAATACTGGGTATTGTAACTGATGTTAGCTAGTGTTAAGATTGTTCTGTCATCTGTATAAATTTTGAGTATAAATTATAAATAAATAAAAAATCTGATAGAGTATTCATAAAGTTGACAGTAACAATTTTGGTACTGTTATAGACTGTATTATAAATGGAAGTGAACTAATCTATACAAATATTATAAAGAGGAAAGGTTTGATTTTTTGTTTGTTTGTTTGTTTGTATGAATTGAATAGGCTCCGAAACTACTTGGCAGATTTGAAAAATTCTTTCACTGTTGGAAAGCTACATTCACCCAGAGTAACATAGGCTATATTTTATCCCGGTACGGGTAGTAGTTCCCCAGGGACGTGGGTGAAACCGCGTGACGGGCCGCTAGTTGTGGTATACATTTCATTGGCATGGCATATAGACTTCCATGGACAGGCCAGATGCTATGTATAATCTTGCTCTAACGCACGTACATATAAAAAATAAATATTTTTTTTTTTTTGAATAGTTTTTTTAATAAATTGTTTTTTGTATTTTATTTCCCACGTCCATTTTAGCCAACTTCACTCGTTCACTTGATACTGTTTTACATTATATGACGTAACAAACTTGATAAAATGTTACGTTGACAATCAGTGAGCGTGTCATTTGAGTGCTGTTAATTTCTCTAAGTGCTTAGGAATTTTGCGAGACAAGATATCGGTTACATGTCAAACAAAATTAACTATTCAGTCCACTACACTGCATACAGTCCTTGATTGAATTTCCTGGTTAGATAAGGTAAATATGCCATATTTGTTTGGCATATATTCAGTGTATCTCGAGGTTGTTATTTGGCAAGCGTGGAGATTGATTTTTAATTCATAAATGAATGACGACCCGCTTGGTGTAATAGTCATGAAGTTGCGGATTAGACATATTTTTATTCATTGGTTAGAAGTTTTGATACTTTTAAAACGAAGTAGTAATGCTGACTTCTATGACTACAACTTATTGTTACATAATTATTTTTAATAGGATAGGAAGAGTTATACAGTATTTAACCTTTTTTTTTTTTTTTTTTTTTTTTTTTTTTTTTTTTTTTTTTTTTTTTTTTTTTTTTGTCGCAGGGGAAATGCTACCTGATGCATACCCCTTTGCCGGTGGGCAAACGGGTTATGTGGGGCTCTCCAACTAGGCATACCCACTAAAACCCCTGCGGCGCTCCCTCATCGTCCATAATTGGGAGGAACCACGTTAACTAGCACGAAGCCTTCTACGCGATCCTCCCCGGACGGAGTCCACCTACACGGCGGACAGAACGCTGCCCCCACCTGTTAAGATGGAGGGGGCGATAGGGACAGCCGTGAGCGCCGAGCTGTCCCTAACACGCAGTGGAGGGGGCTGATGGATTGTCGGTGTTGGTACTCCCGCACCTTGCACCGACTGCCCACCTCCATGGAGAGGCTGATCACGACGGGCAACGACTCGTCGTCTTCTACCCCTCCTTGCCCTTCGGAGCGCATTGGCAGAAGGATCAACCTCCCGCACGCGCTCCGCCGCTTCCTTTCCTGCCATCACCTCTTCACAAAAAGTGGCGAAGGCTTTCCAAGTTTCCCTTCCCGTAAGCATAGACAAAACTATGCTAGGGAGGGTAAGGTCTGCTCCCACCTTCGCCACCAGTGCATTGCGCTGCGGAGCCCAGGTTTGGCACTCAGCGAGGGTGTGGTGCACCGTGTCCTCCACTGCACCGCACTCATGGCAGGAAGGGGTCTCCTCTCGGCGGATACGGTGCAGGTAAGACCCAAAACAGCCATGTCCGGTCATCAATACAGTATTTAACCTAAAAGGATTTTTGAAATTAAAACGAGAAAGATTAGCACATAAATTAACTAACGATAGATCATTAATTCTTAAAAGAGCTAATAAACATACGTTAGCTGGCATAAATCCATTGGTGTATTTACTACAAAACGTGTCATGTACGGAATGAGCCATTCAACGTCGATAATTTTATTGTCAAAACATACAATCCCACGATATGCTAGTAACATTTCGGTCTTAGTTTTCGCAACATTTACCTTGCCGCACATAATTACCTGAGTTTAGCTCAACGCTCTGTATAGTTTCATTGTTATCCATTGCCGACATTATTTTACGCCACGGAACATTATCAAACCTATTGATAGTTTAATATATTTTTTTGAGGATTATCTAATTGAGTTTTACGGTCCAATGCGTAATAGAGTCAGGTTTTGACGAGAACTGGATGGTTTTTTTTATACTTTGCATTTTACTTATTGATAGGAATTTTAGGTGGTCGTTTATGTAAAGAAGCTTACCTTTTATTTTCTTCGTACTGTATTTTCCCTATTCAAAGGCACGTAGGGAAGCAAACGAACATGAGAGTCTCCTGATGGAAAGTGATCACCGCTGCCCATGGACATCAACAACCTCACAAGGGTCGCAGATACGTTGCCTGCCTTTAAGACCCCATACCCTCCCCAACTGAGCTCTGGCAACTTTGCATAAACGTAGCACAACAGTTACAAAGTGCTATTTCACTGTGATCTTCTGTACGGTGTAGTTACTTCCTCAGAAGGGGTTCATTCGAGTGGAAATTCCACTAAGATCTACCGCTAATAAACTTTCTGAAAACGTTTTGCGTCCGTTTTATAAAACATTTATTATTCTCATAGTCATAAAGTGAGAAACAAAGTACATACATGAACTTGTAGTGAACGAATTCACGTGCGAAACCTAGTAGTATTGTCATAGCGGACCTTGTTCTCATGAACGTCGTGTCAACAACTGAGATAATCTTAATCTGATGTTTTGTTTTAATACCCATGCATACCTTAGGGAGTTTGCGAAACATCTATTTGCCGTCGTAAGTGAAACTTGTGGCTACAAAGGTTGTTTTTATAAAGTGACTAGTTTATACACGTGACTTTGACCGCGCTTTCAAGATTCATGTTGTTTCACACGGAAGCATGAAATCGGGACTAAAAGTATCACCTAAGTATCACCAAGCCTGCCCAGCGTCGTGACTATGAGTATTACCTAACCCACCTTCTAGGAAGACGTGTAGGAACACGCTACACTGAAATAACGCGAAAGAAGTTCGGCGGAAATGCATTTTCAATTCAAAATTACGCTACGATTTTTCCGCATAGTGTGTTCCCATACTTATATATGAGATATGTTCTATATATATAGTGTCCTGCAGTGACCTGCGAGTCTCTAATGAAGATGTAAAAGTTTTTTGTTTTGGTGTGGAACATGAAACAAGCTGATTTTACTTTACCAAAAAGATGTCACTCCTTGTTAGGGTTTTACCAATCTTTCGTCAGAATTCGTAGATTTATTTCATAATTGGTAAATAATAGAGATGTGTCCAACGGAACGGGGACAAACAAATTAAATTATTGCTTTGTTATAAATGGTTTTTCACAATGCTTACAGACACTTAATTTATTTTATTTGGAAAGATAGTTTTTGCTTTGATTGCAAATATTGAAAGGCTTGGTTGATTCTGTCAGTCTTTTAGCCCAAATACCTTATTTGCGGAATCCATGACGAAATGTTAGTCATAAAAGCTATAAAAGTATAATTAAAACTGTGATAATAACTTACTTATAAAAACGTTAATTTGTCCTTGTTTCGTCAAAACAAAGTATGTATAATATGCAAATAGGTGACTTGTCGCTGCACTGAACTTAGACGTAATATTGGATAATTTCATTGTAAATTTTTCCCTGTAAGTACTTAGAACGAAGTATTGTAAGTCGTGTTACCTTGTAAGTAAGTTATGAATGAATTATACAAGTAATCCAAACAACTGTATCTCACTGTATATGAATGAGATTAGCTGGGCTTGTGTCAAAACTGGGTCAGAGGTGATATCTTGCGTAACATTGTCATGAACTTAAGACAACTACATTGTAAACAATATGTAGGTATGTGGCAGGCTTTATAATGCAAAGGGATTGTAAAGAGATAAGTTTGTTATGACTGATAGAAACAGGTTCAAGTTTTCTTAGGTAACGCGCCTGTTTCTCATTAAATAAAACTACTTTTAAACGGATAAAATCGCGGCTTAATTAGAACTATATAGTTACAGGGAAACACGACGTTTCGGCTCGCGATTTTAATTCGCCCGTGCAAAACTGCAAAACGCCTACTAAAAAAATATTATTTTTGAAATAGACGATTCGCACGTTCGGGCGAATTAATAAGTTGCGAATCAACTACTAAGCCTCCTTTTCAGGTGCAGTGATCACGGAATGACTTAGGTCGGATCGGGTCAGGACACGTCAGGTTTCCCTTCAAATATGAAGTTTTAACTAAACCGCCATTTTATCCGCTTAAAAGTAGTTGTTATAAATAGTTTTATGTTGTATTACTCGTATAATAATATGTTTCATATAGTATTTTTGTTTTTTTATTAAATCTTTTAAAAAGAACAACTTCACGTCTCTGTAGAATTCTGTGTTATATAATTAGAATAATTAAGATAGCATCACTGATGATCATGAGCCATAGGTTTGATTTCATGGAAGCTCCAAAGTTGTAATTTTTAATAGACAGGGCATTCTTATAGACAATCTGGCTTTCTTACACACACTGAAATTCAAGAATAACACTTTAAAATAAAAACTTGTGGAAATATTGACCAAAACACACCAAAATAAATATTATTATGTTTATATTTTTTCTCACATTTTTATCCGAATTTATATTTTCCATATTATGACCATTCACTAATTATAACAAACCTTCAACAACCACCAATGTACGCCAACAGGTCGTGAACAAAATTTGACCCATGTCGCAACTGCCCCCGTGGCTATTGCGTGCTGCTCTAATTTGTACCCTATGACATTTTAATAAGGTGGCTGTCAATAGATTTGATAGGTCGTGTCAAGTTGACAGCCCCCGACCTTCGGCCGCGGCCTTAGACATACCATAGATTCCTTGGGCGGTGAATGAAATAAACCTGATTTATGTGTTGAAATGGTTTCACGGTGAAAGAAGGACAGATAAAATTTTAAATAATTTATATTTGACAGTTGTTTGACAGGCTTTATCTCTTGGGTGCAAAACAGAAGCGTTCTTTGATGTCAGAAGACAAGGTCCTGTTTGTCTTGTGAGCCGGAGAAGTAATTACTTACCTACAATTCTGAAACTTCTCAAAGTAACAACAATTCCACAGAATTATTTACTTCCAAATTCTGACGCCCACCAGTGTTTATGGCATTCCATGACACAGAACAATCATTGAGATAACTTAATTAAATAAAATAATTTATTAGGGATGAATACCTTAATTACCCAATTCTGATCTGCATTATCTTGTAACATGATAGTAATATGAAGTAGGAAGAAATTCAAAAGGGCCAATGAGATAACCGCAAACCCTTGCGTACCTAATAGGACGCATTAACTGAACCACATTATCAAACTTTCGTTTCTTCGTGGTTTTCTTGAAACTAGGAAACTGTAGTTGGATTTAACTTAAATTTTACATCTGTATGATTACAAACCATTTAACTGTTAAAAGTGTATTTTTACTATACTATTTTCAGATAGGTACCTAAAGCTAATCTGATCAAATAGGTCTCGTAATGTATGTACAATTATTTTCTAAACAGCCTCAGCACATCACAACTAACAAGGTATAAGCCTTCTTTCCGTTGTGATAAAAAACAACTAATACGTAGAAATCACTTGTTATAAAAACTGAAAAGTATCCATATTCCAAATAATAAAATGATATTTCTGTTAAATGTAAATTATGTTACTTATTTAAAATAAAACACTTTTGATAACGTATAATGTGGTCAGAAGACATAAAAACTAAATATTTGCGTCACTTAACTTTTTTCTTAGTCACGTCCAGAATACTGCAACACTGTCAAACTAGATTGTGAAACATTATGTGATCGGGAATTATGCAAATCGATAAGACAGTGGTCAATGCTATGATAAACATTTTAAGTCTGTGGAAGTATCACTGAGTGACAAAATATTTACCAAATATTCACCAAACTACCAGCAGTAGTCCAAAATAATTTGCCTTTTTGTATTTATATACTTGCTAATTTTTTGAACACAACCCGGGTTTGTGATTGATAAACCGCATTTGGCAAGTGTGGTGATAAAGCCAAACCATCTTTGTACTGAAAACATGATTTCAAATGTTGAAGGCTTTTGCCCTGCAGTGGGACATTAATCGACTGATACAGTTTACTGCAACACTGAAAATATAGTTTATTTTGGGGAAATTAAACAAAACAATTTTCTTAACTTACATTTATTTATAATAATTATTTTAATAACATAAACTGCGCGTAGTTATGTCATTCAACTAAGTATAAATATTTAAAATAAGTTGCATCAAAGCAGATCTGTCTTAGATCATCAACGGTAAAGATTTATTGACGACTAAGAAAATCTGCCTTGGTCGTTTTATCTTAATTTAAAAATAATTATTTACATAAGTACATAACACTAAAAAGTAATATATCCTTAAAATTATTTATTCTCCCGTCATCACCTCAAGGAATTCTGAAACAAGAAAAAACCTTTGTTCAAACTGACTGGTGACTGGACCAACGAGTGTGGATAATCTGATCACAAATGTTCGCAGGTTCGAATCCCGCCAGAGGAAAATGTTTGTGACGACAAAAAACATCGACGTTTGTACTTGAGCCATGGATGTTGATAAAACTAGATGAGTGATTACGAGTATATCCATCCGTTACCTAGCATCCATCCATATATTCAAGCTTAGTTGTTGTGAGCTAGGAAAATTTATTTTGCCTGATCTAATATTCATACAGCTTAGTGTGCAGACCAATTTATAAGCGGTTGTAAAACTGGATTATCGTTAGCCTATTGTTCGCTTCGATAGTCAAATTTAATAGATACCAACCTCATAAAATAGTTTATTCCGGACATAAATACTGTTTAATCAAACTGTCAATTAAAATTTTGGTTGAACTGTGCTACGTAGATAACAGCAACTAGTTAACAAATCGTTGAATATCAGTAGGAACTTGTAAAATTCTCCAACCGGTTTTATAACAAGGGTACCTACTTGTCAAAAATTAACAAACAGATAGGAATAGGAGAACCTATTGCCAATTTTCGTAATTGAGTAAGGAAAATTTCACCTTTATTCCCTCATACCTACGTAACTTCCTAGGAAAGCAATCATTTTTATGAATTTCTCTGAATACCTTAGCAATTAAACGCCTTGCAGTTAAATAAAGGCAAAACCGCATGTTCAGAATCACAATGTAGCAGAACAATTGATTGCAATAAACTAAATCTATCTAAATGAAATACTTTTACAACGATGACCAAAATTACAATCATTTAGAAATACCACGTGACTATCAGTTATTAAAAATGTCATATTTAAATATATTTTCGAATAATTTAAAGACCTTAATATGCAAATGCCAGCTGTTGGCTTGCTTCGGTTTAGAGAGGTAAAAGACTTGAGTGAAAAAGTAATTTCGTTGGGAATCAAAGTGCATAACAAAGAAAATGCAGCTTAAAAAAAATTGTGAAAAAGAATTTCGTAGGGAATAAAATGCAAAATAAACAAAATGCAGCTTAAAAAAAATTAAGTGCTGTTATGAATACCTTCAAAGTCAACAGTTCCTGACCCGTCAGAGTCAATCTCCTCAATCATGGTCTCCAGGTCATCGGCGGGGATGGTGCTGTCCAGCTCTTTGAAGATCTCCTTCAGCACGTCTGTCGTGATGTAGCCGTTACCTAAACAGGAAACATCATTTTAAATTATAATGTATTAAAAAAGTAGACAGCACGTTTTGGTATCTGCATCTACATACGTTTTTAGTGAGACAGTCATTTCTTTAGCGGTACCTTCACAATATTTGACCGATCAACAAGTTCACATACCTACTTGTACTAGGTCAAACAGCCAAGAAGGCACCTTTTCATGAGTATGACGTTTGTGTCAGTCATCATCTCACTCAACCATTTTAGAGAGAATATAATTATCCGCCACATAGCGCCACCACCCCTAGCCATATAGACTAACTCTCAAATCAAGACAAAATTAGGTAAGTATGTTATAAGTGACCCATCCATGCACAGCGAAAAAGAGCCATGAGACATAATAATTATGTATAATCTTACAAATAATTGCGCAAAAAATTAGCAGAAAAAAACTGAAAGTGCTCATGTATGACCCCTGGGTGCAAAGTCTCATTTAAATTATAAATAACAAAAATGTATGACATCTGTGGGAGGCTGCCTGATGTCATAAAATGAACTCTGAGTAAAATTTAAATACGGCTCAAATCACCTTCTTTGTCGTATAACCTGAAGGCTTCCCTCAACTCTTTGATCATGGCTTCGTCGTCTACCTCCTCTTCTGTCAAGAACTTGGAGGCCAGCTGACAGAACTCTGGGAACTCCAGCTCTCCCGAACCTGGGAACATAGGTTCGTGAAAATTTATTAAGAACTAGCGGCCGCCCGCGACTCCGTCTGCGTGGATTTCTTTTTTTCGAAATAAAAAGTAGCCTATGTTCTGTCTCAGGGTCTAAAGATTGTCTGTACCAAATTTCATCAAAATCGGTTGCGAGGTTTAAGCGGGAAAGCGTAACAGACAGACAGACAGACAGACAGACAAACAGACAGACAGACAGAGTTACTTTCGCATTTATAATATTAGTTGGGATTTGGCAGGTTTGCTTGTCTAGTGGTTACCACTGACTACAACCACCACCACTGACTCTGGTTCAAATTCGAACTTGTACTTGTAGAATTTTTATAAAAAGTAACTAAAGGACATGGCTCATTCCTGCCTAGTGATGGCCACGAATAGCACAAAAGCACAAAATATATTAAATTAAAATATGAATTTTCATATATTTTACAATCTTGTAGAACTTGTCAGTATTTAAAAGAAATTAATTAGTAATTTATCTCCATAGACACAATATAATATTGTATGAAAAACAGTGACATACAATAAAAATAGCTTTAACTATGAAAAATATTTGTATTGTATCATTTAACGTATTATTTATCACGAACAACTTATTTTAAACATAGTATTTTATTATTTTTCCCAAAATGAATATTACTTTAAGCAGAAAGGAATGAATATTATTGTCATCATTTCGACAGTTATTGTCAAATATTTAAATCCGTTGCCATGGTAATAATATACAATGCGTGATTGAGTAAGCGTTAGCAAAATTACGATAAGAGAAAAAGAGACAACATTTTTTTCACGATACACCGTTGAGTAACCTTAGTAACCAATGTATCATGTCATCAATCAAAACAATGCTACGGTAAGGGATTGAAATGTTTTTTGCAACCTTTGTGTGTCTGTATAATTATAACCCCAAGTTCTTGGACTTTAGTTGTTAATGATATTGAATGTTCTGATAGTAACGAGTCTAATGCAATACGACATGTTTGTGGGAAATGAATTTTGGTATGTTTGGTATCTAGGCAAACGTTCCGTAGAATGTTGGCCATGTCTCTTAATATTTGAAGTTCAAAATGACACATTTGCTTCGTTTGCTGTGATTTAATAAATTTTATTGAAAAAAGGGAATCTAATCAAATGTTCGTATGAAAACACACAAACAAAAAAGGGGGAAAAAAAACAATAGCGTTTATGCCTTGGTATGCGCCGTACGGTATACAGTAGGTACCATATGTGAGTACATTCTAGTCTTTATTTCAAAAACGGTTAATTCTGTAGAAAAATGCAAGAGACCTTTTTTTTTGTAGACAATTTTACGACGATCAATTTTTCGAGATCGCGAGATATTTGCGAAAAACTGATTTTCGTGACGTTTGGACCCCTATTTTTTTTTAGCCGGCACGATATCAATGTCGATTTTTCACATCTTCATTACATGATCATAATCGCACAAATTCAGAACACTAGGAATTTTTCCGCAGATCGTTGATCAAAATTGCTAAAATTACTGGACTATAGGTATTTACAAAGTGCTAGAAATCTAGTTCCAGTTTTGCGATTGGCTAAAATATTGCGAGTTTATACTCTTCAATTCTGATTATCACCTTCATTAACGGATGCGTAATTTCACCAACTTCCAATATGTCCCAATAGCCGTGATCGTCTAGTGGTTAGGACCCTACGTTGTGGCCGTAGTAACCCAGGTTCGAATCCTGGTCACGGCAATGCACAGTGCATTGTCACGGTGGGACGAAATCTTTTTGTTGCTTTTTTTTTTTTTCCTACAAGACAATTTTACACCATTCTTTTAATTCAATTGTTTTTAGTTCCTATATTCAATATACATTTATTTCCTGTATTACATTTTTTTTATATTTTACAGAAAAAGATAAGTTTTTAGAGATCATTAAAATAATTTAATTAAAATATTAAGCTCCTCATTTTTTTTTATTACATTGAACAATAATAAATAATTTATTGAAAAATTGGTGCTTGAAGAAATAATGATAAGCGCCATCTAGTGCTACCTGCACGCAACAAGTTAGTTAATGACTGCGTTGAGGCCTCACTTTGATGCGGATTAATGATGGCTAGTTTTTCCTACAAAAGCTTAATAGATGTCGCTATTCTACGAAAATGTGTAAGCTCTATATGTAGAGTCTTTATAATATTGTAATTATAGTTCATGGTTAAGCTAAAGAAGTTATAATAGCTTTAAAGGATATTTTAGATTATTATTAGCAATATGTATATCCCTATGTATATTAACTTATCAAGAATGTGGGATATTCGCAATTATATATGATTATTATTATAATTAAACAAAAGAGTTTAGTAACATTATTTATTTATTGTTTCAGACAGTCTTATGCATTAATATCAGATAAACAATATTATCATACACATTTTCATACATCTAGCACATAAAGTATAAGATTCCCGGTATTTATGATTACATCATCAAAATACATCAATAATTTCACGTTGACAAGTTTGTTATTGTTTTCTATAGGAACACAATTGGTGGCAATCCTTTGATTCTTTACAGTTTTAAAATGCCTTATTATGATTTGATCTTATATAAATTGGCAGTGCTAAAGTTATAGTTCCGTAGTCTTCAACGATACTTTAGTGTTTAGAACGAAATTCGGCAGATACATAGATATTTTTTTACACAGACACACGTCCAATAATAAAGTAACCCTTCCTTCCTCATAGAGTCATGACTCTCATCGACCCATTGGTGGATGCACTCGTTGATGACGATGAAGTTTTCGTCTCAGTACTAGAACTACTGCTTTCTATTTTACTAGCCTCAGTTACCGAAATTTCAGTTTTAACGTTTCTTTCAGTTGTTACTGCTTTTTCAGCTTTAGACTCTTTCTTTTCGGGTATTTTCTTTGCCTGGCGCTTTGTCCCAAAAAAGGCCCCCATGACTTCTAAAACAAAATATAAATACTCTGAATATTTACCAAAAACCTGTTCAATGTTACAACAACTATAGATAAATTAAAGTTAATCAAGATAATCGTCATTTACCGTTGAATTAACTTATGTGTTTCCAACGCAGAATATAATATTATTATTTAAACTGATATTTTAATATATACCGAGGCCTCCTGATCTAAAATGTTTAAGTCGCCATTGTATATTATATGCGAATATCAATATTCAATGCAAACCATATTTATAATTAGCCTTTATTCATACTGACATTTGCAAATTCCAATTAATGGTTCAATTTTGTTTTCTACGAAATGCAAACTGTTTTAATTAGAATGATAATAGGTTGTGGTTAAAACAGAATTGTTAGTCAATTTGTCAAAGTGTAAATTGCAGTTGCTGGAATATTATTTTGTTGACATAAATCTATTTTCAACTGCTACCTATTCATACGGTTGGATAAAACTGTTTATAATGTACATATAATAATTTTGTCCTAATCATTAAAATATCCCATCACAAATAAAATTTTTGTCAAAGTACTGATAAATATTAGTATTTGTTTTGTTTTAATTCATACATCTAGAAAAAAGTATAGCTAAAGTCAAGATTTAATTGCTTAAAAATGATTTAAACGAATTATAAGTATTGAATTGCGATTCCGCTGAACCGAACCGAATTTAAGCTTAAAGACTTCTTCGACGATGGACTATCCAACACAAACATATTTTTTCAAGTCGAACTAGTACTTCCTGAGATTAGCGCGTTCAAAAAAACAAACAAACCAATTCTTCAGCTTTGTTATATTAGTATTGATTTCAAGACCATTTCAATCCGATATGCAAGTTTCAAATGCTTTGAAATATTAAGTGTTTATACTAGTTCCGAATTTCACTGCAAAGCTAATTGATTGATGAGGTAATTCCATTCCATGTTCACTCATGACGAGAGTGGTAGAGCTAATCTGTCGTCCGTTATTGTTGATTCTCGCAAACTATTCGGCCGAAATTCGGAATTCTAAATGGTTTTGGTCCATTGCATAGGATTATCACTGCATGTAACTTACTGCCTGATAAATTTTTGATATTCATTAAGTTGCTTTTTTGGATAATTACTCAATTATTCTAAAATTTCTGTGTGGACTTTTTTATGAACAGTTACCTACCATAATGAATCAGGACTAAATGCGTATTTGTTAAAGTTCGCTTGATTTCTCATAATATAATCTTAACGCCAAAGATTAGGAACATTTAAAATCATCAATCTATATAAGTAAAGATTATAATAAAAATCATGCATACTAAATTGTTAACACGTTTTCGTCAATTGCAGCTAATATTTACGACTGCAATCGTAGTGCCAAAAGCGTATGCGCAGTACAACGGATTAAAACGTGCTTTTCGAGCCACGTATTTACACTTCCAATCATACCTAAAATTTTATCACCGGTATCGATCAAGTCTCGACTATTATCCTAATTGACTGGTTTCCCTTGTTAGAGTTACGGAAGTCAGATGGTAGTCGCTCCAATGTTATTACCTGGCTTGTCAATTCAGGTTATAGTCCTAGCTAACCCTGGATTCTAAAGTAATAGCCGAGGATGCAACCGGGCGACGCGCTAGGATTATGATAATCGATCAAGTTTCAACTTACCGTCCTGGTCGACTTCTTGCATGATCTCTTTTAGCGATTCCTCGTCTATATCTTGACCCAACATCTCCAGGATGGTGCCGACCATGTCTGTGCTGATGACGCCCTTCTTCTCGTGGTCGAATGCGTCGAAGGCATTCTTGAGCACTGTTGAATTGAGATTTATTTGAATTTCACTTGTTTTAACAACTTTGACGTCAATTGGAATGAGTTTATAGAAAACTTTGTTGATTCCTTCTTTATATTTTATGAATGAACCTAATCAATCTAAGCCGTAATATAGATGAAAAAATAAACTGAATATGCATTAGGGATCTAATTTCTTAATGAATAATCAAAATAATAATTTTATAATCAACATAGTTCAATGATTCTAGCCCAGTAGCCTCGATTACATTTTTTGAGGAGTGAGTGACTAATAAAATAAATAATATGTTTAGGGCTTCGTTATATATTATTATTTTTAGCTAACTTCACATGAAGCTTTTAAAAGTAAAATAACTTTTTACTTACGCTGAAGCTGGGTTTTGTCAAGTTCCTCCACCTTTTCACCAAATATGAAACAAATGAACACCGATTAATCACAATAATCCAACTTAACCATCACAATTTATAACAGAGTAACTGCTTGTTGGTTGAATGAAATTGCTATCACCCACCATTTTTGGTTGTTTATGTTGTTTTCACTGATTCCACAAAATATACAGGTGCACTGATTAGTTCAGCTTGTCTTAGTTTGATCCAGACTTTCTGACTGTAGGCTGTTTATATATCATGACATCGATGTTTTCCGCCTAGATAGAATTTTCTGGGGTAGACAACATTTTTATTTTTTATCACAATGAAACAACTTAACCATCACAATTTATAAAAGTAAAAGTTTTCGTGAAGTAAAAGGCTCTTGTGTGTCACTTACTTTTCAGTAAAAATCCAATAAGGTTTTTTTTTACTTTAATTGTTGATACTGTTTGTTTTTTAAAGATTCAACATTTATTTTATAAATTGTATTGACAATTTATTAAACGTACAGTTTGGGCATAAATATTTTATTAGAACTCTCCGACGGAAAATCACTTTCATCGAGATAAATTGCGTAGTTTGGTTGATTCTAGCGAACGGCGAGCGAAATTAAATTAATTTTCAATTTTTGTACCAACGCAGAGTGCTTTTAGTTTATTAGAAAAGAATATTATATACCACATTTTTTAAATGTATTCAACAATAAACTGCTGGATACAAGCTTCCTGACGGGGGGGTTTATATCCGGAGTCCACTGAGCAGGCGTGCTGGTAACGATAAAACACAGGAGAATGCTGCTCCAATCCCCACGGAATTTTAAGAAACGGTAGAGATGGGGTTAGTCTATTTTTGACCGCCACAATGGCTACAATAGTAATTATTGTTCTCGTGTGTTCAGTGTAGCAGTGTCCAGTTGTAGTTAAGATACTAAATATGAACTCAGTCCTGCTAGAATAAACAAACGCTGGTACAAAGCGCTTGTTTATAGAGATGTCGGATCCTATAATTTCAAACACTACAGATATCTCTAGTGAAATCAATTAATATTTGCAGAACAGAAAGGATATTACTTGCGCGTGAATTTACCGATAACACAATTGAGCTGCTTCTGTTTAAACGGATTAGATTGTACCATTCATTGTTTTTGTACAGTCAGACTAAGATAAACTCAGATGGGTTCTAAGCAAACGGACTCATGCAGAGCACATCTTCACGCAAGCCTTAAATAGAATAACGTCATTTTGTGTGTTACAGGAAATGCATTGGATCAGTTTTCATTTATCATATTGTACAGAAAAAAAGTATTATTATGTTAGAGAGAATAAATCTTTTGATAAAGGATTTCTTATTTTTTTAAAGAAAATACGCATCATAATATTCCGTTGCGTACTTATGCTTACTAGTTGAGTCCTTGGAAGAAACCTATAAAATAATGATCTTTAAAAACATGACTAAACATAACGAGCTAGTTTCTTGGAAAAGGAATAAATAGATTATCTTCCAAGCAGAAAACCTTTTTATGACATCAAAACACACGATAATGGGCGCGTTAGAACATTTAGAGTTTTACAGCGGCTTAGGGCCGGCCGTTATGAAAACCTTCGACGAATAATATCATATTCAGTTGGCTTTAGGTTAAAGTAAGAGTCAAACTAGTAAGATGGATGTACAGCGATCACTTACTATCAGGTGATAGTAAGTGATCGCTGCCCATGGACATCAGCAACTCCACAAGGGTCGCAGATGTGAAATCTACCTTAAAAGCCCCATACCCTTTCATACTGAGTTCTGGAGACCTTACTCACTAGCACAAATATAGAACAACTGTTATGAAGTAGGTTCTGTTCACTCTAGTGTACTCTTTATCATCATTGTATGGCATTTAAAAAGTCGCGGATTGGTTCATTTGTGCATATCACACAATTAGTTAATCGGGGCCGTCCAATGTCCAATGACTGTGTTTGACAGCCATCAAACATTCTGATTGGCTTTGCGCTGAATCTTGTTACCAAAATACAGTAACCTTTAAAAAAAGGTCTCCTTTTAATATAAACCAGAATCCAATACACATATTCGCATCACGTCATCATTAAAACTGAATATGAAAACTTACCAATAAATAAAACTAATGAGTGAGATGAACGTTGAAAAATCGTCTCGACAATAAAGCAATAATTAAAACCGATTCTCGCAAATTAATTAAAGAACACTGCAATAAACAGACCGCGGCGTGTTAAATTGCCCGCACCTAATTAACAAATAAGACTTTAAATTTAACGATGCTAATTAACCGAAACCGTTGATCACCCCTGCACACGACGCTAGGAATTCTGTGCCTGACAGCCAATGATATTGACATGGACGGAATTAGTGCACTATTAATAAATCACACGGCGACACTTAAACAGCTATAATTCGAGATGTGTGTGTGATGTGACTTTTCATGTGTGTGTGTGTCATTGGTGATAGATTTCCTAGAGAGAGGGATCGTCGATAGGTTATTAATGAGAGGAAGTGGATGCATTAGGACGGAACACGTGGTTTGGATGCAATTGATGATTGGAGACACGTGACTTATAAATTATACTGACGCTCCTGCAAGAAACGAATGGCAGGAATACGATAAAGCTGACTTAGCTTACTAAGTATACATTTTAATTGAATATTATTGTTATATTTTATTGTTGAAAATAATAACAGCCGCCGTTTGATATTATTAATTAAATAGTTTTTTCATTATATTTGCGTGATTAAATTCATGTGTAAAAGTTGAGGATCATGAAGTTTATTAATCACCTGTCCAAAACAACCAGCGTTGTTTACAATATTTTGTAAGAGGTAGATGTAGGACGTTTGCTTAATGTAACAAAGAAGTATTTTTTTCATCAAATATCATCATAATATTAGCTAGGGTCCTAAACAATAGCATTCCAAATGTATCTCCTGTAATATATGTTATACCCAACCCGCGATTCGAACCCAATAACTCTGTCTCTGTCATTCAGTATAAATTCTGGAACTGCACGTAATAATGCCATTTCCGTATCGCTATTGCCCCGTAACGTCCGGAAGTGACGCCGGCCCCGAATTGGAATCACTCCAAAATAGCACTCGAACAAAGTGTTCAAAGTTCGATGGTATTGACATTTGGAAATAGGGCTGCATACTTCATTTTGAAGCTAATACAGTTTCATCGGAATATCAAAGCGACCCAAATGTAATTTGGAGAGGTATGCGTTTTAAAGGCAGGCAACGTAGTTGTGATCCTTGTGGAGTGTTGATTTCTATGGATACTTGGGCAGAGGTAATCGCTTACAATCAGATGACCGTCTTGCTTGTTTGCTTACCTTATACTCGTACATAAAAGAAAATTTATTTGACATTTCCTTTAACTGTGATTTAGGATATACTAGACTTTACCCGCGTTTCCTGTTTTGTCCCATGGGAGCATTTAATCGAAATAAAACGTATCCCGTCACCTAAGTCAGCCCATACCCTGCCTGTATACCGAATTTCATCTAAATCCGTTCTGAAGTTTCAGCGTGATTGACGGAAAAACAAACAAACCTTCACATTCACAATATTAGTATAATTTAACTTATAAAGTGGTTTTGTATATCATCAAACTTTCTTTTCATTTGTAATTTGATGATCGCAAGACCCAACAACGTGTTTTGATGATCATAAAGACAGTTTGTTATTAGTTTACCACCCAACCCAAAATAGCCATGGTTATACACACAAAGTTTTATTAATATACTTGCTTGATATTATAAGGGGATTTCCAATTACCACTGCCTCTCACTTTATTATCTTTTCATCCCGTTCGTGAGGGTTATTATAAAAAGATTAAAACGAGGCAGAGAAAATACAGTATACATATTATATTATCGCTGGAAGGTAGACCTCGTTACAGAGAGCTTAAGTTTTTGCTACGATCAAGATTTATGATGGAAAATATTGCTGTGGCTATCCAGATACAGGTTATAATTAAATATTGTATTAAGCTTTGTATTGCTTTTATCATATCCTTAAGAAGTGTAGGTTCAATAACTCATAAGCCTGAGTTGTTTTAAAAAAATATTTTGTCACAGAGTAATAACTCTGTCAGCCAAAAATATTGCTTGATTGATTTATATGTGCATTGAAACAAAATTAGTTAGTTCTAATTAGAGGTTTTTGCATCGCGATGTCTCTCTTTTTTATGTTCTGGCGCTGAATAAAATAATCTCTTTCTGGTAAAGAAATAAAGTTCGCTATCGTGAGATTATTACCATGAATTGCGACGGAGGCGAGTATTTCCTTCTATAAATTATTGAAGTTCCTTGTAATCGGATTCGAAACTAGTCCTAGCTGTTCATCCAATAAAGGATCGCGTGCCTTCGTCGTGGAAATAAGATTTTATTTCTCACAATCTTCTTCTATACGATCCAAACTAACCTAATTCGAGAGATAGCTTTGCTTTTTAAAAAAGGATTTTTATGGCAGTTGCTTCAATTTCTTTGGGAAGAAACACAAATTAGTTACTGCGTTATATTCCATTTGTTCATTCTTATGTTTAATTTGTTGCCATTCTGTCAGTTCGTCATACCTTCAATCAATATAATAAAAATGAAGAGTTTGTTTGTTTTTTTGTTCGTTTGTTTGAAAGAGCTAAACTGTTCCGATTTGAAAAAAAAAAATTGTGTTGGATCTATTTGACGAGGAAGGCTTTAGGCTATTGGAAATCGAAATCCACGCTAACGGAGTCGCGGGCGACCGCTAGTAAATAAGTGTTTTTATGCTTGTGTTGTTTAAAAGCCACTTGAGCTGTTCAATCCATTTCGTTTTCCACTCCATTGATTGCTCCAATAGGCATGTAAATTACAAAGCCACTTCTGTATTTCAATCGCCAAGAGAGTCACCGCTTGCAAAAACCTAACTTTGTTTTAACTACATAGTTCGGTCTGGTTGTTATTACTTACTTTTGTGGTTTAAATTATGTTTTAGGATAAACTTTTCAATAATAATACTTATACCCGGAAACACACTTCATTTTGAACTTGTTTTGTGTTATATAACTTTACTAAAATAATACAATACAGATAAAATTAGAGGTAGGCTTTAAGCTATATTATAACACTGAGTGGCATATGCGGACGGAGTTGTGGGCGGCTGCTAGTTCTGTTATACAATCACGTCAAAATGAGGGCTTACATTGACAATGAATAGCCATTTAAGCATATTTATCTCCTTCAAAAGCTAAATTTGTTTATGAATAAAATAGTCACTCAGCTTGGAGACAAAATACCAAATTGCTCGGTTTGTCACTCAAACGTCGAGAAGAGACATGGTAGTAATGAATCAACCGAAAATCAGCAAACACGCAACGTACTAACATTTTACTTGCAGCTAAAAGCTTTGTCAAGTCCGGTACAAATGCCAAATGACGTCCGCCCGGTCATATCTCACGCCGTAGTGTTGTCGAAAAAGCGGTATTGGCTATTAATAATAATTTAATTCTTTTGTAGGACACATTACTTTAATATCTCACCTAATATTATAAAGCTGAAGAGTTTGTTCGTTTGAATGCGCTTATCACAGGAAGTAACGGTTCGACTTAAAAAAAGTTTTTGGATAGTCCACCTATCGAGGAAATATATTATTATGTAACACTAGGTATGTGTGTGGAAATGGAAATGCACAGGGACGAAAACGCAGACGGCCGCTAGCCTTTTTTTATATAATAATAAATATAGTAAATCATCGTGAATCTTTGATTTGGTTTGTTTCATCATTTAATAATTTCAAATATCGATAATTCCGAACCAGTTAGCAACACTATGACCACGTATCCGATGCGATACGTAAACAGAAAATAGATCTACGTGGGCCTGCCATTTGTCTTGTTACATGGCCAATGGAACTAAAACTAGTTACGGAAGTAGCTACCATACGATCGGGGGTCTAAGTTTGAGTTTTAATCTATACAAACATCTTTACCTTATATTGAGAAGCTGAAGAATTTGTTTGTTCGTTTGAAAGCCCTGATCTCAGATTATATTTTGGAATTTGATAGTCCATTTATCGATAAAGGTTTTAAGCCTTTAAGAGAGGTAGAGCTCTGAAGATCTTACACTCGAATGAGCTGTTCGTCTGGGGAAGTTCCTACACCTTACAGAAGACCACATTGAGTAAGGTCGCCAGGGCTTAGTTGGGGAGGGTATGGGGTTTTTAATGGCAGGCGACGTGTACAGTTGTTGATGTTCGTTCATAGAGAGAGGTAATCACTTACCATCAGGTGACCCGCTTGTACGTTTGCCTCCCTATCATATTAAAAAATCTATAGTATAACAATATGTGGTTTATGAATGGGGAAACCAACATCCACGCAGACGGAGTCCCGACCGCCGCTATTGTCCAATATAAATCTGAAAATCAGCATTGCATTTATATGAACTGGGGCAAACAAATACACCAAAGATAACTAGTGATATTTACTATTGCAATTCAATAACATCGTTATTTATGATTCAACTTGCAGATATATAAACATTTCACCGTAGCGTACTACAAATGCAGTATTCAAAGGAGCACAAACATTACACTACACAGCTCTCGTTTGTGTTCAAGCTCCATTTAGTTTCTGGAATCATCCTAAATTAAACATACTACATCATATCAATTTCAAAAAAAATTGTTTGTGTGGATTTTTGTCCGTCAATGAAGCTGAAACTACTGAACGGATTTCGATGTTTGGTATACAGGCGGGTTATGGGCTGACTTAGAACTGAATTTGACTTCAACGAACGATACTAGTCATAAACGCTGTAAGAAGATAGATGACGTTTACCTTCCCCTATATCGGAATCAAGTGTTATTTTTTTTTTAATTCCTAAAATTATTTTTACAATGCTGCTATGGCAGAAGCTACGCGCTATAATCCCCTCAGTTATGAGCATAGGACTAGGCATTTGCTTAGTATTGTCACGGATAAAATATTTATATATACTTACTCGTAAATAAACAGGAATAAATCCCGTTTGCCTCAGGCAGGTTTCAAGCAGGTCAACTCATTTATGTTATTCTTTGTCTTCGTCTTACTCTCTGCCCTTATAATACTTATTTTAGTAAAACAAATGTCTAGAGAAGTTCGCTGGTGAACAAACCAACAATATTTACTTAATATCGTAATTCTATGAATAACTTCGAATATTTAACCTTTCGTTTGTGTTCAAGCTCGACGTATTTTCTGGAACCGTCCTAAATTA
Organism: Nomophila noctuella; assembly: GCA_958496325.1. NCBI lineage: Eukaryota > Metazoa > Arthropoda > Insecta > Lepidoptera > Crambidae > Nomophila > Nomophila noctuella. The sequence continues at coordinate 4,576,253 of OY292484.1, read as the reverse complement.
ATTTGAGCTGTCATCGTACAAGCACCCTGTGAACGCTTAGACGGAAGATTACGCGTAATCGCTGTGAGAAGTAATATGACCATGTTTTTGTTTCGGAAAGTCTGAAGAATATATTTGTTGACAAACAAGTAAAAAAACGTCACGTCTCCAGAATCCTTGATTGTAAATGCAATATTGTGTTCATGTTTATTATAAGTTAACATGTAATTAAATGTTTAAAAATCACCTTTGTTTTAAAGGAATGTTTAAAGGTCTACAAATTTGGAGTGAAGTAAAAGAACACAATATAAAAATGGCGATTTTAAGACTTCGTAATTTTAAAAACTCTACATTTTGGTTGCCTTGCCGCAATCATGATAGTGGGATTTGTCGGATTAATATCGAATTTTGGGATTCAATTATGGTTTATGACCATAACTGAAGCGCTAAAGTTAAAATATATCCCGTATACCCGTCTTCTAACGTATAAGGTGAAAGTTATGAGATTAATATAGAACTAGACTATTGACGTGGAAGTCCTGGGAATTTTATAAGGAAATAAAACGTACCCAATACGATTATATTTGGTCATCAAAAGATGCTTCCACTAACTAACGATAATAAAAAAATCTTTGATTATTATGAATGCCCCAACTAAGCAAAACTTGTACTATAACTTCTGAACAACGGAAAACATTTACAGCCCATTTGCGAGCGCATTATAATTGCTCGAGTGAGCGGAAATAGTCCGCTCGTGCGCTGCTACCGCTAATACCGCTAACAAAGTAGCGTGTGACGGGTTACTACCGTCCCTTTATTTCAGAATACATTGTAACTTAATAACAGTAGGCAGAATTGTTTTTTAGGTAAGGGATACAATATTAACTTTAACAAACTTTGAGATTCGTATTTCGTTTAAATGTTTTCAAAAGCGTTTTATTGATTTCCTACATGTACTAGTATTACACGAGCTACATAATATTATATTTTAAACGTATGTGTTACCGCTGGAGTCAGGGTCTGCAGCGGCAACGGAGCAATAAAACACCTCAAAATCTTTTACAAGTCACGAGTGACACTATATTTTTCCAAACAAAAAACTGTACAAAAAACGTCATATAAAAACATAAAATTCAAAGATAAAAAGTAATAAAAAGGCTTGCGTCGGCAACATGGTTATTGCTGCCGCCCCGATCCTGACCCGGCGGCAACAAGTGGTGTCAGAAGTGGGATGGAGTCGTCGGCAACATGGCCGCCCCTTGTTGCCGCCGGGTCAGGATCGGGGCGGCAGCAATAAAATAAAACGCCTGCTCTTCCGAGTTAATTCGCAACCACATATATTAATGACGTATAATCTTATAAAACAAAATCCTTTACAAAACGTCATAGAAAAGAAAATATAAAATTCAAAAATATAATGTTAAAAAGAGGTTTGCGTCGGCAACATGGCCGCCCCCGGTGTCGAAGACACGAAAAAAGTGAGGAAGGCGACGCTAGTCTCACGGGGGAGCTATACTGCCAACGCGGAACCATATAAATAAAACACACAAAATTATCAAAAATGGTCCGCGAGCCGAGGTCTACTCCTAGCGAACCCGCCGAATCATGTCCCCAAGAGATGAACTCGTGAAATGGAACGGCATTATTGCCACTAGAGTTCTTGTGTTGACATGATTCAGCGGTCGCGAGTTCGCGAGGCCCTCCGCTTCCGCCGGTGAAGACGTGCAGCCGTAGGCGAGCCGTCTCAATAAAAGCGACCAGCCGCTCCCGGGCTCCGCCCATAAAATCATCGCCGGGTATGAAATGGAGACAGTCGAAGCCGATCTCCCCTCCGGTAGGCCTCTGCTAGGTGGCGTCCAGGCCACTCTCTCCGCAGGCAGGTCTCCAATGGGCGCATGCACGTCGGCAGACTCTCTGTCGGGCACGTCGGGTGGCCGCTCACGACCCGTCGAACTGCCGGCTGCCATCCAGGGATGTAGTGGCGTCGCGCTGGTGGTGGTGAGCTGCACAACAGTGGAGACATTGAGTCGCATGACGGCTAGCCGCCGCGAGGATGAGCAGAGCGCTGGAGACGGCGTCGAGTTTGTCTATGCTGGAACGCGCAGCGAGAGGCGGAGGAGGCCGTCTCGGCTTAAATTTGGGTAGGCTTCGGTTAGGCTTCGGCTGGGCAAGGCTCTCCGCGACGAGTCGGGCATGTTGAGTTGAGTTGGGAGCGGAGGCGTCGCAGACGCTCGGCATCTTCAAGTTCCACGGTGTCGGCGAGTCCACGATGGGAGGGCCGTTAAAGGAAGTAGGAGTAAGACCTTCGGCTAGAGGATAGTCGCTCATTATCGCTAAATTGAGAGGTACGCGTACGCGCGCCAAAGAGATAGCGCGCGCGCTGTCGCAAAAGGCGTAGCTAATATCCCTGAAGGGGGTGCGCAATGGGCCCTGAAGGGGCGCGCAAAGAACCCAGAAGGGGGTGCGCAATGGGCCCTGATGGGGCGCGCAAAGAGACCTAAAGCTCAGACGTGCCGGCGATAGTGCGCCGAAGAGGGGCGCAGCCGGCTCTGAGAGGCCAACAAGAGGGCGACCACTGAGGGCCAGGGAGGCAATGGACGCGGCCAGCTCAGACAGGCCGGCGATAGTGCGCCCAAACGGAATCGCAGCCGGCTCTGAGGGGACAGCAAGCAAAGGGGCGACCAGCATGTACCTCTAGTCCGCTACATCGGTGAGCATGATGACAAATTTCGAAAGGGAGCGATAATAAAGGTGAGCAATATGAGGTGTGTGTGACATTTAAGGATCTGTCAAGACCTCATAGGTCACACAAAGAAGGTCGTGAAAGCGGATCACGAATGAAAAATGAAATGTCGAGTCGAGATGTATGGCCGCGGGGCTTGGCTCATTAGGCGGCGCCCGAGGTGTCGCGCTCCGATATCGGAGCGATGAGTGACACGGCTGACCGCGATGAGCGCCCGGTAAGAGCTTGGCTCGTCCTGGCGGCGCTCGAGGTGTCGCGCTCCGATATCGGAGCAATGGGCGACATGGGTGGCCGCGGCGAGCAATGAAATAATGAGATAATGAGCTCAGGCCTCGATCGAATTGAAAAATGGAACTAAAAGTAACTAGTGATAAATGAATGATCGTGAGCCAATGAACGGGCGGCGCGGCGAGAATCGTCGGCGATAGCCCGCCGTCCAGCGCGCGGATGACGATGATCGCACGAAGTCGCGCTCGTGGTGGACGCGCGCGCTGGAGGGCGGCGGTGCGGGTGCCTCGTAGTCGAGCTCGCGGAGGGCGCCGGAGCCAGATTGTAGCCGTTCCGACATAATGTGCGCAACGGGAGGCCGTCACCGAGGGCGCGGATCGCGCGCTCGTCGTGGTGGCGGCGATAGGCCGCTTGCAGCGGGCAGGACTGCATGGCCCAGGCAGGTGAGCGGCGGCCGCGGCCACCTCAGATATGCCGGCCAGGGGGCGCCCAATAGGGGGCGCGGCCGACTCGGAGGGGCCAACAGGAACAAGGCGACCGCTGGTAGCAACCTCTGGCCTAGAGGGCGCAGTCTTCAAAGCGCCGCGCGTGAATATGTCTGTGGGCAGAAACGATCGAGTTAAGTTACTTGTCATAAGATGATCCTCGCGCTCGGGTAGAACCCGCGGGGTGTGTGGCCCTATGTGTGCGGGAGCTTGGCTCATCAGTGCGGCGCCCGAGGTGTCGCGCTCCGCTATCGGAGCAGTAAGCGACACGGGTGGCCGCGATGAGCGCTCGGTATGAGCTTGGCTCGTCCTGGCGGCGCCCGATGTGTCGCGCTCCGATACCGGAGCACAGTGCGACACGGGATCAGGCCGCGACGAGTGCTCGGCACGGGAACACACAGCAGCCCGAGTGGGTCCGGGCTTAAAAGCAGGACCGAGCATGGGCGAGTAAGAGTCGCGCGTGGGCGACAGAGCGTCATTTGTCGGGTTGCGTATAAAATATCCCTCGCGCTCGGTTGGTGTCCGCGGCGTGTGTGGCCCTAAGAGTGCGAGACCTTGGCTCGTCAGTGCGGCGCCCAGTGTGTCGCGCTCCGATATCGGAGCACAGTGCGACACGGGATCAGGCCGCGACAAGCGCTCGGCAAGGGAACACACAGCAGCCAGTGCGGGTGCAGGCTTAGCTGCAGAACCGAGCACGGGCGAGGGAGGGTCGAGCGTGGGCGAGGGAGTGTCCAATCCTCCAATAGCGGAGCGGCTTTGGCGGGAGCCGCACGCTAGGGCCGCGATATTCGCCTGCAGCTCAAGTAGCGCGGTGGCTTCCTCGGCTGCGGCAAGGTCGCGTCTGATCTGGTACACGCGCCTAGCGTGCGCTGCCTCGAGGGCTAGTATCCGCGCGGCTCGGCTAGAGGAGTTGGACATCGCCTGGGATGTCATCGCCGGTAGTGAGTAAATATAAAGAATTGGGTACTCACAGTTTCCACATAATTACTTACGGGGGTGATGCCGACGACCACATCCCACTTCTGACACCACTTTGTTACCGCTGGAGTCAGGGTCTGCAGCGGCAACGGAGCAATAAAACACCTCAAAATCTTTTACAAGTCACGAGTGACACTATATTTTTCCAAACAAAAAACTGTACAAAAAACGTCATATAAAAACATAAAATTCAAAGATAAAAAGTAATAAAAAGGCTTGCGTCGGCAACAGTATGCTTACGCTTAATATGGTGTGAAGTATCTGGTGTCGCCTTGAAATCAATGCCTATTGACGGTACTCTTTTAATATATATATATTCCATACCTAACGGCATGGGGTGCCGGGTTCATGTAATCGTAAATTCTGTAAAAAAGAATGATTACCTGTACGTGATTGTACTAGTAACTCACGTTCAAACGATTCGTACCTACATATCAGATCATAAATCACTACAAGAAAATCTTAAATATCGCAGACACCCTACGAAAGCCAGGTGAAGCCGGATTGCATTCGTAATATTTATAGTCCATTTGCGAGTGTTATAATTGCTTGAGCGCGGAAATAGCTCGGCCGAGCGTCGTGCGAACGATTACAAAGTAAACCGCGTGTGCCGGGTTATTCCCGTCCACCTGTTCTAACATAAATAAATAACGTTTTGAATTGGCATTTGTTAGTAGACTTTTCATTTACGATTACATAAAAAAAATTGTGTTTAAATTTTCATAAATCTTAAAATTTGTTACTAATTCTCCTACCGGTTTTATAAATAACAACAGTACCTACGTTTGAACTTTAAGGCAGATTTTGGAAATTTATATCAATTATGTCTGCGATGCAACTACTTTTAGACATCTGTAACCCTTTTAAGGGAAAGTATTTGAATCAGATTGGATATGTATGCATTGTCAAAATTATTTCCGAGTAGGTTTCTTTATGAAGACTTACATTATGTATATTCTCACACACAGATTTAAAAAAATATTATTTTCGTCATTGGGATGGCAAGCTCACAATACCATATATACCATACATCATAAAACAACTCAGTTATGAAATAATGTTGTTTAATTACGCTCACAATTTTTGTATTTTTAACATAGATTCAGTTGATAACTGATCATCGTGTTTTACATTTCAGAAATGTGTCTTCTTAATTGAGTTACTGAGAAACTGCCTGAGTCTGGTAACGATTAAATGATGCCATCCATTACACTCGCATTTTATGCTAATATATGATGTAAATACCGGAGGCATTAGTAGATGTCACCGAGAAAGAATAATGTTAATGCAAGATTATTTTAAGCGTCCATGGCCACTAGTACAATAATGACAAAACGTTTTTACTATCGGTATCTATTTCAGATTCTCTCTTCGAATTAAGAGTTTAACCTAGTTCAAATATTGATTATTTCTCTCCTCGAATTAAGATTTTATATTCTTAAATTCATTCGTCCAATAGATTAAGTACAGAGTGGAACACCAAACATCTTAGATTTATGATGGCCAATCTACATCCAGTTGTGAATAATGTAGCAAATGTATGACAAGCACATAATTTGCCATTAGGTAGTCCAAAACCTCGTATTCAGTTGGAGTTCTGAATTTTAATATTGATATTTTAAGTATTAATTTCACACAATATTTTACAATTGAAGTCTCTGTAAACTAGACTATTAGGTCTATTGATATCTGAAATGAAAGTCATAGTAAATTATGGAGAATGTTTGTTTATTAAAAAATAGCTTAACGATAATTAACAATAACTTATGTTTTAATTATATTATTTGCCACATCTGTGGGGAGTCTGTAAGGAAGTATGTGAGGATGATATGTTCTTGATAAAGTTAGTCGTCACCGCCTGTCATGACCTCCATGAATTCTGTTGACAAAGAAAAGAATAAATTAGACATTGTTACAAAGTTACCTTTTTAATCTTTCTCCCACTGTTCCACTGCTTTTGCAAAAGTATGATCAAAAATGCCCATTTAATTTAAAAAACAAAAAAAAAAGTGTAGCAGTCTCCTTCTTCCTAGCGCTTATCCCGTTTCTGTGCAAGGTCCGCTTTGACCATGTTCCAGGACTAGGCAATTCTGGTTATTACAGTGAAGCGACTGCCATCTGTCTAGCAGTATGGTGAACATATTTGTAAATACAGGGGAATGGTGTTTCCCATCCTTCTGGAATATCTTAATAAACGAGAGTCTGGCATCTTCAATCCATATGTATGAGTATTTTAAGATTTGTAGATTTTTTTTTTTGTAGAAATTTGATTAGTATTTGTGACAACAGAAGTCCTAGTTTCTAAACTATTATCGAAAATTAACCGCCGCGCTGTCATCTACAGAAAAATATTGACATTCGACACCTACCTACCTTCCTATTTCGGTAAATAAAAATTCATTTTTGATGTTACATAACAGCCATATTAATTTAAGTAAATATGTATCTTTTGTGTTTGAATAACCAAATCTTTGAACAAGGCACTCATAAATTTTGTGAACAATATAAAATTGCCTTTGTTATCTGTTCAGTCTTCAATGGAAGGCACTTGAACAAACTTTCGTGTCTTGACCATTGCGATGCACCGGTTTTTAAAATACTTGTATATTGGTATACCTGCCGTTGGCCAATAGAGCTTAAGTTTCCTGACTTCTTTTTTCGAGTTTCTAGTGTGTAACATAAACGAGTTCTTTTTAATATTGTATATTTAGCCATAACTAACTAATAATACTAATAGGATTATGAATTTGAAAGTGAACTCACTTTTCTAATAGGCTAGTTGCCTCATATCACCATTTATAAAATCACTTTTAATTCGAATATTATTCCGTACAAGGGTCCAAAATATGTAAACTTCATTAAATATAAATATGGGATTGCTGCAAAAATTCAACTTAAACCCGATACATTTTACCTTTTTTTCTCTTGATTGAAAACACCGTCCGCCATGATTCTACGTCACCAATATTGTAAACAACACAAATTCAAACGACAGTTTCGACAGGTTATTCGTGGTCTTTTATTTTAACGCGTTGATTGTTGTTTATTTCACTATAAATATATTATAAACTTCACATTTATTGACCAAACCTGAAACAAACCTGCCCAAAATAGATACTTTGATGGTTGCAAAATGTTTTGCTTCAAATTCTGATTCGCAAATTCTCATCACTGGGTACTTTAATCCACAACTTCTTATTGATGTATTCTTACATTCACGCACGATACAATAGTGATAATTGATAAATGTATCATGTTATCTCTACGAAGACATGGTTTTAATTCCGATAAACACTTTTTGGTTATGTCACGCGTATTGTTGACAAGAACAGTGACGCCACGGCATAGACCATCATGGCGGATGGCGTTTACGGTAGTATAATGAAATTAATAATTTAAAATTCAAAATACAGTTGGATAGGTGCTTCACAAAATTTTTATTTTTTTTATGTTGTAATATAATCGTAATGAAACGTTCTATCAAATAATAAAAATAGTGGCAACTAGCCTATTGCATTGAAAAACCTTAGAAATCTAAAAGTTTAATTATGAAAAGGCATGTAGTGACATCTTTTACATAGCACAATAAAGGAAGCACATTCTTTCATTATTTTAACGTGGTTCATTGTATTACTCTCCAAATCAGTTTGATCAGATCGTGAAATCGTCTACATTTCTTTGGGACGGAAAACTTGTATGATTTATGTAGGTTAAGGTTTTTTTTGTAAACCCTTTAAAACATTCCCCTTTCACATTAAGGGGTGGATACAATAATTATTTTTCTGAAATGTAGATGATTTTACGATCTGGTGAAAGATAAGTAGTTAGTTAAGACTTGGCCATTTTATGAAATGTTCATTTCAACGATATGGCCACGACATATACATACTCGTACATACATGTTGGAACACATGACTACTGTCTGTCGTGTTTAAATACTAAGAAATACTTAAATCACTAATCACGTGTATCGTTCAAGCACTGTCATGGCTATCTCTAGTTTAACGTACCATCGAAGTCAACGGTGCCGGAGCCGTCAGAGTCAATTTCCTCAATCATCATGTCGAGTTCTTCGGCGCTGATCTTGTCATCCAGCTCCCTGAGGATTTCTCGCAGGACGTCGGTGGTGATGTAGCCGTTTCCTGGAATTTTGCAAATTTTTGATTAATAATCATCATCATCATCATCATCATCATCATCATAGCGCTCGGCCATTGCCGGGCCCAAGAATTCTAACGCTGGCGCTTGACGTGATACAGTTGAGAAAACGCACTTTTTGTTTTAAATTATCAGAAAATTAACAAGATAATTCAAGAAGAGTCTTTCCAATCAATTAATATTAATATACGAACTTTCGATACAGTTAAAAGCTTAGGGTAATCAAGATAGCAATAAACTGAGCCACTTCCTACGATTGCCTCACACAATAACAGGATATATTTTTTCCCACAAACTATCTCTATCTATATCTCTATCTATTGTCCAGTACGACCGAATTAGTTGTTGCCAATTTTCGGCTGTACAGTCAACGGCGCCGTGGCTTAGTTGGTTAAAGCGCCTGTCTAGTAAACAGGAGATCGTGAGTTCGAATCTCGCCGGGGCCTTGAGTGGATTTATTTTTGTCCAATTTGATATTTTTATTAGTTCAACTATATTTATGAATTTGTTTTATTTTACTTTATGTATAAATGTGAACATTATTATATTTTTAATGGAAAAACTAAGTCCAGGATAGAACTCAAAAGAATAAACCCTACTATCCAATTTGTGCAATCAAAAAATTTAAACAATAATATACCCAAAATTCAAAAGCATCAATTCCAGTTCCTCGTAATACAATTTCAAGTTAAGCCTATTTTAAATATTCGACAGTAATGTGAACAATTTTCACTTCATTAAATTTTTAATTGTCTGATTAAAATTACCTTCTTTGTCGTATAATCGGAATGCCTCTTTAAGTTCTTGTTGCATCGCCTCAGCATCTTCTTCAACCATGAATCTGGAAGCCAGTGTTACGAACTCTTCGAACTCAAGCTCACCAGACCCTGAAATGTGCATTCAAATTTGTAATCAAATGTTGCGCCCTGCCCATGACTTGCCTGACAATTTTCTTTTGATAAACCATTTGATAGGGTTTTTTTTTTCATTTATCAACAAAATGCGAATGAGAATACCACGATGGTCTAGTGGTTTAAGTACCTTAATCTCAAAGTCCTGGGTTCGATTCCCGGGTCGAGCAAAATTTGTGTTGATTTTTCTGAACACAGCCCGGGTTTGTGAACAAAATGTAAAAATGTCCGAATTGACTATTCCAAAATTGTAAGCGTAGTCATTTCGGACACTACTTTACCGTGAGTGGACGTAAAGCCTCCATCCAAAAAAATCAGGGGTAAACTAGGACTTGGATTAGTTTTTATGTGTTCGAGTTGTCTTCGAAGTCGTGTTACCTAAGTTATGGTAATATAATCGTAGAGAGGATTAACAAAATAGTTTTATGAACAGATAAGAATTAAAGTCTTGTCATTCAAATTATTATCAATGTTATTCGTGTGATAAAAAATCGATAAATTAGTTTAATAGCATAATAAAACTGTGAAACGATAACTGTATTTGTAAGGTGAGGAATATAAAAATAATACATATAAACTAGGTCACTTTGGTATTATTATAAAGTTATAATAATACCAAAGTGATTTAAAGACATGAATTTATTTGTGTTTATATTATTTTCGACAGTTTATTTTAATAACGATGTATTTTTTACATTGCCCTTTCAATATAATTTTGACTGAAAGTTGACTCCTCAAAGCTTACAGTTTTGGATTTTGGAGTTTGTGCTTGAGTCCATACTCCAAAATACAACTTAATGCAATTAAATTCATCAAATTCTGAAAAAGCTCTGATGACTTTAATTGAATTTGGTTCTACTTTGCGTGCTGCAGATTCTTGCTCATTAAGATGTGATGCGATTAAGGCGTTTTAAGTGCTCAAGTTGCTACTCCCGTCGCCCTATTTACAGTGAGGAAAGTATTTCACTTTCGGGGTATTGCGTAAGTTTGCCTTACAAAATTCCAAGAATGTTAACATCAGTAAATGAATATCATAAACATTTTATTATTCAGAACTTTTACACCTCTACAGAGAAATGTATGATACAAGAATTTGTAGGCTGTCTTAGCAAATATCGCTTGTGATACCCTCAAGAATATATTACCATGTTTGGTTGGTGGACACGAAAATAAAAGCTGCCAATTTTAGACAATGCCCTTATTTGTTTAAACACCTATTCGTTATTTCTTTCTTTAAATGACTATCATCAGTATACTCACCATCAACATCAACCTCAGCGATGATCTCAGCGAGGGTGTCATCGCCGACCTGGTGACCCAACATTCCGAGGATGGTGCCGACCATGACGGTGCCGATGCATCCCTTCTTCTCCTGGTCGAAGGCCTCGAAAGCCTTTTTCAGGACTGTGGAAAAAAAACTGATTATGAACACCGTCATAAAGTGATGATAATGATATTTGTAAACGGCACTAAACGCGATTTTAATTATGTAGTATATATATACTACTTACTGCTTGACGTTTCGTCCCGTTAACAAATATCATTATAGTAATGCAACGCGAAAGTCTAAAATCTCATAAAGTGATGATGCTTAATCCTACTTCATATTTAAGAAAACATCATCATTCCATCATCATTTGCCTGCCCTGTTCCCAGTTTATCTGGGGTCGGCGCATACGTGGACTTCTTCCATACCTATCATTCGTCATCGCGTCATTCACATCTCTTTCACTCATATAATCCTTCAAACAATCTATCAATCATCTAAAAAAAACATTGTCACGGTCGCCACTTATGTTGAGAATATAAACTTATTGCGTGAAATAAAACCACACCATTTTTCTCAATCCTGTAATATTCTGCTGACAAATTTTAATCTCAATCCATAGCAAATAGTAACAGATATCACGCAAATAGCTGTATATTTTACTAACGAATCGGAGCTATGCTATTTTTTATATTCGCTTTAATAACCTCAAATTATATCATTACAACTAATGAAAAATGAGAGATATTAACATTTTTCGATTGAGTTGCAAACAGTTGTATGATTTAGTTACTCAAGCCAACAAACTTGTGCTAAATCATAAATGTCGCGTTCAATCCCGTTATTCATATTCAGTTCGCAAAACAAATTACTAACATGTTAGATAAAGTATTTTGTAATAATTTTGTGGCTCGTACAGTCCGCAAGAAAGTCACTAATTAAAACATTTTCTGATCGCACTATAAATAACACCGTGACATGCTTTCTTGATTTATTTTTCGTACATTATCGACAGGTGTTTGCTGACGGTACTCTTACTCTCTGTAGGTGTTTTATGCTAATGAAAGCTTTGGCTCACAATTAGTATTTAGACTTATGACTTCCGTCGTAATAGCTCTGAAAGTGTTTCGGTAATATTCATGTGAAAGTCAGTTTAAAATAAAAGACTCGAAGATCAAAGCAGTCATAAAATTGCTTTAAATTTACAGTTCTTCCTCGTGTTATAGTGTCATAGTACCGTAGCAACGTACTTTGGATGAGTTTCGTGCTAACTAAATAACGTTTTTTTTAAATTAATTTTATCTACAACCAATATCAAATAATCAAAGGAACTTTGGATGGAAGGTACATAATGGAAAATAAAATTAATATTCTGGAAATTAATTCCTTATAAGCATTGGTAGTTGTAATAACAAAAGTTTTATCCCATCAGAATCTGTCTTTGAATCGAATTTTTTTCTTCCACAGGATTATCAAAATGAATTTACTTTTATGGATTTTTTTTTTCGAGAAAACTTCCAGTTCATCATGTGAGCTTTTGGATGGATGTGTCATGCAAGAATTGCATTACTATGAATATTACCTAATCAGGTATGGTCAATACCCAATTTCAAACAGAAAGCTTGTGTTATTTACTGTAGTTCTATGAAATCTATGAAACGTTTCACTTTCCTTAAAGAAATATTATATCTCAATTACCTACATGATAAAAAGCAAATTAAAATATGAATCTCTAAATTTATTAATCTTCATAAATTTTAAGAATTTTGTTTGTCAAATATGTTACAATAGCTTGACGTAAGACTTTAAAAAGCTCATTAATAAAGGCTGAGACGTATCAACCCAAAGTAAAAAAATAAATCAAAAGTGAAACTTACTGCCCAGTTGGTCCTTATCAAGTTCATCCTGAAACCCACACAAACAAAAATAAATTAGCACACTCCGAGAACTCAAATCTTAAATTTCGAACCAAAATTATCTTCCTTAAATGCACATGATCACTATAAACTCCTTTAAAAATTAACGGAAAGACTCTCACCATTTCGAGTTATTTCAAAGAAACTGAACTACCGAGTACGCGATGGTGAACCAGAGAACTAGAAACACAAGTCCTTTTAGCTGGATTGACTGCGCGACTGAACGAAGACGCGAACCGATGTCACCCAGGTTGACTCGGATGGAGGACTTGGGCGCATCTCCTGTTACGAATATCGAGTCACGAAAGCTCCGCTCGCGTGATGCTTATAACAGACCGAGTAAGGTCACCATTCATCGCGCCTGCTGCCGGGTGTCCACGACTATTGTGAACATCAAGCCAGCAGGCCAAGTGTGTATTTCATTATTTTAATTAATTGATTCAAAACAAATTATACGCCGATAAATAAACGCCGTCTGGACCGTTGCCATGATCCGGTAATTTCGGCGGATTTGTACCTGCGTAAGTGAAATTTTGCTACAATGTACGGTTGTTACGGAATTTTGGGCCGCGGTTTCAAGTATTTGCAGACGTTATAATGGCTTCTGGGCTAAGGCTATACGAGTATTACGATAATCCATTGGTATTACCTAAACTGTAAAATAAACGTTGTTAACGATACAGCTCTTCGACTTCTACTATTGAGCATTCATTCAAAGAAGGATATCCTTGAGGATCTCCCAAAGAAATAAGCCGCAGCTATCCCGTTTTATTAAACGGGTTTTATGCCTACTTCCAACCCAAAATAAATAACAGCAGAGCTCATTCTAATGAAGGTCATCCTTATGGATTAAAAAAAATATCCATATTTATGGATTCGGACCATTTATCTTAAAAGCTTTGTTTATCAGAAAGTCAGTAGACTACTAAAAAAACAAGATAAATAATCCTATATTGGAATCTTACTAGATTCCAATTTAAGATTATTATTTGCTGGTTTTCTTTGCAATCTTACTAGAAAATATGCTTAAAATAAAATATGACAAATTTATGACACCTAACTTACGCGCCATTTATGTTGTTATTGTTTGTAATGATGTTGTTAATAATGGTACCTATTTTATAAATATTTATTTTTGTTGTCCAAATATTGATACAATCAATTTTATCTGACCTAGTATATTTTCTACATTTCACTAGCAAGTGCTGTGTAGTAGTACTGTAAACTAGTAATGAAGAAACAAAAATAATTTCTGCTACTAATACTCTGACGTAGTTTCAGTAAAAAAATTAAGTGAAGATACGATCGCTCTATATCTGACGCAGATATGTAATTAGCCTACTGACGTATATATCGTAAATTTAACATACGTTCCTAGTTTTAATTTTACGGAAACGACGGTTAATTGGTTTCGTTTGCCAAAAAGCATAATAGAGAGAACAATCAAAAAGAAATGTTACTATAAAATAATGACGTCGCAATCGTAGGTAAAGAAAACCCATTTTTGATAATCTCAAACAAAAAAATTAAAATAATATAAGAGAATTTATCCAGATATCTGAAAAAATATCCGTAACCGAAACACATTTATTACAAGATATTCTGTGAACAAAACTATCCCATATCCGAAATAAAAATGACCATGCGTTTCAGTCACTGAAGATGTGTGAAGAAGATAAAACATAATTATATTCTGACAGTTTCCTGATTGAATCAAATACAATTGAGGGTACCTTAGGGGTACCTTAGACGCTCATGCCCTGGTCAGTCAATTCCATCAATCATGATTGATGGTTGCATGACAAACAAATCAAAGTATCCAGATATTTGTCAATCAATTTCATGCAACCGTCAGTCACCGCATTACACGGCAGGTTATTCATCAGTCACATCAATGACTGTGGTAAAACTGACAGCAAAACCTACCGTCTAAGGTACCCCTTAGACGGTAGGTTTTGCTGTCAGTTTTACCACAGTCATTGCTGTGACTGATGAATAACCTGCCGTGTAATGCGGTGACTGACGGTTGCATGAAATTTATTGACAAATATCTGGATACTTTGATTTGTTTGTCATGCAACCATCAATCATGATTGATGGAATTGACTGACCAGGGCATGATTCAAAAATTACCTGAAAAGTACCTGAAATATAAATTCTAGTTATAATATCAAACTATGCCTTTATTCGTATTTTCAAATGTCATAACCATAACATCTCTGATCTAAATGAGGGATGACGCTAGGAAGACAGGTGTTCCCAGAAAAGAATAGAAACACATTTGTTTCGCTGAAGCTAAATCTAAAGAGTTATTATTGTTCATCTTACGTTCCTGAGTAAAATAATACCAAAACGTTTTGAAATATTTGCAAAAAATAGGAACCGTAATGTTCGCTTTAATCTCGATATATTCTGTCCTTGTCTTCTTTTAATGTAGTTGTAATGATTGACGCATTTTGCTGAGAGTTTATTAAACCGTCACAATCTATCACACGATTGTGTATCTTTCCTATTTTCATGTTGGATTTTAAAATTGGAATACAAACTAGTTGTGACAGGGCCCTGTTGAAGATTTAATATGAGATGTTAAAATGCTTTAATTTGATTCAAATCAAGGTCTGATAATTTTTAATCCGTTTTTATTTTATCCTATTTGGCAAACGGGCACATTGTCTCATAGTCGTAAAATACTACGACCTCTTTTGTTATCTAAAACGCTTTGCTGTGATTTCGGAATATTAATTTTCCACTTAAATTGGTTCCATCATAATCACCCATCTGGCCATTTGATACTTATGAAGTTGGCACTTTTCAACTTTTAATCTCCCATCCAATTCGTCATTTGATAAATTCTTTCCACGAACCTGAGTCCAAAGTTGCAATCGATCAAGACGTCTAAATTAGGAAGCGGCGAAGTTTTTGAAAGTTTTAAATCTGTTTTGTCTAAGTTTTTTTTTTATCTGATCACTTAATTGGACAAGCGTGTTTATCCATTTTAGGGTAAGGAATCAGGTGTGGGCAAAACGTCATTGGTTAAAACCTATCACCCAAACACAGCACATTAAAAAAAATGTTTCATGATGTAAATTGTACTTACAGCTTTTTAATAAGGTAATTTGCCACCAGTTTGCCAGAGTTATACGAATCAGTATAATTTTTTTAAGGTTTCTTTTTTTTCATACTTATATAATATGACCTGGTCTTTACAACTGGTGCTGCTATTGTAACATACACATTTAAATGTAAACGAACATAATGTTCTAAATGAGGGTTGCGGCGTGAGGCAGCTGTTCGCGAGTGTAGACAGTGACATATTCGATGCGTTCGCTGGTTACCGCTGTGCCAAGTGTAACCCGGTGGAAGCAAATGGTACATAATGTAAACAGTTGTTTAAGTTAAGGTAAACAACAATAATGGAAGGGTTTTGAATGGAAGTTTTTGTAAGTGCTTGTAAGTGGACTCATTGTATCTTATTTGATTCGTTTGTACCTATCAGGGTTTTTTAATTTTTTTGAACCGACCAATCATCTTGCATAGGAATTACATACTCGTATGTATACGCGTGCTATTTTCACTGACAATATACAGCAAATTTTAAATAAAATGCAGCAAAAATAAGAGAGTTAGAGCTTAGTGGAACTCTCACTCGAATAAGCCGCTCGTCTTTGGAAGTACATCCACCTTACAGAAGACCACAGTGAAATAGCACTTCGTAACTGTGGTGCTGGTCGCCAGAGCTCAGTTAGAGGGGTATGGGGTCTTAAAGGCAGGCAACGCATTTGTGACCCTTGTGCGGTTGTTGATGTCTATGGGCAGCGGTGATCACTTACCATGAGGTGACCCTCTTGTTCGTTTGCCTCACTATACAATAAAAAAATAAGCTTTTTTCCTTAAATAACAATAGGATTAAATGAAACTAACGTAAAATAAATATTTGACATCAAGACTCCAGAATCAACTTTCTCCTAGTTGATTATTTATCTAATTATATTTAAGAAGTAGATTAATTTATCAACAGGCGCCGCTAATGCTCGGTTACTGTCAGACGCCGAGACCGAATAACAGTTTGTCATACGCGATTATTTCTAGTACAGATACTTCAAAGTAATTCTTGAACCCAATCAGCTGTAAGGATTGTTAAGTGTACATAGTAATGCAATGGATTCCGGTTTCCACTCACATCGGGTTATACTATATCCTATTATCTTCCTCGTCAAATACACAATCCAACGAAAAAATCCAATTCGAACCAGTAGTTCTTCAGATTAGCGTCTTACAATTAACAAACAAACAAACTCTTCAGCTTTATTATATTAGCATAGATTCTTCTCAGCTGGCTATTCACGTCAAAGTTCTACTACTTGTAGGTCAAAAGAATTGTGCTAAATATTTGTATGGTAATAATTGCAAATTAATATTATGACGTTTACTTAGTGATAAGCAATAATACACCTCTATGCTATTTTTAAAGAAGCATTTTGTTTAAAATTTTTAGTAATTTTATCATACTAATATTTTAAATGTAAAGTTTTTTTTCTTTTGTTGTTTGTCCGTCTATCACGCTGAAACTACAAAGCGGATTTTGATTCAATTTGGTATAAGTATATGCGGGGTATAGGTATAGGCTTACTAAGGTAATAGATTTTTTATCCCAGAATAAGAAGATAAAACAGAAATCTTGAAAAAGCGGGCAAAACCGGGTCTAGATACTAGTAATAAATTGTATTCCCAAGTAAATGCGTGACAGTTCTCGTCGAGCTCGTCCATCCCTTCATATTCATACTAACTTCAACTTATGTTTGCTTAGTAAGTCATACCCCTTTTAGTTTATTTTATTCATAACTCATGGAGGCCCCAAACTGTCTGTATCGAAGTAGTAATTAGCACATCTTAAAATATCTTCATAGACAGGAAAAACATATTGTAGTCAAGTCATCAAACCTCTTTGAAGATAGCTCAAGTGTCGTAAGTCGAGATGCATTTTGAGACCTTTCTGGCAGACTTAGTGTAGGAACACACTATGCGGAAAAAACGCGACCGAATTGATGCGGCTGAAATACCGTTCCGTCGTGTTCACGCTATGACACACTTTAAATGGGAGATGACACACTATGACAAAATTACGACGCGTAATTTTGTATTGAAAATGAATTGCCGCCGAACTTCGGTCGCGTTATTTCAGTCTAGTGTGTTCCTACACTTACAGTCAGCTCGCTTACTATTGTTTGCAGGAGTATTATTTTTAGAATGTAGTATTTTAAGACTTTGCTGTCTTTGACATTTTCATCATTTGATTTATCTTTACTATCAACGAGTATATGGGTGAGAATAATATTTGAAATAGGTCAGTAAAGTATAGTATCAGTCTATTAATGTTCCACTGCAGGACAAAGACCTCCATCATTTGAAATCATGTTTTCGTTACAAAAATTGGTTAAGATATAGATCAGAATAATTTAATTTTATTTAACAAAAATAATAACAGCAAATAATTTGGAATAGAAGTAAAATTATTTTATTAAATTTAAAGGAAAATATAGTTCATTTTCAGCGTTAATTAATTTTACCGGTTTCAGTTTTGGTCCTGCTAGCGTAAGAGAAATTCTCGACAAATATCTGTTATTTTCATGCTCTAAATAATTTCTCTGTTTGTTATCTAGGTTAACTGTCTGCCAAGTTTCACCGTAGAACCCTTTAAAGATACTATAATATTTTTGCGAAATGTTTGATCTTTGGTACGAAATATGGATAGAAACGTATAGAGAAATATGGGTTGTTTAATTGGCTTATTGAGGAAATTGCCAAGGAAATATCCCTGTTTTAATTAAAGTAAATAAATAAATAAATAAATCTCTCAGATAATTTTGTATTTAAAGTAAGCTAGTGATTGAAGTAGCGAAGCTTTCGTCTGATCATTTATATATTTTTTTATTGTTATATGAAGGCAAACGAACAAGAGGGTAACCTGAGCGAAGTGATCACCGCTGCAGATGGACATCCACAACTCCACAACAGTTCAAGGGTCGTAGTTGACTTGGCTGTCTATAAGAGTCCATACACTCCCCATCTGAGCTCTGCTCACCTTACTAGCAGCAGAAACGTAGCACAACATATCTGTTGTGCTATTTCACTTTGATTTTCTGTAAGGTGTTGGTACTTCCCCAGATGAGAGGATCATTTTTCTCATTCTTTCTATTTCTTAAGTTATATAAATATGTAGGGCAAAGGCATTGGGCGTACCAGTACTGTTTTCACACATTTTTAGCCACTTGAAGTCGAACGTTGGAACCAGGCCTTCTCTAGTTAGGTTGTTATGCGTTTTAGTCGCATGCTAGGCAAAAAGGCTATATTTACACATTTTGTATCATCATCTTGCAATCCACTACTACATAGATACGTCTACGTATTAACGTACGTAACAGAATGGGTATTTCATCTGGAGGAGGTCCCTCTAGTCTGAAAGACCCATTCTGTTTTATTTACTTTACAATATATTTTCGCTGTTGTCGAAACTCTGCGACATAACTAATACATACTATTAATAGGGTAAATCCAAGTTTAGATACGACACAACAAACCACAACCTCGACATTGACCAGTTCAATAATAATGTCAGGAAAACCGTCCCCACCCACGGGCAACGCAAAGAGTTTATAAATCGATGAGATCGTCTTAGAAGGATCCAAACAACCGATGAGGTTAAGGGTTTGGTTACACTGGTGCGTCCGGGTTCTTATTGTGCTTTTGTTCTATTTCTTGGTTAGGGCTGTCAAGAATATTATTGGCTCTGCGGAACAGGTCATTGTACTTTTTGGGGTAAATATTCATTGGTAATTTAGAAATTTATACTACCATAAGACGACCCATTAATTCAAGTTATTAATGCAACAAGTAAAACTTTCAAGTTAAAATTATTTTTATCTGGTTCCAATAAATACCTATACATGGTATAGTTTGTTTATTTCTATGGAATTAAACCAGGGTTTTTTAACTCAGCACCTGATTACCATTTTAACATGCTGTATAAATATTGGCATATGTCATCCACATTGGCAGTTCAATATAAAAAAAATGTTGTATAAAATTCTATTTATAAGTGCTTTATTTACCGCGCTCAACAACTCATTACTTTTTACTTTGTAGTTAAATAAATATATTCTATCAATTATTCAGAAAATAATACAATGTTCATACGTAGGGAAAATATTAAATTTAATCAAAAACGCAAGTAAGATCACACCAGTGTAATTCAAGAACAGAAAATGAATTGTCAGTGAGCTCGAGCTCAGTCTGTTGGCAGTGCAGTCGCGACCACGTCCAATTAATGCATCATCTCGGCCCAATAATCATTTGTACAGGTGTTCCTCAATTAATACCGCGAATAAAACTAACGATCTTGTATTTATAGACGCTACGAATGCCAAGTCAATCTGGAGCTAATATTATAATAGAATGTCTGTGAAGTTTAATGATGAAAAGTGAGAAAGGGACTTATGAATCCTACCATAGACCCTTATTGTTACATGTTGTTAAAATGAAGGCGATTGCCGTTTAAACGTACATATTTGTAAGTGACTTTTAAACAACTGATTTTCCGTCATTCACCCCAGAAGAATTTGTATAAAATATTTAAACACATAAGCATGTACGGTAGATTTTAAGTAAGCAAAGCTTGAACTAGTATTGTGACTTTGTATTGAAGTTATATCCCAAGTGTTGGTTACATAAAATTATGTTTTAAATTAATGAATTACGAACAAAAAAAAGATTGAGCAGAAAGAAACATAGTGCAGCAGTGTAGCAAAACATTAAGGTTCGAATATTTGGCTAGAGATGTGTTAAAAAAGTACCGAAACTCTTTGCCCGGAATAAAATATTATGACTATCAACCGCATAATTTAAGAACATCCCCAATTAATGACAACAGTCTTGCGCCAGACACCTTGGCCTATTGACGTACCACCCCGCCATTGGGCGATCCCAGAGGTATACTAATGATGTCGGAATGCAAGCAATTATATGTTCTTTTGGTAGACGAATGCACTTCCTAATGATGTAATAATATGCAGAAGAAGGTAATATGTCGCACGGTAAACACGTTCCACACTTTGCATAACGTTGTTCAGTAGACACAAAGTACTTTGAAACAATAAATTATAAAATATGTAAACTTTACGGTAATAATGCTACTCCTAACATAAAATTATAATTCATGGGACGAAACATTGTATGAGTGGCATGATGGGAATGTAGTGTAAATAAATTATGATCTACTTTGGGCCGACGTTATTATATGAACAAAAAGCTATAAAGTAAATAGCTCGTTTATACTGTGCTATATATATTTTTTAATGACAATACTCTATTTGAAAATAATGTATAAATAAGCTCACCTGTGCTACACAAAATGCCAAAAATAGCCCTTGTACAAAAACTTTGAACAAATACATATTACGATCGGTAATAATCCACCACAAAAATAGTAGTCGCAATCAAATCTCTTAATTAGTCAACATTTAATGACGAAATCTTCGCCTTTGCCAACCCTAGGAATGTCACTGCCAAGAGCATTGTTCTGCGGAAGACAAGGGCTGCCAATCGCATTGTAGCCCGTTTCATACTATTGTGAGATTGTAAAGAAGCAGGGAAGGCAATGTTTATATTGACGATCCCTGATTTATTTTTTCCAAGGCCAATGAGAGTGTTCGTTTTTTTAAGGAGGCCCACTTGGCAAACGGTTGTGGATTAGACAGTTGAGCCACGTGTATCGAGCGGTCAGCTGCTTTACGATTTACTGCGGGCTGCGGCAATTTGATTTATTTTGAGGAACTGAAGAAAATTGTGTCGCATCAATATTCGTAATGTCAGAAGTGTTTTAAAAGTAAAATTTAACAATTGAGCTTTTTCATAATAGCGGCTCCGTCCGCGTGTATTTCGGTTTTCGCACACATAGTGTTATACAAGCCTTAAGCCTTCCTCGTCAATGTACTATCAGAACTCAAATATTTTTTCTAATCGAACTAGTAGTTCCGTAGATCAGCGCGTTCAAACAAACAAACAAACTCTTCAGCTTTATTATATAAATAAAGTTTAGATATTCACTTTTGTATAACAAAGTAGTGATATTATTGTGTTAGGGTAATGTTTTTTAGCGTCAAAATGAATTATGAAGTCATAATTACCATAAGTTTTATGAGTTTAAATAATTCACTGTAAGACCTTAATTTATGGTTAAAATATAAACATAATTTTTGCTCATTGTGAAATAATGATTCTTCCGAACTTTAATAACAATACTTTATTTTTTTAAATAGTTTTTTTCTGCCTAAAAATACACCCAGGTTGATTTCTCAATAGAAACTAATCATAATTCATTTCATAATACAAATTCACAATTTAAAACCTACACTGTGCTTAATTATATGGCTCAATTTTACCAACTGTTGCATAAAAAAACTGGCAGAAAATATTAGAAAAATTGCGTACATAACTAATACAATGTTCCGCCATACTTTACAATGATTAGACAAACTGCTGCGTAAATACATTCATATTTCAAATAATGAGTAACAGGAGTGCCCACGTATTGAGCCAGAGTATTTCAGATTATAATAATAGACCTATTTTACAAAACCCAGGAATCGAATGACGTCAGAGTTGCCAGATTGATAATGTAACTAGTATAATTATCGTTGTAGCCCATTTCGAACTAACAATAGATCTACGTAGCGTGTACATGGATTTAGTCAGTTCGTTTTCTTCGAGGGTCAACATTAATTGGTGATGGTGATTTGTCTCGTATGTATATTGGCATGCTAAAAAGGAGAGTGTTTATCACGTTATCGGTGCCAATTTTTCTTTATTTATTAGTGATTGGCCAAGAGATCTCCATTCGTAATTATCACACACACACACACACACACACACACACACACACACACACACACACACACAATTTTAAATTAAGATTAATAATTAAAGGAAGTAAACAATACCGTGATTCATTTAGTTTTATAGTATATAGGAACAATCCGTATGCTCTAGGTAAGGAATCTTGAGCAACGAATATCTCTAGGAATTTCCATTGCTCTTCTGCAAGGAGGCTCGAAGTTGTTGGTGCTGCGGCTTGGTGGCTATGTGGGGTAACATGACCAAGGACACCCCATGGGTTACTGAGTGCTCCTGCTTTCTTCATAGCTATGACATCCTGGACAGTAGTGTTGGAGTATGGTGACACGTTACGGGTTCCCAAAAAGAGGTACCTAACTAATATCTGAACTTGTTTTTTCATCAGCATATCCACCCAAGGTAACAAATAAAGACTCGTAAATAAAACCGTTTATTAGGTTTAAGTTTTACTACTTTTCTCATCAGCTTAACTTCATTGCACTAAGGTGCGAATCACTAAACGCAAATGGCATAACCTCACGGCTGTGTAATCGGTAGCAGTAGAAATTTAGTACTAATTTTGTAATTTCACCAATTTCACATCCGTGAGATTATGAAATTTGCGCTTAGTCAATCGCACCTCTGAATGCATAAAGTGTCATCGCAAAGTATTGCCATAGCGCTGGTATTTTAAAAGGCGCCGTCCAAAGGTCTGCAGCTGATTGTCACACGCCAAAATAGACGCCAATAGGCAAGACAATGAGGCCGTCAAACAGCTGTACCGGATTGATTCACGACGCGCGACCGGTCGCCCGATCAGTCGCCGGTGTCGCCTGTCACTGGTGTAGACTATTGAGTACAGAAGGTTTATCACGCATGATAGAAGTTGACAAGACAGATAAATATCAGTAGTAGATATAATTGAGATCGGCTGACGAACAAAATATTGAAATAATCACTTTTATTGAGTAACTAGCGGCCGCAAGCGACTCCGTCCGCGTGGATTTCAATTTCCAATAGCCTAAAGCCTTCCTCGTCAAATGGACTATCCAACACAAAAATATTTTTTCTAATCGGACCAGTAGTTCCTGAGATTAGCGCGTTCAAACAAACAAACATACAAACAAACTCTTCAGCTTTATATATTAGTATAGATTTATTTAGAGCTAAGTGTATAAATATTTTTCCACATTCGGTATTGCACTCAGTTTTATAGCATCCGACTTAAATCGCACGAAATACTTGTGCTATTGTAAGCCACAAACCATTCGATTTGTTGATTACACTATAACAATTTCATTAGTTGTCATGTTGGAGCGTGAATAATGCAGCAAATGTGAAGAGCTGCGGGGATATAGTCCAGACTTCATTTGCATGTCACTGATTACACCTATTCCTATGAAATTTATGCCTATCAATACGTATTTTGTGTATGATAATGATAATTATAGCTACACAGATTGTGAATGAATAACTCAATGAAATGCCGCTTCTGTATGTATTAAGTCTGCCATAATGTGTTCTTGTTATAAATTACCGGTGCAAGTACACGTCATCATAACGTTTGTAGCTAAATGTACTGTTACAGCGGCCATTATGGCTGTGAAAAATGACGCAGCTTCAACTGTTTCCAGAACTTGATCCTGCTGTATTAGGATTAGTGTTGCTACATTGTAACGTATAGTTTTGTGTCGCGAAATGAAGTAAGGCTTATGTATATTGTGTCTTCTTGCAAAGGCCTTAAGCTGGTTTTCGAATACGTGTCTTTAGATTGCATTGTGTCGAATGTGAGTTTTTGTATTTAAAATGCTACCATACAATGAAAATACATAAAGTAAATGAAAAAGCAAAGCTAGATATGCCACTTGTAATTAAAATAATTATACACAAATTATAAAATCAGAAACATAGAAGAGAATAATATGATCACATACTATAAAATTCGGTAAAGATTTTAAAGGTAAGCTTAAGTAGAACGTAAAATTAATACAGTTTTAATGTAAACTTATAAGTTCAAGCATACTAAAATGAAATTAAAGTTAATAAAAGTAATTAAAATCGGAACCCTCTTTCAAATAATTAATTTACTTTAAGCTCTCATAAAGAGTTTTGCTGTTTCCATCTTCATAGCCATCGCACACCCAGTAAACCCTTGAAATATCTGAGCTTATAGAAATGATCGAGTCATTATTGTCAAAATGATTTCTTATACGCCATTCGGCAAGCTGCAACTCTGTCGGCTGCATTGCAGATACGTATGTGGGCGTGCTACTTTTGTCACTACGAACTGAATTCGATCGATGAAAATGGTCTGGATACAATTGATCATTATGAAGAACAGAATAAATCCCCTTGTTCTTTATATTATGTATTTCTTCATCGTGCACTACACTACTCGTGCGGAGTGGTATCTTCGGGGGCAGCACTAATGCATCCACATTTCTATGCTTCACAAACAAAATCCTTTTGCTTCCTTTTAATAAGGTGGGATTCCGCCTAATAACCCCGTAAACACACATGGCCCCGAGAAAAAGACAAAATATCCCAGTAGCCGCATAAGAAAATGGTGTTGTACTAACATATGTTTTAATAATACTACTTCTGTTTAATGATGTATTGTAAGAAACACAGTGGCTTAAATCAATTTCAGAAGTAGACAATTTCATAGGACAGAATGTATACGAGGTTTCAAACATAACACTATAGACACGCAATATTCTTGGCATTACGTTGATGCAATGTAATTCATTGGGGCACGTTGATTTTAGCCAAACAAGTCCATAACCGTCTTGGTATGATGAATCGATTTCCATTACAGCTTGTTTAGTGGTCATAAAAAGAAACGAAGGTTTCATCCAGACATTATCAACATGTATTGTGTCTACATCATTTCCTTCAAAGTTTCCATATATTTTTCTATCAAAATGTCTCATCGTTTCTAGTCCACATGAGAAACGCGACACAGGTGAAACTATTCTTAAAGTACTATTTGGTGATGATTGACTTCCATAGACACACGGTGAATTAAATGTATCCCAAGGTTGTGCGCCATGCTTTTCATCGGGTAGAAGAATTATTTCAACATCTTCGTTGTCAGTGCAGTATTGTTCTAAGCTTGAAATAGGAATTCCTTCCAAGTGATCAGGGCCATAGCAAACAGGATCAACTAAAAGCATATCATGTTTTGATAGCAGTATAAGATCTGTTTGAGAACAATTACATTTCCATCGATTATCTTGCAAATGAATTCTTGGTTTCGGTTCTTCAATACGAAGAATAGTTGCGAATAAGCCCGGAGGAACGTAGGTGAGGTAGTTATCGTTTAAAAATAACATCCGAATATTAGTTAAGTAATCAAAAGCTCCAGCACCAATAGAAGTTATTTTACAAGAATTAAGATAAAGTACTTTGCATGACCTTAATCCCTTAAAAGTTGTTGCATTGATGGAATCTCCAAAATCATTGTGTGAGAAGTCAACGTGCGCCAGCTCTTCCAAATCGTGCCATCCCGTTATTTTGCCGGGATTCCAATTTCCATCGGCATTGATAGTTACTGATTTCACTGTCTCGTCAATAGCTCTAAGAGCATATCCTTCAATATTGAGGATGTTTGATTCCTTGATGATAAGTGTTTCTAAGCTCCTTAGGCCAACGAACGTATCAGATGACAGACATGCTATAGTGATCTGCTCGAGCGAGAGGGCTCTTAAGGCACCACTAAATTGTGCCAGGAATGCGTTCTGAGGTATGTTCCGCAAATTGCCGCCTTCAATGGACAGCCGTTCTACAGTACTGGGCATTCTAGTGAATACATTTTGAGGTAGCGTTTCATTAGGGAATCTGACATTGCTCAAAGACAAAATAATGTGGTCGCAAATCAGTCCGGCCTCCTGAAATAAGCAATTTTTTTTTATTTTTAATTATGTTAATACGTCATTTGAATTTTAAATGTCGATGGGGGCTAAGCTTTCAGATCACTGTGTACATGGGAAATGTAATGAAAAATCATAATTAGTTAGTAAGTATACACTAAAAATCGGGTTTAATATCGGCTTAGACACAATTAATTTCATTAAGTGAATGAGACATTATAAGTGCAAAGCCTTACCAAAACAGCTGAAACGACGTCTCGCTCAAACCCGTCATTGAAAGATGCCGGGCCGCACTTCACCCTGCAGTTTGTGGAGACACAAGAGGAAATGGTAGTCGACGGCGATCTGGAGACCGCCATTAAGACGATCAAGATGAAGCTGGTGACGGTAATGAACCCGAAGATCGTTTGAACGACAACGCGTAGCCAGCCGGAGCTACATGATGTTTTCCTGCAATTAGTATTTTTTAATTTTAAAAAGATGAAATACATGTTACTTACTTCATAGTTAACTACTTAACTACGCAAAAAAAAACTTAAAAAATAAGTTGTGTTTTTTGGTGATAGAGAGGCAAACGAAAATGAGGGTCAACAACCGTAAAAGGGTTGCAGATGCGTTGCCGGCATTTAAAAATCCCAACTGAGCTCTGGCGACCTTTCTCACCAGCAGAAACATAGCACAACAGTTACGAAGTCCTACTTCACTATGGATTGTGTGGAGTGTGTGAGTCAACTAAGCATGTGGATTTATGGGTGCTTAAAATATCATTATTTCGAGCTTATTTTGAGTACAACTGAGTATAATATATATTCAGGACTATTTGCATGATGTCTAATAAATTAGATACTGCTAATATAATCTATATAATATAATATAATTTATATAATTTATTTATAATGCTATTATCTAATTGAAAATAGGAGCACTTCTCTCACCTTATGACCTCATTTATTGTTTGGTTGCTTTTAACAAAAACGTTTGTTCGAACCACTTCTGTTATTTTAGTCATGGCACTGAATTTTGCGATTGTAATTATGCATTAAATTATTTTTTGAGTTTATAAACAAGTTTTCTTCCTTTTGATT
Organism: Nomophila noctuella; assembly: GCA_958496325.1. NCBI lineage: Eukaryota > Metazoa > Arthropoda > Insecta > Lepidoptera > Crambidae > Nomophila > Nomophila noctuella. Next base: position 4,548,743 of record OY292484.1, on the reverse strand, counting down.
TTAGTTAGAAGTCGAAACTACATTGCGTTCGTCGTTTTATCTGAAATAATATAATAAGGATATAAAGTTATGTATTTATTTCTTCCATAGCATGACTTCGGTTACATTTTTACTCAGAAACAAAGATATAATGTTTTCGCTTACCATTGCAACAAATTATAATTTGAAATATTCATGAAGTATTAACCTGCAAATAATCTGCTATAATAAAATTATTACTTTTATGTGAATTTCCATTTATTAGAAAAGCTTCTAAATGGTTGTATGATATAGTATGCAAGGAAAAAGTATATAATTAAGGTATTATTTTAGGCTGACTTTAACAATATTACACAAATACAATATTCTCACTCAGTTATTTTTAATTATAGTAAAAAATACAGATTAAGAAATAAAACAGTATAATAGTCTTAAACGGAAAAAGAAAGTTGCATTAGTTTAAACGAAAACATTCAAAGAACAAAAGAAAATTAATTGTTATTTTCCTTGAAATCATTGTATAAAAGTCCAAGATTCTCTATTCTATCTCTCAACGTTTCACTCGTACTACTTCGACTTCAATATTTGACTTGTCAGCAAAATTCCCGAAATCGCATAACCGCTGACCAGTGACCACTCGCCCTGTCCAATTATAACTGACATAACATAATACCTCATTCCCATAATCTCTGTTGTGATAAGCGGTGACAATAACACTGTATCAGCCCATTAGTGCCAGTGTAAGGATTAACTTTGCAAATAAACTGATTATCTCTATATTTCACCCTTTTCACGGGTAAGGGCATCTCGTGGCGTTGTTTGGCCAGCCTTGGCCACGAAATCGATGTGAATGATGTGATGTAATAAAGTAAAATTGTGCATGGTATTGAAATGACTATGCTCGAGAACAACTTCTCAAGAACTTACGAGTTCAAAAACTTAATATTCTTGTTCTTTTCGTTTCGATGACAAAAGAGCAATTATAATTATTATTATATATATAGATATATATATATATATATATATATATATATATATATATATATATATATATATAATAAGAATATTACATTCCTAGGAGTTATGTAATGTGTTATAAATGAAGGCATCAAACATGCATGCATCCGAAAGAAACGTTTCCTATAGAGTTCCTCAACTTCGATAGAAAGTTACTAGAACATAGGTTCATATCACGTGATTATGTGGACAAAATAAGTAATAGTAAAGTATTGTACCGTCGTAGTCGATCTGTAAGTAGGTATATGAATGCGGCAAACGTATTGCATTTGCTAAATGCTTTATAATTTGTTTAGTTAACTTTCATTCCACTTTTTTTTAACCTGTACTTAACTAAACCATTGTAACATTGAGTCCGCTCCTATTGCACGAATCTTCATATACCAGCAAGCAAATCTATACTTCTATGCTAAGATATAAAGCTGAGGAGTTTGTTTGTATGTTTGTTTGTTTGTATGTTTGAACGCGCTAATCTTAAGAACTACTGGTCCGGTTTGAAAAATTCTTTATGAGTTGAATAGTCCATTGGACGGAGTCGCGGGCGGCCGCTAGTTATTAGTAACTAGCGGCCGCCCACGACTCCGTCCGCGTGGATTTCGATTTACAATAGCCTAAAGCCTTCCTCGTCAAATGGACTATCCATCACAAAAATATTTTTTCAAATCGGACCAGTGGTTCCTGAGATTAGCGCGTTCAAACAAACAAACTCTTCAGCTTTATTTATTAGTATAGATTTGTTTCTGCAAACAATATTGAACTTCAAATTTTCCTCTTACGACTCAGTTAACTATCCCAACGTGCGGTTAGCGATAGCACTTTGTACGGTAAGTGGAGCGGAGGAGGTAACATAGACGCCCTGCGGCTGGGCTGTGAAACTTTGAACCCAAGACGGGATTCACTGAGTATAAATTACTTGTTGATTACGCTATCTCTTAAGCACGTAATAGGAAGAAAGTACGGAAGAAGTTAATCACGAAGACAATGAAAACAGAGTCAATTCCGGTGGTATATGGCTTATGTGAGGTAATTGATTGAATGAATTTCAAAGTTCAAAGTACATATTGCATGAAGCTTACTGCACGCTGAATATTATATTGAAGTTCGCATAGGTGAATAATAAATATTTTATTTCATCATATTTTTATTATAAATAACTTGACTAAACCACCTTACACTCGTTGCTACCACACCACATTTTATGCTATGTACGTATCAGCAAGCCCAACAAAAAATACAGTGATCCTTTGTTACCAATCACTGAAATACGGACCGATACTTCGTCGAAGCTTGAATAAACTTGCGCTCCAAGGCTTTTCATCATTTCACAATCAATAGCTCGTTCCGGATCACGGATAGCGGCGATGAGCTGCCGCTCAAATCTGACCTCATCGCCTCGAACTATAACAGCGTTGAAAAAAAAACCAGAAAAAGTCCAACTGCACATATTTTTCATCAACGCGGGGCGAGCGGGCGTGTCGGCAAATGCCGGGAATATTGCAATCACTGCTACGTAGACTGGGGGATAGAATTTGTGGATATAATATAAATACAATATTAAAACATTTTTTAACATTCCAATCAGTTTTGAAGGCATAATTATGTAATTCCAAAAATATTTCGACATGGGCACGTGACTATACTTCTTTTGATGTAATAGGGAGGCAAACGAACAAGAGGTCACTTGATGGTAAGTGATCACGGCTGCCCATGGACATCAACAACCGCACATCACAAGGGTCGCAGATGCGATGCACCAGCAGAAACAGCACAACAGTTATGAAATGCTATTTTACTGTTGTCTTCTGTAAGGTGGAGGTGCTTCCACAGACGAGCGGCTCATTCGAGTGGACGTTCCTCTAAACTCCTAGAATATTTAAATCAGCTAGCTTTAGCAAGATGTAGTCCATTTAAAACTTAGTTAATGATTTCTTTTGGCTTTCCGTCTCTAGGACTACGAGTCCGCGGGTGGCCGGGTATGCGTTGAAATTTCCACTTTTCACGAGTAACCAACTGAACTTTTTGCAACACACGCCGCGCCTCGAGCACGCATCTCAATTGGCTGGCAATTTTCCTAGAAAATATATTAATACTTAAGTATATTATTAAGTTTCGAAGAAATCTGTACAAAATGATTTCGAAAATATTCGACGTTGAGGGAATTATTGGGTTACCTACTCTATTAATAAATTTTATGGAGTTTTATTACTTACTTTCTGGTGAACGTTGTTAATTTGGTTCGGATAAGTTAATCCCATCAAATAATTTCTTGTAAAAAAGCCACGTCTTGCTAGGCAGTGCTTCCATTCAATATGAACCAAGTCGATTCATTACCCTAGCTTCTTCCTTTGCTCTGAAAAATAATAGTCTTTATGTTGGTAAGAATCATTCTAAAAATTATCGGAACGCCCTTTGAAACACGTGTAAATGGCTTGTACGAGTATCTACGGGCTTATAGCTCAATATGTTTCCAATGTCGTTACATACTGTGCAGCGAAAGAGTTGAAGCGTTTGAACGCTGTTGTTGAAACGGTTATACGCACAATAAAATACAAAGATTAATGCTTAACCGGTCTAACGAACGATATTGTGATCAGAACAGAATAGATCCGTTTGCTGTCACATCACTATGAAACTGTTTAGCCGTGTACGCACGGCCGAACACAAACATATTGATCAAAAACATCAAATATGGACACTTGGTTAATATGTATGGACAACATTCTTATCGTTAGTGGTATACATAATATGTGGTGCATGGTCTTTGGTATCATTCAACGCAACAAATATGCGTAGGTACACGACATTAAAGCGCGCCAGGGCCGTCTTTAATCTATTAGGGCCCTGGGCGCATGGGTTTTTAAACCTTTGTTTGGTTAACGTGGGGCCCCCAACATCTGACCTGCTCTGGGGTCCCCAATCGATTGCGGGGCCCTCGGCACATGCTCATTGTGCTGAATGGGAAAGACGGGTCTGTCTTTGTGTCGCGCATCGTGTTACTATATGTAAGATATCACTTGCATTAGCTACGTCACAGTCGCTTATGTAGCGTATTGTAATAACCACACCCATAATTTACATTGATATTTAAATACCTCATCAAGTCATTAACACCAAAACTTTTGGCAGGTACAAAAAGAGGAAAGTATCAAATATGAACATTCATAAAACTCTACCACCACCGAGTTTAGTTTCAGTTTAAAATTCCAACTGAAACAGAATTTATGACGATGAAAATGGAGCCCTGGGCTCGTTAAAAATGTAACAAGGGTTTTATGAAAACTATAAAAGCCGGTGAAACCATCGCGGGCGGGGAATATCGCGGTACTCTCCGCCCATCGGTAAATTAATAAATTGCGGACAGGATTAATGCACTGTTAACTAAAGTATTCATAGTTGAGATGTACCGTGACATCACATGTTTTACTATCTTACTGTAATTACTAAATGAAATGTATATTAAGTGTACTGCGACTGTTGGACTTGTATTCAGAGGACCGTTAGAGAGAATATTAATGCATTTGGTCCGAACATAAATAACATAGATTTCGTGGTGTACTTCGTAGCTTCGGCAATGATAATTCTGATTGGTGTTAACGTTTATTGACTACATTTAACAAACTTTTATATATTTTTCTTTAACTGGAATCGAATTTTGGTACATCTAGACTAATATTATGAATTGGAAAGTTTTGTATTTTAGTATGTAACGAATAAACTCAAAAACTACTGGACCGATTGGAATAATTCTTTCACTGTGGGCTACCTACACTATTCCAGGAAGGCAAGTCCATTAATAATCTGATTAAATATTTTCAATTGTAAAATACTACCATTACCACGCGTATGTATCCAAAGGTAAGTTCGAAATTGAAAATGAAAATAATCGCCGCCATTTTTCCGCCCACTTATGCGACGGGCGCTGTAAAACATCCTTCAGATTATTCACACCGCCGACCAGTCCATAAATAGTGGCATATTTATGAAGGATCAGGGTACCCAGACTAGGTGCCAGTTGATTTATGTGTTTCCCTTATGTTTCGTCCACGTAGGACGAAGATATGGGTGACATTTCTGTGCGTGAATTTGATCCCTTCCATACTCAGCAATACTTAGAAAAATAACAGAAAATGTAGTAAACTAGTAGATATTTATTCATGCCGTGTGCCGTGTGCCTGTATATGTATGTTTTCTTTAGTCTTAAAATTAATCAACATTCTTAGATGCGGTTTTTTTAGGTACATAGGCTCGTATAGGTCAATGTCTGATGGTAAGCCATAAGCTCGCTTATAAAGTGTATTGGAAATATGAATGACCATCGTGTTTATAAGAATCACGTAATGATTAAATTACAAATGCACCCGAATAAAATACACAAATTACGATACACATAGTTAAATACAATTATAATTCCTAGGACTAACACACCAATCGCATAGCCCCAAACTAACGCCCTCCAATAGGTAGTACTTATTTAATTACTTAAAACTTATTGGCACTATTTTCATATGTATGTAGGCGATACGAGTAACTCACGAAATTCAAAGGAAACAAGAGTTAAAAAACGAGGATCCGTTAGAGAATATCACTTGAAATAAATTCGTACATCATTATGCTTAATTGAACATTAATTCTATGTCTTTTACGCTACGCCACATTAAGTTAATTAGACGCAAGTTTTAATTAGTGTGTGTAACGTGAACACACACCCAATTTAACGTAATGTAACAGGGAAGCTTATGATAATTCAACACCATTACTCATATTTTGACATACTCATGAAATTTTATTACAAACTAGCGGTCAGTAGCGGCCGCCCGCGACTCCGTCGGCGTGGGTTTCGGTTTCAGCAGCACATAGATACATACATATAGCCTAAAGTCTCCCTCATCAAATAAACTATTAAACACGAAAAGATTTTTTCAAATCGGACCAGTAGTTACTGCGTTAAGCGCGTTCAAACAAACAAAAAAATAAACAACCTCTTCAGTTTTATTATATTAGTATAGATTTTTGAGACAGTTAAGTGACAGTAGAAAATTTTAGCGGGTGATTTTGATAACTATAAATAGTTCGTCCGTTTCGTTTCAATTGACAAATGGTACTTAATGATGATTGCTTCATAAGTGAAAATAAAATGAAATACCCAAAACAGTTGTCAGTTAACATCAAATGCAACTTCTATTTACACGTGCATCACACTCGTTGTTTGTTCAAATCTAGTTTCAAATAACTTTCTAAGCTGAATATTTTGATTGGATAGTTCTGTTCGAAAAACTCAATTACAGTGCGGAGACTGGAAGTGGACTACATTGTATATTGGTTGATCGTAAAAAAATAATTTTATTTATCACTGACATCATGTTAGTTGAAATGGACTATAAATTATTTTTTATTAGGATGGTCAGTATTGGCGCATCTTGCTGAAAATTCTGTTCTTATCATGTTTGGGTATAAATTATCGTTTCATCAGCCCGTTACAGTCCACTGCTGGACATTACGATATATGTTTCCAGTTTTCCACCAGAGTGTTAGAGCTACCAGCGTCCAGCATAGTCATAAACTACCTGTAATATCTTTTTAATAGCTTTATGTATTTTAACCACTCTTATCTTATAGTCAGATCAATGTGTGTGATGTTGTCAGATTTTATTCATTATTTCTTTTATCGTGCCGTGTTTTAATCATAACACAACTAAAATTCTATATCACTTGGAGGAAAGGAAAATTAATCACTGTCAAGTCTCACGTATACCGTCCATAAATTACTCGTACCAGTTTTGTTGCCGCGTTTTCGGTACAGTCAAGTTATTATAATGGATGTCTGGATGTGTTCTTGACTTTTGAAGGGCACTCTCATCGTAAAAGTGAATTGATCGATACAATGGAAGTTATTGTTGAACTCGTCAATACCTATCAGACATAGCTCCTTGCTTTGACAAACATAACTTCGAAAACATTTTGTATATTTTTGTCATTGATACAGCTTCTACTATACCAAAAGTGCGCAGTCTATTTCGTATTTTTTATGCAGGTACATAAGCGTTCTTAAAATGAAATGTATATGTAATTTACATTACTAAGCCTTCATTAAGAAGAATAGAAAAAGAAGTTTAACTTTTGCATCCTTCCCTTTTAGTGTAAAGTTATTTCCATAAATTGCACTAACGCAGGTTCAAATTTTAATTTTCAGAGAACCGCGCAATATATTATTTTGCACATGGTACACAATGTACCTTCACATTGGCTAATGGACTATCGACCCGACTAATATGTTGCGGCTTTCATTGATTAATTTAATACGTTCACCAGCCTATAACCTATTTAAGGAGGTCTAACTGGCTGTCTCATTTTAAAAACGAATAATATTTTTGCGAACGTTACGTTTTTGTTTCAAAGCTGATGATACCAGATTAACTTAGTAGTTAGTATCAGCCTATTAATGTCCCACTGCAGGGCAAAGGCCTCCATCATTTGAAATCATGTTTTCGTTACAAAGATGGGTTTTGGCTTAATCACCACGCTTGCCAAATGCGGATTGGTGCGGATCAATTTAATTGTCGAAAATAAATAAGTATAATCTTTTTCGACCAATAAAACAAATTTTACTGCAAATTGGCATAAAAAGGAGTTTGTGCCTCGATTTGATGTACTCAGTAGTAGTGAAGGAAGTGTTTTCAATAGTGGTGTATTTAAACGATACAAAAGTTAATTGAAATGTTTGTGGTTAATTGACATTCAAGTTGTGGAGTAAATAAATAAAACAACAATCGTACTCATATTTAAACTTTTACTTGAACCGAAATGAAATAAATACACCTTTACAGTAAATTCTCAATATTAGAGTTAGATTACCTACAATTACATTTAATTTAAATAATAAATGTGACTATAAACATTTGGTTTACAGACGAATACGGATTACGGACAATATCTCTATATTAGACATTTTCAATAACAATGAAGAATACACTTTTTGATAACATGATTACTTTGATTACTCATAAACTTATCAAAGAATATGATGATGAATATACACATTATTGCTTGTTAAAATTTTAATAACCCGTTCGAATTCCATAATTCCTATTATACAATCGATTTTTCGTACATGGATAAAGAAATTGTTTAACATCAACGATGAAGTTATTTTTTTTCTGTTATAAGTATTTATAAACTGTGACAGATATTTTATATTAGCAACGTGCTAAAGTATGGCTTTTGTTGTTAGTCGGAAATTGCAGATATTATTGAAAGGCCTTGCTACTTCATCATAACAATTAATTTCAATCTTAAATAGAATCTTTCTAATTATGTTATTCAGATAGACTTTTTATTTACAAAGTAATAATTCAGAAATATTTTCAAAATATATTACTGCAGATATAAATTTCAATTATATTAGAACTCACTTCGATCGAATTTTGTGTTACATTGAAACAAATGTATGCGACTTTATGGATTTCAAGCGAACATTTCACCGTAACTCCGGTGCTCAAAATCAAAATCATCAATTCTTCAGTAACAAAGGTAACAGCAGATTAGGATGGCACTTCCAAAAATACAGTCGTACAATACTAACGAATTACCAATATTCCACTTTTTTTTCTTACAGACCTTGTACTGCCATCAAATACCTCTCAATCCTCTAACTAATAACAAAATCTGCAATCCCGCCCTGACTTCGAACTAGCGACGCTACTTGATGTGAAAACGCGTCAGTATAGACACACCAAAGCCATATTCATTCATTCTACAACAATTAGTTATCATAGTACAACAGTGAATAATATATTAAACACACAACAACATATATAAAGGTACGATAGATTAAAATGACTTAACACTAGTTGATATGCAAGTATTGGCTAGGGAGGTCACAGTGATTGACCTCACTCACCCGATATGTATTATGCTGGTTCCCATTTAGGTTCCATCATTGATAATGGAATATTACAATTATAATAAATACAATGTTGAATGGAATTTGTTTAACCGTAACACTCGAACTTTTACAAACAAACAACAGCCGTAATTTTAACTTGCGTCAGATAACATCTAAGTTCCAAGTATGTAAAGCGGTAAATATTCTCCACATAAATATATAATGTAACACGACATATAACATCGAAATATGACAATACAATGAAATTTCAACTACAATATATTAAGACGGTATAATAAGATTCCCTTAATTTATCAGGTTTCTTGACTCTGTTTGTTCTTTTACTTAATGATTATAATAACATTATGTAATAATATTACATGTGCATTAAATATATTTTGTGTATAATTGTGCTTCATCTACAGATATCTTAAAATGTTTAGTGAGAATATAATCTTTACTACTATGATAAATATGCTTTGACAGATATAAAAATTGTAATGAAAGTGTACTTATAGACGAAAAAACGTGTCAATGTCTGTAAATAGAATACATTTGTATTCAATCTCGCGTCTTACATACATCGTACAGTTTTTTCAATTCATAGGTTCGTTCATTCTTCCCTCGCACACATTCCATGGAGTAATGGGATAAATAAATACTAATATTGGTCTTTCAACTCCTATTCATTGATACAACATTCAAAGACTTTATCCAACACGATTTGTTAAATACCAATTTCTTCAATCCTCCCACAATCCGTTTGTGTAAATATAATATCAAATTCAGGCTAAAGGATATGTTTTTGGTTACATTTATCACTTACGATTATAAAATTCATTAGGTTTTTATAAAATATGTGTTGATTTGCCGCCTTCAAATGATAACAATACTTTTTCTACGTGTTTATTAATAAAAATCAATGACTATGCGAAATGAAATGTTCGTTATTTCTAGCTAATTCATTACTGTGGCGGCATTGAAGGCTTAATGCGATGAACTTGCAAAATCAATAGGCTAGCAAACGATGCCTAAAGTCACATTTATTACTCGACTACCTAATATCGATAAACCTTTAACAGCAATTTAATCACTGTGAAATTACCTATCAACAAAAAGCTAAATTAATATAGCTCGTCAAGCCTCGTATGCATAACGCTTAAAATGAAAAAATATAAACCAAAGTGGTTCTCAAAATCACCACTCAACAGGTATATCAAGAAATCTATAAGTGTCAACGAATCAACGTTTTTTAATGTAATCCGAAAAATTATCTAACACTTAACTACCTACACCTAATCTACATCAAATCGAACATTTTATCTCTGTGTTTTCTATTTAATTTAGAATAACGTACAATCGTTTTCGAAAGTAATTTGTAATGGCTATAATATTTAGCAGCAATAGTTATTGTGTAAAAAACAAATTAAATATAGGTGTAAAAGTATTGGAAGCACTGTGGAGCCTGTAAATTAAAGTAATGTTATAAAGTTCAAAATAAACAAGAACTTGTTTTTTTAAATAATTGAAGAATTTATCAAAAGTGTTCAACCGTATTGAAGATAGATGTAAATGTTACATAAATATAGCTCAACACACTTCTTTGATTTACGCTTACGAGTATAGATATAATAGTATTATAATAGTCAACATCGTAAATGCATAAAAGCTTACTATAATTACATCAGTAAAGGCAGGGGTAAATGATAAAAAATATTAAAATTTTAATATCAAGGGCATTGTAAACGTTGAACAAAAAGATTTGTGCTAGAAGTAGTGTTTTACCTCATTTAAATTTTCCCGTGATTCAGCTTCCCGCTACGAAGCACTATTATTATAAAATTTAGACACATCTCCAGTGATACTTATCAAAGATTGGTGTAATGAACTTGTCTCCACCTACTTTTTGGTATATTACTCTAAAGTAAGGCATACCATTAGAGGTCTTCTAATTTAAAAATACCGTATCACACTAAATTACTCGATTTTAGACCCGCCATTCTTATCAAGCTACCGCTCCAATAAACTACTATTTTTGTCAGCCCAAAATTGATATGTATCGTATTATTGCACAAATTCATCACGTTAAATTTGAACTAAATTTAAATGGCGAAGACTTGCGTTCGGGCCATCCGGCCACAGCTGGCCCGAGTGTGGGTCTTCGCTGGAACGAAAGAGGGTTGAATGAGTGGGATTGTTCTAGAGAGTTCTAGAATATTCTAGAATGTTCTAGAACGTTCTAGAGTATTCTGGTGAGGATGACGACGAGGGCGTTGGCGACGATACCGATGCTTTGACAGTTGACGGGCGCGCTGGACGTGCGTCCGTAGGCGGGTTTCCTCTTGCAGCTCATCTTCTCGAGCGGCATCTTGGCGACGCTGTACTCGCGGTGCTCGTTGACCATGGTGCAGACGGTGCGCTTCTTCTGCATCATCTCGTCGTCGCGGTCGCGCAGCCCCGCCAGCCACGCCTCGTACCACGCCAGCTCGCAGTCGCATATCAAGGGGTTGTCTAAAGGCATGATAGCTAATGTTATTCACACATATAAGGTGTAAAAAAATATATTGCAAATATTTTAAGGGCGAATGAAATAGACTCAGTTAATTAAAAGTCAATGTTAATGCCTACAACATTCGGCATTGGCCAACTTCCTCTGTTCGTCATTTAAGATTCGCAATACTGAATGATTCACCCTTAAAATATTCTCAGTATATATTTTTGTTACACCTTGTATATAATCTAACATGTGTACTGTTTTCACATTGACTAGACTGATCTTCCATAAGCTCATTAAAATAGTGACTGCTTAAAATTCAGATTATGAAACTTTATCTACTTTTTTGTATACATTTCACATAAAGAAACGGAACAAAAGGCGGAATTAATGCTTTATTACATTCTTTACCAGTTAGCCATTGGGCGAAACGTTTAAATATTGATTGTTCACATCAATAGTGTGATTAAAGCTTCCTATCAAAAATGAATAAAGATACAAAGGGCGCTCTGAAACAAAATTTCCGGTGTATTGATAATCTCGAATTCGTTTGTCCGATTTCCTCATCAGGAACAACGAACAATGAATATTTTCGACAAATCCTTTGTACAAAAGCCAAATCAATATGTCCCGGCTACACGGCATTCCTCATAAACAAATCGAGGTCACAATGAATAATAAATGTTCTAGTTGCTTTATATAAAATTGGACGTGCTACAAGTCTGTGATTATTTGCTTAGTTTCATGATACCTTTGTAACAAAACGAAAGGATTGATATGGACATTTGGACACAAAGCAACTACATTTTCCGTTCTAATTAAACAAGAATTAATCGCATAACTTTCGCACTAGATATAATCCAACGATTAAAGTCTTATTGTTTGGCGAAAAAAATTTATAAAAATATAATGGTTAAATATGCGTTCCATGAGTTAAATAACAATTCACTTTCTGTTTAGCCCCAAGGTTGACTGGTAGAGAATGCTATGAGGCATTAAGTCTCCCTTCAGTGCAGTATATAATGGTTAAATATGCGTTCCATGAGTTAAATAACAATTCACTTTCTGTTTAGCCCCAAGGTTGACTGGTAGAGAATGCTATGAGGCATTAAGTCTCCCTTCAGTGCAGTTTTTGACGAGCAATAAAAATTAAATCCATCCATCCATCTATTCAGCCCGAGACCACCCACTGTTGGGTATAGGTCTCCTCTCATAAAGTTTAAATAAGTAAATCAATCAATTTAAAATATACATACCCATAATATCAACAACACGAAGAGTGTCCAAAATAGGCTCCACGATTTCTTCAGGGATATGCTGAAGCTTGTTGTTCTGTAGGTTCAGAGTCTCAAGTGAGTTGAGATTGTCGAAGCCCATAGTTGGCAGCTGATGAATCCTGAACAAATGAAGTAGCAAGTTAGTACATCGAACTATTACATATAATATAATATGTAGTTACTAGTACATTTAATGGCGGCGTCTCAAATAACCTATAACCCACCAATATACGTGCAGGTATCTTGTTCTGTCAGTCTGATGAGACTAGATCTAATCGAAACTAATATAATAAAGCTGAATAGTTTGTTTGTTTGTTTGTTAGTTTAAACGCGCCAATCTCAGGAACTATTGGTTCCAATTGAAAAAATGTTATTGTATTGGATAGACCATTACTCGAGGAAGGCTTAAAGCCATGACATAACATTATGTGTTTAGAAACCCAAATCCACGGGGACGAAGTCGCGGGCGGCCGCTATTTCTCATATAGATTGATAAGCCAAAAGCCAAAAGCTATAAAGCTATATTCGTGACAAGAGACCTAGCTAGTGCCTCCAAGTAAAATTAATGTTGATGGATTGTTTCCAAAGATTTCAATTGATTACCAGAACGACAACTAGTCTTTAAATGCAAATTAACATATACATAAATGTAGTTCGAAATTCCCGTTAGTCCCACTGATAGAGAAAAGCCTAGCTGTCCTAATGGGAATAATCCAACAAGTACATGTTTGTAATCAATCAAGAAGTAAACGGGCCGGCCAACATTAATCTGGCAAAGTGAATCTCGTAAATTAATCAAGGAACAGCATTCACAACAAAATGAGGGAGAATATTAATTCATCCACCGTGCTGTTGCTCAAGGAAAATCTGATAATAATCTGAAATAATAAGATTTTCAATTAAATTTGATTCAATTGTTTTTGATTTTTTAATTGCTTTTGGAAGTATTTACTTGTAAAAAGCATGCATTGATTGAAAACCATGATAAATTTTATTTAAAAATAAAGAGATTGAAACCATTTGAAGTAGGTATTTTGTGAAAATTAATCTTTTGTTCTATCGCAATGTATTTTTCTCTTGAAAGACTTTGTATATTTCTATTCTAAAATTGCTTTTGGCTTCATTTTTTTTTCTATTACCACGTTACGTTTATAAAGGCAAAAGCTATTAGGCTGCCCTAATTTAAATAGTCTTTGCGAATACTAGATCGCTTTGTACTCAGACATTCTTTTCATTCAAGATGTTCTTGGAAGGGCTGCACAGGCTTGTAAAATAATCTCTTAAAATGTTCCTTATATTTTGAGCATATCAGAATAATTTTAAACATGATGAAAGACTTTCCCCAATGCCAACTTTTGACACGAGCAAGTGATTAATTCTTGTCTGAACTTAAGCATTACATTTTCCGCGCAACACCTACATTTGAATAATTAAACACAATGCCTACTTTGGTCGCTTCTTCTATGTACTATATAACAATTTATATATTTTCAATGAAACGAAAGCTTAGTTTGAATACACAAACACCGCTTTGGTTTAGTACTTTAAGGCTCGTATTAATAAATCGCACTCAACTCTGAGATCTAACTTGAGCGCAAACTTGAGGTGCTGATTTATAATGAGAATGACATATCAAGTTCGCACTCAAGATCGATCTCAGAGTTGAGTGTGATTTATTAATACGAGCCTTAGTATCAGGCCATGATCTTGAGATCTTGGGGTTGATGTTTGGATCGGAAAAATACGAATTAGTGTTCACAGACCAGTCTATTATAATAGTGATTAAACCAAAATCCCATCTTTGTAATCACAAAATGATTTTAAATGATGGAGGTCTTTGCCGTCTAGTGGGACATAATATAGAGTGCTTTATACACAAACCACTATGTTTCCACTATCTTCACAACTTAAAGAAAGTTCATTCGAAACCGTTTCTCATTCCAATTGAGGCTCAAATTCCCTATTTTTTTAAACGTTATCTCCATCTAACGCCTCGATGGTCTAGTGGTTTGAGTACCGGGCCTTGATCTCGAGGTCCTTAGTTCGGTTCGAAATCAAAATTTGTGTTGATTATTCTGAACACAGCCCGGGTTTGTGATCACCAACCCGCATTTGGTAAGCGTGGTGATTAAGCCAAAACCCATCTTTGTTACGAAAAACATGATTTCAAATGATGGAGGCTTTTGCCCTGCAGTGGGACATTAATAGCCATCCAATCTATATATCCCCATAGCCAGTGAAGGCGTCTTCACTGATGTAAGTGATGTTGTTAGAGCGCAGGTCCAAGTGTTACACAAACCACTATATTTCCACTAACTTAAAGACTTAAAGTAAGTTGATTCGAAACCGCTTCTCTTTCCAATTAAGGCTCAAACACCCTATCTTTTAAACATTAGCTCCATCTAAAATTATTTTGCTTCCGGCTCACTCCCACCGATTAAAAACAATCCGCGGTGAATTAAATAAGAAATTATGTTGAAAAAATAAACTTACATGTTCTTCTGCAGATTGAGGAACGTGATGGAGTCCCCATAGCCAGTGAAGGCGTCTTCACTGATGTACGTGATGTTGTTAGAGCGCAGGTCCAAGTGACGCAGGCGATGCAGAGGGCGAAGCGCCTCGGATGGGATCTCGTGTAGACGGTTGTCACCAAGCCGCAGGTACTGCAGGTTTTCTAGAAGAAGAAAGGATAATGTTAGCTATGCAGATTTTTTTAAAACTATACTTATAATAATCTTTGTCACGAAAACATGATTTCAAATGATGGAGGCCTTCGCCCTGCAGTGGGACATTAAAAGGCTGATACTTTTTATACTTATAATAATAAAGCTAAAAGAGTTTGTTTGGAACGCGCTAATGTCAGGAACTACAGATCCGAATTGAAAATATTTTGTTTTGGATAGTCCATTTGGCGCAGAAGGCTATTATATAACACTAAAAAAATCGTTGGCGGCCGCTAGTATTTTATAAATCCAAAGATCATTGGAAACAGTTACCATTCGCCTTGTTCAACATACTTGACAGTTTTGAATACTTTTTGAGGAATGAAAGAAAATCAATCTTTTTAAATGTTTGACGTTCTGATAAATCCCAAGTCCTTTAAATTAACAAAATAAAAATAATGCATTAATGAAAACAAAATTCTTAGAGCGTTTTTCAAAGTTATTATCGTTTGATTCTCTCAATAATCTACTAGCGCGTAATACGTTTAATGTTGGCACGAGGAAAACACATTGTTCAAAGATCAGTTCTCAGAAACCACATTAAGTAAAATCAGTGGAAACCATTTATCAAGACGTCTGAATCAGAGTCTAAATTGCTAATGATGTGATTTCAATTAAGAGATGTTCAGTTACATCTGGGCTAAAACTACAAGAAAATTAATGAAAACTTGTGCTATTTTCAAACCTTATTACCCTTGAATTCTTCTGTATGGTTCCTCGCGTGTTATCGAAAGAATTGATTAATGTAAAATGTTATAAGGAGAAAATTTTAAGCTTACCTTTAATAAACTATTTGCTGGTATAGATTTAAAGTCTTTGTAATAGTTGAGAAATATAACAAACTTCTAGGAATCTAGTTACGAGTACGAAACACAAAGGTCCCGACAACCGAAACCCTTAAACATTTCCATTAATGTTAACTTCTACACTTCCTTTATGATGTAACATTATACATAACATTATACATAAGTATTAGAAATATCTCGTATGAGGAATAACAATATATACAAGATAAACAAACATTAGGCAAATGTCTGAACACATTACCTTCAAGTCCCGCGAAGGCCGTCTCGTCGATCCTCTGGATTAGATTCCCTTCGAGTTCCAAGGAGTTTAGGAATGACAAATGCGAGAACACTTGAGCCGGCACTTCCCTCAGTTGATTGTGAGCTAAACCAAGCGAATCCAGGTTGCGTAAACCTGTAATAAAAGTATCGTGTCGTTAACCTCATCATTTTTGGAGAAAATTGTAATGATCTACCGGTATTATGCTGTAGTATCACTTTTGGATAATAAATGTCGTAGAAGATTGCAATGATATTTATTAAGTTGTTTTAGACAAAAATGAAGAATGTTGAGAAATAGGATCAGCAGGTGATCAGATTATCCTGGGACTATGACCCATCATTCGCCTGCCCTGTTCCCAATTTTTCTGGGGTCGGCGAAATATGTGGACTTCTTTCATACAATCCGATTAGATTGTATTGATGACTCAATGTCCACACAATCCATCCGTATTTTCTTTTGTCAACCTATGTACTTCCAACTGTTCAAATTAAAATTCATCTGGACTATGCATGGTACCCACTAATGGAAATAAACAAATCTAAGATGTAATAAATGAAGTGAAAACATTACAACAACACGGAAATAGGTTTACGCTTGACAATTTACCCGTGAATTATAATTTCACTAGATAAACACAGAACACTAGAGGATGTGTATAATGGCTTAGACAATGTGTTACTTGAAACATAATTATCGCTGTTCATAGCTTTGCAAATTGAATTAATGCATAATCAAAATCTAATTTATCCACGCATATTACAATTTAATATTAAACGTTTGCAACCGGATCACATAACGACCCTTATCTGACATGCTGGTGATATTAGTTAGCTTGAGTTGACGTCATAAAGGACATATTAACTACAAACTCTGTATTTAGATATTCTGTTTACTTTCATAACATACATCAATAAAAACATGCTTTATAGCGTAAAAATCAGAGACGAGAAAACGCCAACCATGTCGTCAGTACCATTAAAGATATTAATAAATTTTGTAAGATCTAATACCACCATACTTTTTTCTACTTTAGTAATTACAATAATTATATAATACTAGCGGCCGCCCGCGACTCCGTCCGCGTGGATTTCTTTTTTTCGAAATAAAAAGTAGCCTATGTTCAGCTCAGGCTCAGGGTCTAAAGATTGTCTGTACCAAATTTCATCAAAATCGGTTGCGAGGTTTAAGCGGGAAAGCGTAACAGACAGACAGACAGAGTTACTTTCGCATTTATAATATTAGTTGGGATTAGTTGGGATACCGGCTATTTTTCAAATAGTTGTTGTTTTATAAAACCTTATATTATTTCTTACCTGCAAAGTCTCCTTCCGAAATGGAAGCAATCCTGTTTTCTTGTAACTCAAGTTTTTTCAAATTCTCGAGCAAAGCCAAAGCTTTTTGCGGCACAGCCGTTAGATCATTGCCTCCGAGGTTCAGTCGCTTTAGTTTCCTAGAACAAACAATATAAGTTTTAAAAAAAATACAAAAATAAACCAATGCCAAACGTAAAGGCCCTAATATCAGAGAAACCTGGAGAAAGAACATAGAAACTTTTCAATGTTCTTCAAATCTGTAAATACTTATGGTAGGTATATTCATAAGCAAACAAGAATACAAAATTTATTATAAGTAACATAATATTTTGCACATTTACAAATGATTATATCATGAGATATACAGATTTCGATTTTACAAAATGCAAATGAATCATACAATGCTGTCGTTGTACCAAAACAAAACATAATTCTCACGGGGCGTATACAGTTATTGCCGCAATTGACAATTCTGTAACAAGCTTCATACGTGAATGTTACTTTCTCATGTGCAATCATTGATTAATACAATAGTGTTTCGTTCGCCAGAGCCACACTGTATTTTTATAAGCATAAAATAAATGTCAGTTTGATATTGTGTTGCTTTAACCAATTAATTACATAGTATGAAAAGTAAGAATAACTGAGGTTCATTCGCCAAATCAGATACTCGTATGTAAAGTTTTAGAAAACACCTGTGGTGCTTAACAAAATAATTCTTGCGAACCATACAGAACATAAAAACATTGGAACACGGCGGTACAAACACGTAAATTACTAAAGGTGACAGTTTTTTTTGGGCCCACCAACAATCGGTAACGTTTAAGAGAAAGAGAAGTATGTAAAAAATGTATATGTTTTTTTATGAATTTTGCAATTGAATTGAATTTCAAACGAAACCGGAGTCAGTAAACCAAAATAAAAAACCCTTATTTTGATTATATCCGTGAACTATCTGTCCAAAGATTAGTAAACAATGGCTGACATACAGATAACTAAAGTAAAAAGGTTTTAATCAAAATAATTAAAATACAACACTTGAAATCGAACATAAAGGAGACGCAAATTACTTTTGGAACGGTTTTCATGCCTATTTTTATCTAAGGCGGTGATTGGAAGTGACTTTTAATCATTTAATTAATGAAATAAAATAATTCGAATAAACAATACAAAAAAATCCGTATAACGGAACGCAAGTGCTAGTCTATTGCCGGATTTTGATTTTATTTAAAAACTGAATACAAATGTCAGAAACCTCCCGTCTGTTAACTGTCATTAGTTACTATATAATAATTATAAAAAAGCTGTAGTTCGTTTGTTTGTTTGAACACGCTACTATAAGGAACAGCTGGTTCGAATTGAAAAAATATTTTTGGCGTGGATTATCCATTAGTCGAGGCGGGCTTAAACTAAAAAATGTAAAGCTATAGTTTAAGACTATGCGTGCGTAAACCTTATTCCACGCGGACAGAGTCACAGGCGGCCACTAGTCATAATAAATTGCTTTTACTTCAGATACATAGGAAAAACATAATGGAAAATCGCCCTTATGTGTAAGTATTTACGGTTCAGGCGTTGAAAGTCAGGAAAGCAAAATGACAGATTACTTTATGAGGTTTATATATTTTTTCACATCTTATTTCTAACGATTCCGGTTAAAATATGAAAAAGTAATGTTACCACTATAATCTAGAGATTATAAGGAATAAATTGATATCCATTTCGTAAATAAACGCTAAAATTTTAAGTGGGCCTAACTCTCCATACAAAAACGATTGACTCCTTTCACAGAGTTTTAATCAACGAATCATTATTTTTTCATAAACGAGCAACTCATTTCGTGTCAACATGAAACTTAGTTTTAAAACAAATTGTACGTTTTTCCATAGCAATTCAGTAAGTTAGCTGTTGCGTGAGAGCAAAGCGGTAATTCGGCTGAACAGGCTTGTTATTTATTTGCTCAACTTCGCAGAAGGCCCTCGCAATAATTTCCGTAGTACGGCGAACGGAAAAAGGCGAAAACATTCACGCTTATGTCAAAGCAACAAGGTAGAAAATTGTGTGCGAATTTTTGAATTCGGGAACGGTTTGCGTATCCTCTGTTCGGTACGCTGTGTCGTTTAATTTGTCGATAGCCAGTATAACTTCATACGGTTCGCTTCATAGGCATTACAGAGTTCTAGGTCCTTTTATATTGGCGGTTACAGCTCGTTTGAGCATTAACATTCGATTCCGAAAGTATTTCACGTTTAATTTGACACTGCGCGCAAAATAACGGTGAATATTTTGTTTACGTTTCAATAATGGGTTGTTTAATTCGAGTTCAAAAGGGTAATCGTTAGCCAGAGGCAATATTTTCGTACCTTAACAAGCAACAATTATTTTCAGTATTTTATGAACATATTTTTTGATAAAAAAATTTGATGCAATAGGACAGAAAATGCTTCTCACACGATAAAATAAAAACAATAATTATTCAGTACCAAGCAGAAATGCATGTTTGTTTTTAGGTTGTAGGGCAAATTATGTAACGCTACTAGAATTTGCAACTCATTTCGTTAGTAGTTTTTATTCCGTTTATGCCTGCGATGACATTACGTTCCTTTTTAAAACAACTAGTTCCACGTGATACATGTTCAAAAACGACTCGGGAGCACTAATAAAAGAAAAAATCACAAAAGAATATCTCTGCTGAGCACTGAAAAGGATCTGACTACTTACTTTTCCAGCCCCTTAAAGGCCTCGCCGTCGACGACAGATATCCGATTCTCGTACAGAGTCAGGATTTCCAGTGTATCTAGTCCCATAAAAGCTCTATTGTGCACCGCGGTTACCTGTGAACAAAATATTCTTTGATGTTCGTTTACTGTTGTCACTTTGAGTTAGGCTCGGCTACTCAATAAATGAGTTTGGTAATATTATGCTAATGGAAGTACGGAATGGATGGATTTTCTTTTATATTAGTTACTTCAGCCGACTGTAGATAAGGCCAATGGTAAAAGCTGAGGGTAAAAGTGACCGCTACGGCCTTGCCCGTTGAAGTCCATTTCTTAATTTCTTTTAGAAAACGTCGCACAATTAAACGAAATATGTTAAACAATAGTGGAAATTTCAGTACAATCTATACTTATAATAAATCTGTAGAGAGGTCAATTCTGTACATGAAATATATTTTCAAAATAACTATCAGGGGGTGATTAGTGATCGATACTGATGCCAAAAATGCAATCAGTAAAATTTTTGTCTGTCTGTCTGTCTGTCTGTCTGTATGTTCCTTATAGAAACAAAAACTACTCGACGGATTTTGACGAAATTGGGTATAATTATTCTTTATACTCCTGGGCATATTATAGGATACTTTTCATCACGCTACAATCAATAGGAGCAGAGTTGTGAAGGAAAATGTGGGGAAAACGGGAGAAATTCCTCCATTTTTAAAGCTTCTGCCGCGTGTGCAGCCTTAATGGTTAAAGTTACATAGAAATCATGTAAGACGGAAATATTCTAAATAAAATTGCCTAAAAAATATCGCTTGACAGCATATATCTATCTTTTACGGTTTACTCACAATAACCCGTGCAACTGATCCAGATAGGTTTGAACGCGCTAATCTCAGGGACTACTGGTAGGCTAGCCATGATGTCACTTTGACGAATTCGCCATACGCTTTTATCGCGACTTATATGTATTATTGCCACCCCGGACACGAACTACATATTTATGTGAGCGGGATGGAGATATAAGTTGCTACGAAAGCGGATGGCGAATTCGTCAAAGTGGCTAGCCTATCAGGTTCGAATTGACAAAATCTTTTGAGTTGGATAGTCCACCTACCGTTTGTCAAGGAAGGCTTTAAGCTACCTATAGTAACACTGTGTGCAGAAACCGAAACCCACGCGGACGGAGTCGCTGGCGGCCGCTAGTTTTAAATATTTTTATGAAAGATTCTAAGGGGAAAAATATATGTTTTATTTGTTTATCACAATAACTTCTAATGTTAGGATCTAATCAAGAAAATGTTTTATAACGTACCTTATTATGATTCATATTTAGAATCAGGAGGTGATTCAAATGCTTAAACGAGGAAGTTGGAATAGTCGCCAAGCTATTCTGAGATACGTCTAGCTGTGTCAGCTTATTACCTGGAAAGAAATGTCTTATTAGGAAATACTAAAAACACACATAAAATAAAAACGTTTACATCATTATTAGGATTAGTTACAGCTCTTAATTTTTTTCCTTAAACAGTATGATTTAATATATTCTTACAAGATTATGCAAAATTCTTAATGTTGAAATCGTAACCTAGTTACATCACACATTCGTATAAGTACCGTACTATTTCAAATTATGATTTCAATTAATCAAACAATGATTCGATTAAGCCAATAGTCCCAAAACAATTATAACGCACACTCGAATACACTGGAGACGACAGATTATTACATTACCAATCAATCAAAACACGATTGAATCAATTACAGGCGATAATTAGTACGTCACGGACGCCTGGTTAACGTGGTGATTTAATAAGAGCAATTGATATTGATCTGAGGATGTTATCTGTTTAAGAAATAAACACAGTTGTATGGTAAAGATTTTTGAAATTCTGGAATTTTAATGAGAAAATATATAAACTGTGTAGTTTTCATAAGCACACCTCTTTTTTGTAAACTAACGGGAAACATACTATTGAATACATCTTATTGTGAAACTACATATCATCTTCAGGAGTCATTCGACGATACTTCACTATTTATTGGTAGAATGAAACAAAATCGCTTCCACCTGTCTGTCACTATGTATGGTTAAATCTTTAAAATTTCGTTACTGTATATTTTTCTTTTATCAATAGATTGGTTTAAGAGGAATGTTGATGTTTTGTAATTAAATAAGTCACACTTAATCTCCTGCGTTCAATCTTTCATTGCCTTATTACTTGTAAAACAAACCTTTTGACTAACCACATGGAAAGGTATTCCAAAGCGACCCATTTATTCACCATAATCAATTTCCGTGGGGAATAACTTTTCTCGTACTAAAGTTACTTTACTGCCCATAAAACAGTTTCCCTTTAACTTACCCTATCTATACTATTAACTTGATGTTAGATAACTACTTAAAACCTGTACTTGAAATGGATTAAATACCATAACAGATGATGTAAGCCTTTTTACAAGCACGTACTTGTGGCCGGAGAACACCAAACCAAGGGTCTCATTTGCGATTCTTCTAGTTGCAAATGATTTTTGTGATTAACATATGGGCATTTGTTTTCGAGTCTATGATATTTTTTTTCCTTTAGCCTTCCCATTCCCGAGCATGATAGCCCAAATGACTTTATCTTGCTGTTTGATAATAACTCACTAACGGAATAACTACATAATATATCCACATCACATAATTCGATTTTGACCGCAATTTATGCCAGCAGAGTCAGGCCACATCACAGTAGCGGCGATGTATTTTGATCAGCTAATTTGGCTTTGTTAATTATACCAAACCACATGCATTAACGGCCCGACAGATACTGGTAATGCCTAATCATAATTCGTCAATTAGATCGTATTGTCTCATAAGACGATTGCATGGCCATTAAATGGGCTATTGTAAGCATTGTCGTTTTAAATATTAAAAGGTTTTTGCTGTATCACTACAAAATCTGTATACGAGTATTTATCGATTTATTTTTTGCATATTTTCATTCATTCAAAAAATATTTGTGCGTAATTCATTTAATACATAGGTAATTGAAAATTAGTAGGTACGGCAATCGTCAACTTAAAAAAATGTCACCAGTTGATATGCTATGCTATGCAACCAGTGCTATGTATGTAGAACGCTATAGAACCAAACACATCATCTTTGTATCGCTAATAACAATTTACGGGATTAATATAGCCCGCAATCCCACCTAACCAGTTTCTTTTTGGTTTGTTTATGTTTTCTTTCTTTATATATCAATAGCTACTTATATCATGCATACTGTGTGTTCCTTAAAATTACCAACCATCCCTATTTCAGATGTCAGGTAATGATTGTAGTTCACATGCCTTGCGATAAATGTAGAAAAACACTTACCAATAGAACTCAGCGCGGAGTCTTCGATGACGGCCAAGCTGCTGTTGTGGACGGTAAGATGGCGGATGTCCAGGCCAAGAAATATGTATGCTGGCAGTTTGGCCAAGTTGTTATGCCGGAGCTTCAGGTAGAATATAATCATCGGGTTTGAGCGGAGTGTGTTCATGGCCTGATGAGAGAAAATTGTTATTGTAATAAACGTGGAATATAATGATGTGTAATGGTTCTCAGTTTAATTTCAGTTGCAGGGAATAATTTTGTTTATTAATCAAACGAGGGAATATTGAAGACTACACATTTTGTTCGTTCGAATTTAAGTCTAAACAAAATCACATAGTGGACAAGATTTATGTAGATCCGTTTAGTTGAAAGATTCTTGACTGTCAGTGAAAATTAAGAAATGTCATTGAAAAGCTTATTATCTATATTAATTCCTTAAATGTTGTTGAGAATATAGATTCGTTAGCGTGAAATAAAAGCACACCATTTTTCTCAATTCTGTTATATTCTGACATGCATAAAAACCATAGCAACTTACATAGACAATATCTCAAAAAGTATGTAACACTCCCGGCAAAAGGGACCGGAGGTCTACAGTTCCTCAAACTAAATATTTATCTATTTAATTCTAGCTCTTTCGTGAGGTCTTTTGTACGACCTTTGGGCTCGACTATCTATAAACGCACGCGAGCGAACGGACTTCCTTCCATCGTATGACAGAATCTGCACCACCAAGGTCTGGAGAAATGTGGTTGACTGCATCTGGCAGTGCAAGTTGTTGGCCTGTTCCGTCGCTTCTGGTTTGCCCTTGCTCGCCGATCCTTCACCGTCGTTGTCGAGGTTGGGGCACATCATTGTGGAGTGTCGTTTTTTACAAAGTAGACACTTGGGCGAACTTCTACATCTTTTCGCTTCTTTCTTGGCCTTGACGTCCTCCCTCTTCTGCGCATTCGTCATTTTAGCTGCCTTGAGACATTCCACGCTGCAGTGTGAGTCCTTTTCGCACCAAATACACGTCACGGCGGTAGGCTTACGGTTCTCCGAGCTCGTTCCGGCGACAAAACAACAAGTCGGCGATTTCGGATCGGTAGAGCTGGTACTTGCATAAGCAAGTTGTATCCTTTCTTCCGACTCTACTTCTAATCTTAGAAAGTCGACTAGGTTTGACAGCTCGTTCTTGTTCTTGTCAGTAGCTCTGGACCTGTTCCAAGCGCGAAGTACGTCACCTGGGAGCGCCGACTCAACCATAGGGAACAAGATTGAAGCATATTTGTCTTTCGTCACGCCCAGTGTGTCGAGAGCTTGGAGATGTGTTTGCAAGCTGTCGTACAACGTCGACAAATCTTGCGCACTAGACGGTACTTGTCTTTTCTCCTGCATCAAAGCTATCAGACCTCTCACATAGGTTTCTATCAATACATCATCCCGTGCATACCTAGATTTGAGGGCTTCTAGTGCCTTTTTATAGTTTTCGCTACAAGGCGGATAGCTTTCTACAAGTTGCCTAGGTTTTGAATTAAGTTCCATCGATTGGAGTAGATATTGGTACTTATCTGAGTCATTGATGTCATCGTCTTCGTCGATCTTTGAAAACTGACCCCAGAACAGCAGCCATCTCTTGATTTCTCCATTGAACTTCGTTATTTCTAACTTAGGCACTTTTACCTTGCGCTGATTTGAAGAAGATTTTGCTGATTTCAGCGAACTACTTGAATCTTCTACGAATTTGTTGAAGTTTCTATACCGTGCCTTCAAAACGTGCCATCGACTTTTGTACAGTGCAGCCTTCTCCTGGTCAGCCTCGAACGATTTCTCGTCGAAGTCCTTTAGACTACACCACAAGTCGCGGATGAACACCTCACATGCAAACAGCTCCTCGGCGCAGTCGGAGAGCCGGGAATAGTAGCCCTCCACGGAGGCGACCTCTTCCTGATCGCTCTGGCGGCACTCTTTCAGTGAATTTTCCAGAACGTCAGCGGCCTTCGTGAAGTCTTTACGCAATTGCGTTCTCTTCCTCTTGGACTCTTCCATATTATTATTCTACGCCGCGGTTTTATTTTCTGTTTCCGATTATATTATCGATTTTTCACGGTCGCCACTTATGTTGAGAATATAGATTCGTTAGCGTGAAATAAAAGCACACCATTTTTCTCAATTCTGTTATATTCTGACATGCATAAAAACCATAGCAACTTACATAGACAATATCTCAAAAAGTATGTAACAAATGTAAT
The DNA here is from genome assembly GCA_958496325.1 of Nomophila noctuella. Classification (NCBI taxonomy): domain Eukaryota; kingdom Metazoa; phylum Arthropoda; class Insecta; order Lepidoptera; family Crambidae; genus Nomophila; species Nomophila noctuella. The sequence goes on along the minus strand of OY292484.1, from coordinate 4,522,675 downwards.
TGTTTTAAGAAACTTATGGAAAGTTAATCCATTATTTAACATAAAATGTGTATCTGTTAAATAAAACTGTACGTAATTACTGGTTGCTTTTGTAATAAATTCACGTTTACAGTAATTTATGTAAGCGATTGCCCGAGGTACTTGTTTATGTCCACGTTGCTCATAACAATAATTAATTAAACTATGAGGTAATTTCCGTTTAATTTATTACCACAGTGAAAAACAGTACAAGGCGACATTAAAAAATGATGTAAATAAAAATTTAAACTCATTATTAAGGTCTGTACCGACCATAAGAAATCTGTAGTCAAAGCACAAGCAATTTGTACATATTTTGACAGTTTTTAATGGGTGAATGTAAATAAAACGCGAATGTGCGAAGAATGTACTATATTTAGGTCCTAAATGATATGTTATTGTTTTTTTCAAATCCTATTTTCAAAATCCAAACCAATCTTCGAACCGAAAATTGGTTTCCGCCGCGGTCTTTATACCTGATGTGAAAAGTCGAAGATTTATCATGCCTTTTGAGTGACAGCCAGCGGAAGCAAGATCAACGACTCCTCACCTTCTTTATGTCGAGGCCGTTCTTCTTGACGGTGCAGGAACACGGGGTCATGGTGTTGGCGGCGGGGCACTGCTGCGCGCCCTGCGGGTACGCCGGCCGCGCGCATAGCACCACGCAGCAGACCACCAGCCAGCGGAACATTCTCTGCTGTCTGCTAAACATGTTCAGGGACCCCTCACCGTCTCTATATGCTGCTGCTCGGTAAACTTGCCGAGTGTGTCGAGTACGTTCTTCTTGACTGTACAAATGCATAGCACCACGCAGCAGTCCAAGAGTCAGCGGAACATCCTCTGCTGTCTGCTAAACATGTTAAATGACCCCTCACCTTCTGTATGTGCTGCTGCTCCGTGAACTCGCAGAGTATGTCGAGGCCGTTCTTCTTGACGGTGCAGGTACACGGGGTCATGGTGTTGGCGGCGGGGCACTGCTGCGCGCCCTGCGGGTACGCCGGCCGCGCGCATAGCACCACGCAGCAGACCACCAGCCAGAGGAACATTCCTCTGCCGTCTGATGATAAAGCAAGTTTAATGAGCCCTTACCTTTTGTATGTGCTGCTGCTCGGTGAACTCGTAGAGTATGTGGAGGCCGTTCTTCTTCACTCTGCACGTGCATAGCACTACGCAGCAGTCCACCAGCCAGCAGACTATTCCTCTGCTATCTGCTGAACATGTTAAATGACTTCTCACCTTCTGTATGTGCTGCTGCTCGGTGAACTCGCAGAGTATGTCGAGGCCGTTCTTCTTGACGGTGCAGGTACACGGGGTCATGGTGTTGGCGGCGGGGCACTGCTGCGCGCCCTGCGGGTACGCCGGCCGCGCGCATAGCACCACGCAGCAGACCACCAGCCAGCGGACCATTCCTCTGCCATCAGATAGTTAAGCGCGTTAAGTGACCTCTCACCTTCTGTATGTGCTGCTGCTCTGTGAACTCGCAGAGTATGTCGAGGCCGTTCTTCTTGACGGTGCACGTGCACGGGGTCATGGTGTTGGCGGCGGGGCACTGCTGCGCGCCCTGCGGGTACGCCGGCCGCGCGCATAGCACCACGCAGCAGACCAGCAGCCAGCGGAACATTCCTCTGCCATCAGATGGTTAAGCGTGTCCAGTGGCCTCTCACCTTCTGTATGTGCTGCTGCTCGGTGAACTCGCAGAGTATGTCGAGGCCGTTCTTCTTAACTTTGCACGTGCATAGCACCACGCAGCAGACCACCAGCCAGCAGACCATTTCTCTGCTATCTGCTGAACATGTTAAATGACTTCTCACCTTCTGTATGTGCTGCTGCTCGGTGAACTCGCAGAGTATGTCGAGGCCGTTCTTCTTGACGGTGCAGGTACACGGGGTCATGGTGTTGGCGGCGGGGCACTGCTGCGCGCCCTGCGGGTACGCCGGCCGCGCGCATAGCACCACGCAGCAGACCACCAGCCAGCGGAACATCCTCGGGCTATCTGATGATCAAGTGACTAAGTTTATTTAAGGCCAGGATAATATGCTTCGCTCTTTCATATTTGATCCTAAGCGAAGAACTTTGCTTCTGAGCAGAAGGTTCGATTTAAGTTCCTATGTTCGATTAAATGTTTACTAAATAGTACATATCTTAAGCCATGACATAGGTAATTCATATTTTAATGGGCTTTCGACGAAACTCAAGATTAGTTATATGATCAATTTTATCAGCTATACAAAAATAATATGTTCTCTAGTTTTATTTTTAGCACAAAAGAATTGTTCGTAATCCAAGAAGTTTGCAAGGCTGTGTTACTTATACAATAATAATAATAATAATATTCATTTATTTCAGGCAATATTTACATAAAAAGATGTTAAATATATGTAAACAGAGGCCCATATCATAAATACCTTACAGACTAACATACATATTCATAACAATTTTATTAAATTAAATTTACAACTAATGCACACGTAGCATCGGGTGTGCAGTCTCAGCGGGCAGCCGACCTCGGAATCTCCGACGCCCTGCGGCCAGAAGTCCTCCTTCATGAAACTTTTGTTCTACAAGATACTACAGGCTAAGCATTACATATATCTCTATACACTTCAAGTTTCCTACAATCGATTTACATAACTAAATAATGACCCATAGTTCTTCGATTGGAGAAACTGGCTCCGTGGTGTAGTGGTTAGAGCGCTGCGCTCAAAAACTACGAACTCGAAGGTCGTGGGTTCGAATCCCGCGGGGAACACTTTCACTTTGTGTTGGTTTTCCCAGTTTGGTTAGGACATTGCAGGCTTGAATCACCTGATTGTCCGATAAGAATGATGATTCCGTGCTTCGGAAGGCACGTTAAGCCGTTGGTCCCGACTATGATCCAATTGGTCTGGTTTCCCTTGTGGTTACGGAGGTCAGACGACAGTCGCTCCATTGTAATAACCAGGCTTGTCAATTCAGGATCATAGTCGCAGCGTACCCTGGGCTCCAAGGCAATGGCCGAGGATGCAACCGGGAGAGGCGCTAGGATGATGATGAGTTCTTTGATTGAGAGGCCAATAGTCTGAATTGAATCCTGCGTAAAAAGGGTGCGCTACATGTTGTTAATAGACGTATATGCGTATATTATTCCAAATTAATTTAAACCAAGCTGTTTAAGCCTATACAATCAATGCTTTCAATTGAAAAAGCTAAAAACTTAGTGGTTTCTAAATGTAATCTCAAATTAGAAGAAAAGCAAATTGGTCACTGTAATTATGACATTAATATATCCGAAAAGCTATCCCAAACTAATAACACAATTATCCACAGCCCAACTTAACCCTACCAATATGGAATAGGTAATTGGGTAGGCATTGAATTAAATAGTTATGGATGCTGGAGGGGAAACGTTTAATAGTAGTGTTAGGGTGAGTAGTTTTAGGTCGCAAACATTTTATTTAATTTACTAGCGGCCTCCCTTAACTTGGCCCGCGAAGATTTCGGTTTCCGTACACATAGTGTTATATTTTAGTATTAAGCCTTCCTCGACAAATGGACTGTCTAATACACATTTTTTCAGTCCTAACCAGTTCTTTCTGAGATAAGAGCAATCAAACGAAAAAACTATTTCTTCAGATTTATTATATGTTTTAAAAACCTCCTGTTTGTAATCTTTTAAAGGAAGCTTGTATTTTTCAGTTACTGTTAATATAACAGAGTTCTTTTTGCAAAAAAATAACACAGTTTTTTTTTGTTTCAGGTATACAGTTACCGCCGAGTTTCAGGTAAGACTTAAATTATAATTTTATCAAATTAGGTTGTACGTTTATCTTTCTTTAATCTAGGTAACAACGACGGTTCGTAAAAGGGTTTACCCTCGCACAATTTGGGATATGAATCGCCACCACAGGTGACCCAAAATTAGAAAGGGCGTAAGGTTAATATTGGAAGACGTTTAAAGTTCAAAGTCAATATGGCAAAGAGTCATTGTATCTGAGCTATTCACAATGTACCTACTGTTTTATTGAATAACTTTGTAAAACTATTAAGGAATCTAAGGGCTATAAGTTTTATATTTTTTGGTAGCAATAGGAGACAATCAATAAGAGATTAGACACAGATAAACACTTGAGTGTAAAGATACATAAGTTAGAACTCTCTTATCAAAATCACAATTAATAATAACTAGAAAAGCATACTATACAATTTGTTTACGCTCGTTCAGGCGCGGGAAACAAAACTTTCGTACTCGTATTTTCTTCATAAAAACACAGAACGGGGGAAACGCAGTCAAAACGGAGGTGAAAGAAAAAAGTAGTAAAATAATATTTCTCCTTCCGAAAAAATAAATTTATTTATGAAAATCCTCGTGAATAATTAAATTTCATTTGTTCCACATTTCATTTGAAATAGGTGAGCAACCTTGGAATTTACGAATAGGGTTAGCGCTTTTATGGGAAGGGCGGCTGTAACAAGGACGACATCGGAATACTGATAAGCTATGAATGAATGTTATCAGCAACTTTGCTTACGGAGCTAAGAATAACGGCGGTCGTTTCAAGTTATGGAAACATATTATTGAATTTATCAGGATTCTAATACTCGTTGCGAATGGAAACAATAAGGACAGTTATGAAATACTAGCGGCCGCCCGCGACTCCGTCCGCGTGGTTTTCGGTTTCCGCACTCATAGTGTTATACCAAAGCTTAAAACCTTTCTCGTCACATTGACTATCCGACATCAATTATTTTCATATATTTATTTAAGACAATTTTCAAATCAACATTTTAATTTATTAAATACATATTATATTATCGAAATCGAATGATCCTTCATTCTATTTTGATTATTTTCGACATTTTCAATAATGTTGAAACACAATTTACTATAAAGGATTGTTAGCATTTGCATAATTATCTTGAGGCGAGATGAGCGCTTTGTTTAATTCTTCACTGTTACCAGCAAAGAATATTTTAATATTTCTTTCAACTTTCAGTCTATGAACCGGTTAAAGAAATAATTGAACGACTATCAAAGGGCTGTAATGAAAGGTTAAATCAACTAACAAGTTTATAGAGCAACGCATTTCAATTTAACACCTTTTTCCTTTGAATAAGACTTGAGCGGAAACTCAAGTTTCCTTCGTGAATAAAGTGATTAAGAAATGGACTTGTCTGGCTGTCGTCCAAGCCCTGTTAACGTACTTATGATGGTAGCTTCAACTTAGTTTCATCCTGAAATATTTGAAAATAGCAGAAAAAGTTGGCAGGTGTAACCAAACCCAACTCTTTTACGGGATACGTTGATACGATGTTTTCATTTTATACAAACAATGCCTTCAAATTAAGAAACTCTACTCTACACGTATAAGTTACTTCATAACAAGAAAACTCTTAACTTTTGAGCATTAGGTAACAACGAATTCATAAAAACAATTTTCGAAAAAAGAACCAAGAATAGGTCGCGCGGACCCTCGCTATATAAAACAATATACGCAGTGCTAAAAATATCTAAATTCAATCACTTCTCCTCTTAGACTCAACCTTTTACTATGGAAGATTTATACCATCAGGAGGGCTTGAAAACTGTTTTTTTAAGATAAGACTTTCGCTTTCGCAACCTTAATCAAGTACCTATGTGGTAGAATTTATGCCTGTATGGATGTTTCTAGATTTTCTCTTGCTAGCATTTCTGGCGCGTAAATGTGTAATTTTAAAAAAGAAAAAAACTTTTAGTGAGTATCTAGTTTTCAGGGAACACTTTTAAAAACAACGTGTGCATTGCATATTCAAAAATTCTTTAGCTCTTCGTTTGTGTAGCAGCCTTTAACCAATTCACAAGAGGAATTAATTTTTAAAAAGTGAATTCCCAGCTTTGTATCTCCGACCTGGCTGATAATTCAATCGCCATTGTTTCAAAGACTCGTCAGCTTGTTCATTATGAGCTCTTAGTTAAGCCCATAGCGACCGCCGAATATTTTGTAAAGGCCTCAGAGCACCTGCCAGGTTAATAAAAAGACTATAAATTTGAGAGGACCGTCTGACGTGCAGTTTCGCTTGTATTTTTAGTTGGAATTTTATTTCGTCGTTAGAGGGTATTCTGCTGGGTGATGAATAAGAGCAGCTTTATTTCACGCAAATAAAAATTGTCTAGTTAAACCACAAATATTTCGGAGGAGAAATATTTTTTTTCTTGCATTGCCACACAACTGAATTAGTTGAATAAGAGGTCTTCAAACTAGAAAATGACCTTTGTGTATAAATGTCCAAATTAAGTTGTACAGTGTTATACTATGGATTCAAATTTAGTTTCGGACAAATCTTGTTATTTAGGACTGGATATTTTTTACTCCGAAAACTACCGTAAAAGCTCATTGGAAATATTGGTAGTAACATTTCCAATGAGGAAGAAGTTTAATAAACAAAGAAAAACGCTAAGTAAATTCCATTAAGGATATCGCAGTAATAGATTCTGAACAATCCGATTACCGTTAAACTCAAATACAAGACAATCACCCTACATAGTTTATGCAAAGCTTCAGCCGCCTGCAGGACGGACTGCTCGTTTGACTATCAATATTCAATCTGAGCGTGACCTAAATTAATTTTACATTCTACAGGTGATCAAGCATGGGGAAACAAATGGTACGATGCTGGTGGATGATAGTAATTAATTGTGCTCAATTTTCTGGTTTAGAGGGAGTTTGGGCTTATTGTTATGAAAAACAGGCTTCATGGAAAGTACATAATTACTATGGCAGTTTGTCTTTACAAACGTGCATTTTATTTTAACAATTTTGGTAAAGTTATCTTTATACGCCTAGAAGACAGGCAGATATACTCACATGCCACAATGTTTTCAATGCGTTGATGATAGTGTCACATTGAAGTGGCTCTACTGAGGCCTAAAAAAACTTTGTTAATGAAGAACTTTACTTCATGTTATCGTGAGAATAGATTTAAAAATTCAATGCACTTGAGTGATCGATTAACTTTATTCTGCTTCATATCGTAAGCAAGTCTTTTCCATGTAAGGAATAAGTTAAATTTGCTAATGCCACTAAAATGTTTAGTTAGGAAGCATTGATATTAAGTGAATCGTAATTTTATTATATGCTCTCTAGAGTTCAAACAAGAAACAATAACAATTTTGTTTCCGCATCGACCCATGTTTTAAACACAACAACGAACAAATCGGCAATTATGACGCGTGACAGAATTGTGATTGGTATTTCGTAATTACGAGTATCGTTCATCGAGATCTCACTGAGAGATGTACATACAGAGGAATTTGTACTGCCTTGTAGTTATTGGTAAAAAGATAAATAAAGTTATTAGTTCCTGATCAAGCAATATTTATGTAGGTACATTTTGTGTACCGTTAAGAATAAATTTTAATGTATTTTAAAAAAACGAGTTTAAATTAATTAGTTACTTTAGCCGAACCCATTATTTTAGCGGTAACCAAAAGTTTTTGTTTTTGATGACAATTTGGTATTCTTTCGAATAAAATCTTCTCCCTTAGTCGATAAAAAATAATCATTGAACCATAAGAAACCTATTTAGATTTATTAATGGTTCTTTCAAACACAATTTTTTAAACGCCTGGCTACTTTCCTCGATCTTGTCTATATGTATAAAAAAAGACCTACGGTACTCGTAAAACTAACAAACTTAAATCGAAATCTAACTATCACTTCCCTACCGTGTATTGTTTCTACTCCTGTTGACATAATGTTGATGTTGTTAGCCAAGTGTGAACAGCGTAACGCTTGATCAACGAATGTCAACATAGTTTGAATTACTGCAACTAACCATGCCATGCCGGAGCTCGACTGTTGATATCGATCTATCTAGATGAATTAATACCATTTGCATTATATGGTGGTAGATAGTGATGTTGTTAACTCTAACCCATTATAGTTGAAAATAGTATACAAATTTTCAAGAAGGTATTATTAGATTTGGATTGTTATGATGGCGTCCTACAAAGTTCAAATTAGTCAGTTGTGTTAAGTAACATGCAAATATAAATTATGCTACACTTATAATACAGTCAGCAAATTTATTGATAAACAGCATACGGTTATTCATGTATTGTTGTTGTTGGTTCGTATTGTGAACTCCCAGCTATGTCAAAGACTATATTTGAATTAGGTCGATGTAGGCATTCGAAACACCAATATATTTTTACATACACATTGTGTTTGGAATTACCCAGAGGTTACTCCAAACACAAGTGTTATTCAGTTATGAAACGCAGGCAACGCTGCTGCACAATCTGCGCATCCCCCGGAATGTACCTTGTCGTTTCTACCGACACCCACGGGGCGAAAAAAGTCACAATGATAGCAGGAACACTATTTATGAATTAGTCTGGTTTGCACCTTAGTTTTGTGTAATTTTACAAAAGCCACTACGCACTTAACTCCCGCGGTTCCCTTCACACCCGGGTAGAGACGGGTGCTCTAACTTTTTTAGGTTATTCAATATCTGATCTGTTCGGGTTTACCTAATAAATAAACAAACATAAAAGTCTTACGTGCGTACTGTGTTCGTGTCAGGCCGGTGAGTAGTGCGGTGGCGCGGGAGCAAGGAGTGCCGATGTCATGGGGCACTAGGTCATGATCGCCGACGTCCCACTGCCGCCCTGTTGGGAAAACACATTGAATTTATTATCATTATTTACTAAACCATGATAAAGGGAAGTACTTCCACCTTACAGAAAGGAACAGTGAAATAGCACGTCGTAACTGTTGTGCTATGTTTCTGCTGGAGGGTAAGGTTGCCAGAGATCAGTTGGGGAGGGTATTTGATTTAAACGCATATGCGACACTTGTGCGGTTGTGTCCATGGGCAGCAGTGATCACTTCTCATCAGGTGACCCTCTTGCTCGTTTGCCTCCCTATCACATAAACAATATTGGACTAAACGCATTGAGGTATTACTACTACGTATAGAGTAGACATCAAGAATAACTTGGAGAGACGGGCGCGGATAATTAAGTGATTTTTGTCTTTTTATCTATGAAATTACACGCTACTAGCTTTATGTTTTGTCCTGTAATAATTTGTACGTGTTTTTAAAATACAAGGCAAAAGACGGCAACTGTTGTATATTGACAACAGTGCGTATAAGAAAATGATTCTCCGATGTGTCTACTCTGTACGTAGTAGTAGGTACCTAGTGAGTATTATACGTAGGTACCTAGTGTGTGTGTAGTACATGAAGTTATACAATAACTGTACCGGCAACAACAAGCCTATCACATAGTAAGTTATCACTGCTGCTGGAAATCAATAACACCACAAGACTTGCTGATGCGTTGCCTGCCGTTCAGACCCATGCCCTCCCCGGCTGAGCTCTTACATAGTACTTACTTACAGAAATATGGTAGAACAGGCACACTGTGGTCTCGTGGTAATAATTGTTGAAATAAAAACTTTAAGTCATATATTATTATTACACATTAAAAAAAACTACAACACTCAATTTAGGCAACAACAATGACAGATGAAAATATTTTTTAACAATAAGAAAACAATTGACGCGCGGAATTTGAAATTGGAACGGTGCGGAGGCCGCGCTCTTTCTAATTTTCTTTTAAATGCGACCAGTTGGCGGAGTTTTTACTCCTCGACAAAACTGTTTTTTTTTTATTATGGAAGTCTAAAATATTTAATTTATTTAAGGGCGATTTTTTACGTGCCGAATGGAATTTGAGATTGCTGACATCAGTGGGGTATCGATTTTGCTTCCTATTTTAAGCGCCTTACTCTTGTTTATGTATGTAATTTGTTAGTTTCACAGATGTGATACTAACAAATTACTGAATGAATAATGGGTTTTCCATATATTCAAGCCGTCATGACTATGCCAAGCTGCAGAGTAAGTCACAGAGGTATACAAAACTATTGGTTCAAATTGATTAAGCCCTCGCTGTTTATTTAAATTAACCCTTTCAATACATTGTTAGGCAAAATCATAAATTCGGACATGATCTTCAATCGTTCTGTTAAAATTATGTGCTGATAAAATGCATTTGGAAATAATAATGTTTATTTACTGTAGTAATATTCCAGAAAAGAAAGTTAAAATCAAAAAGAGTAAATACCATTTTCAATCCTCTGTTATTGTGAAAACACCCCGCGATTAACTAACGAGTTTATAATAATAAGCCATAAATAATACAGCGAGCACGCAATCTACGTTCTAATCGCAATGTAAGTCATTTTCAAAATGTCTATAAAGATAAGTACGCAGAGAAAATAATTCTAGTACAATAACCATTAAAAGATCTAGTTCAATATGAAAATGAATCAGACTTCTTCGTAAAAAGATGAAACTTAAAATATTTTTTATAATTATATTTCTGTGAAACCTCACTTTTATCTTACTTCTAAAAGCCCTAATTTTAGATTTTTTAAATTCACAATTCTAGTGAACTGAATTTATGAATACATTTTGAATGTGATGTTAAAATGAATATGTATAGAAAAGATGTGCTGGCTAAAACATACATAGTTAGAAAGGTTAAAAGGTCACTGCAATTAGATTTTATATACGACTATCAGTCACATAGTCTTAGTACCTACATAAAGCACACAGAAACCTGATACACGTTCGTCACAAGTTATCTCAGTATCCGATTCAAATTAAGGTATTGCCACTACTAATACATATATCGCGTTTAAACTATTTAATAGCTTTTGACTTTACCCTCACATTCTTGTTATAATGGGTTTCCCAATTCATAGCCAAATGTCACGTAACGGGTGAAATGACTGTGTTGTTCCTTAATGTATGCCGATAAAAATTAAATGATGAATGTCTCAATTAAGCCGTTACCCGAAATTATAATATTATACAGAAAACGATTTCATTAAGGTCGGCAGTGTAAAGCAATCATTTCCCACATTTTATTTTTAATGATTCATTCCATTACGTTACATGTGATTTCAATTTGTCTTATAATTTATTGTTTTTAATAGAGATTAAATCCTAAACTTTCTTTCATTTATCAAATCTCATATACATTATTACTTATAATAGGTAAGGTTTCATCCAGATATTTTGTAAATGTCTTTAAAGATGAAGTTCTATTAATCTACCTCACATCACAAAAATTGAAGAGAATGAGCTAGCTAAGGTGTTGTAATGGATTAGACCGTTATATACTTAGAAGACCTTAACATAAAGCTATGGATATGGGTCAAACTCCGCTTAGAACATCATGTTACTTTTCCCATCGTGTTACATTAATTGTTAACCCTACCAATACCTTTCTTTAGTAACAGAAAAAGGTAATTGTACACCCGAAACTTATAATCTTTACCACTTAAGAAAAACAAGAGTTTAACAAACAAAATTATGTGAAGGAAGCTCCATCCCTTCGGGCAATTTAGAACAATCCGTCTCAATTTCGCCTGTTGGGTCTGAGGGTCTCTCTTGATACCATCAAGTGACTAGGTCGAGGCTGCTCGATTTATTTATTTCACAAAGAATAAGACAGTGAAATACGCATTGAACCCAAACAACGGATGATTTAGTGAACCGATAAGGTTTTATTTGCATGAAATGATTGCATGTAGTATATTTGCATTCATGCGACAATACACTACCTTATTTATTATAATAATAGGTATGCATTTCTGTTTCGGGGCTCTGGTTTTATCACTCTCTGATAAGTAGACTATAAGGTACTTGATTGATGGTTTCTACAAATTGATATGACCTTCATATCTATCAAATTGCTTATTTTAAACACAATGGTGAAACTGAGCTTAATGCAATAATGCTCTGTTTTTGTTTTTATTATGTTATATTTTTTTATTATTATAGTTTTCTTTTAAATCTTAATGATGGAAATTGTCTTAATAAAATGTAGTATGTACCAATTATGTTCGGTGCATACAATATAATTTGCAGTATAGAGATGTACAAATACATATTTCCAATGTATTATCATGTGGCATTGTGGTGACAGATTTTAATTAAGCGGTGTGGCCTTATTTACTAGGGTGATTTAAATTAATTATTGATGATTGGTTTGCCTAATGAAGATAATTTATTATAATTGAGATTGGGGACTAATTGGCTGTTAGTAATTTATAGTTTTTTTAAGATAACTGAAGGTATACAATTTAAAACTTTACTTATCTTATTGTGTAATTTTTGAGTTCAAAAAGTAAGCATGTTTATAAAAAAAGCTTCTACAAAAATCTTTTTTATTTATAAAACTTTAGCATAATATGTACTAAATTACCTTTGTCTTTTCGTTTCATTACTTTAGCAATCAACGCCAACCCTTTTGTTTTTCTTAGGGCACACCTAACGCACGAATGCGGGTAGTTTGCACAAACAATACACATGTGGGGGAAAACTCAACACATTCCTATTTACACAGGACTTAATGAACGTTATTTATTTTCTTGTTTATTTAACGACTTAAAGCCTGACCAGTGACCACGAGGAGCGACGCGACGGTTATATACATGACCAGTTTTAACCTTTGTTACATAAGTTCTGATCGGCTATAACTATATGCTAGACAACTTAGAATTTGTACTTATATGGGCTGTTTTTAGGCAAAACACATCTGGGACATAACCCGGGGGTTTGCCCTCGTAGTTGACGCCGCTGATGCAATACCTATTATACGCTGTCGTTATTATACACAACACAGTGTGAGCTCGATATTTCCTCACACACATAATGAATGCAACAGCAATCTGACATCGTTAGTGTTGGTCGGCTATCTGATAGTAAACTTGAATATGTACTTAGTTTTGACTATAGGAGTTGTTTTTTTTAAGGGAGGAGGGTTTTCACCTGACATTTTTTACCCCCGTAGTGGACGCCACCGATTTTGTTTTAAAGTTTTTTTGCAAGATTATGTTATTATTATTGAACACAAGCACAGTGAACATCCTATTTCCTCACTCACATCATTTATGCATCAGCAATCTGACATGATTGCAAAGATATCAAAAGACCCAACGGCTACAAGTACTTTCCGGGCACGGGATGTAATAACACCATCAAATGTAAACATAACAAAATGTAAACAGTTCGAGAGTCTCGAATCGAGGCTCGTCAGCTCGGGCCCGGCCTGAGTAAGCCGGGTTTGATTAAATAATAACATAGGCCTCGGAGAAATGGAGGGAAAGAGTGGACCCTTTCAAGTACTATTTTATAATAACGTTCATTTTAACTCGAAACAAATTGAAATAAAAAACGCTGCGAATCCGCCTGTTTATTCACTACAGCTGTCAAAGTGATGGTGATTTATGTTTTATTTGTATTATGAATCAACAAACGGACAAATCAAATATTACATGACATGTTAAATAACGATGTTTAATATTTACCGAAGTTTCACAAATATTGCGATACAGTGTGCAACTGAAATGATGAAAAAATCAATAACATTGAAATTCATTGGTTGACGCTTATAAGACATATTATTATAAGAAGTACTTTTGAAAAAACCAAGCTCGAACGAGTACTCTCAACAGTATCTAATCCATTCCTTCGCAATACGTGCACGAAGTGATATTACGCTGTGTTAACTTTTATAACCACGACATAAGTAGCTTTATAGCAATAAAAGGTATTATCTACGCTTTTGTATATTATTCTTCATATACTCGTACAAAGTGGTATTTCCCATTCACATTAAAAGATTTGTACTACCAACGTTTTATAATGTGTACCATTCATTATACATACGTAATTCAATATGTAAAAGAGAACAATAAGTAAACAGTTAACATTATTAAAAGATTTGAATCCAAGTAATAAAGACTAGAAATCCAACCGAAGAAATAGGTTACCTACAACATTAAACATGTATTTAAACTTGTTAAATACAAAATCAACATGATCTTAAATACGAATTGAGCGGGATCGTCATTTCTGGGATTTAAATAAAACTGTATAGGGTTAGTCCTAGAAATATATTCTCATAACTATGTCATGAACTTGCAAAAACACTAAGTGTGAAGGCACAACAGTACACAGCTTTTAGGAATCCTTTTATCATAATCAACGCTCCATTACATAGGAATAATACCGAAACGAGTGTGCTTTTACGAGCCCCGGTACGATTATTGGTATAATGTAGCACAGAATCGTTGAAAAACATCTTTGGAATACATTTGTATAAAAACTGCCTTTTTATTCTTCTTATACCCACACAATCCATAGTACAAGCAGAAAATGGGTATAAATCTTATTCTATTTTTTAAGAAATAAAATAGAGTATACAAATTTTTGTTCTTTTTTGTTTCTTTCCAAACCATATACTATGATATATTGGAATAAAATTTAAAACATACTTCAAACATTTTCCTGGAGTAAGCTTAAACTTTCTAGTGCCATGAAAATGCGTTTCAACGTAAAAGCTTTTGAGTAGTGGGGCGAAGTTGTTGACGAAACTTGCACTTGCTGGAAACGACAGCTAACAGTCGAAACCATAAAACATTTTGATATACAATTTTAAACCTTCATGCAGGGTCTTAAGTGTGAGTATGCATTTATTTCCATTCGTATCTCGTACATCAAATGGAAAATTTACTGGTAGTAAATGTTTTAAAACGTAACAGGTAAAGAAAATAACTGTGAACCGGAAATTTCTACGAACATGAATTTAAATTTGAAAACTACTCTCGGAATAATTTTCTAGAAATAAATTCGTCATTTAAAAGATGACGAGGTTTCTAACCACGAAAATATGTTTAATAACCACGTATTTTCCTAGAATCTCCCGGTGGAGAAGAATAAAACGTAGCACGAAATGAGTTTCGTTGAAAATCCAATTTATGTATGATGTATTAAATCTGAATGCAGGACTCAATAAGGTATCTTGTGTTAAAAGTTAAAAGAGTTTTATTCGCTTTACTTTAAATTTTTTTTAGTGTGCTCAACCCGTACTAAAATAATTAGCTTTATCATTCACCTGCCTTATTCCCAAATTATCTGGGGTGGGCGTAAAATGCGGACTTCTTTCAGGCCTATGATAAATCATCCACACTTTATAGCGCATGAAGACACAGACACACAATCCATTCATCTTTTCTTCGGTCTACCTTTCCTTAAACGAACTACTTAATAATCACAATTGGTGCTTAATTATTACAATCGGCAGTTCGAAACATTGCGAAAAAGCGATCGGAAACTCGATTTGAATCACAGTTTCTTCTCAAAGTAGATAATCTGCTACTTCCATTAGTGGATCGGCGAGGCGGTGAATATTTCAGTGGGGTGCGGACTTATGTCCTTCGGAGTTACTACGCGTACACTTTATTGGACACATTCGTGACTTATCACCGTGACTAGACATACTCTTAGACATTTATTGCCTTCTTACTAAATGTTAATGTTCAGGTATTGGATGTCTAAGGGTTATTATCAATCGGGTTCTGAAGTGAGTCTTATTAAAATTATTGATATCTACTATCTTATATCAGACTAGAGAGGTTTATAGGTGCACGTATTACTAGGCAGTCCAAACCCTGTTACCAAATTTCATCAAAATCCGTTAAGTAGTTTCAGCGTGACAATCATACAATCAATCTATTAACATTTATGTATTATAAATATGATTGATGATTACAAAAGTCAACTTTGAAATAATGCAGCTATTTTAAATAGCATTGTGTGCTGATACAAGTCAAACCATTATATCTATGTATTAGGTACTAAAATTTATTATCTAGGCAGGTAAATTTAGTATTTGCAGGACGAGTTTCAGCTATTTGCATTAGTTAATTTAGTCCCATTTCACCCGCCGTAAGGATAGGATTAACAAAGCGCTAGCCGTGTCTAAATTTGTTGTAACTTGTAAGCTATGGGAGTTGCTAACTAAAACTTAGTCTTCAGAGTAAAGTGTTGAAGTTATACTATTGTTGAGTGGCTTGAAGTGAGTATCTTATTACAAGTTGAACTAAAATATGAGAAGCTGAGTTCATCTTCAGAATAATCTAGCTTGAATAAACTGTGTTAAATATTGCCTATCAACTTTGTTGGATATTATCAAAGGGTCGTAAGTTCGTTATATGCTACTTATTTCTCGTTAAAACATTTATGCGCATTATTATTTTCGATATATTTAAAATGTTAAATCGCATAAATATATTTTCAAGCCTACTTACATAATATATTTGATGTATTTTTAGTTTTAGACATGATGGGACTATTAAAACATTCACAATTATTCTGCTGTAATAAAATAGCAGGCATATTTAAGATTATTTTGTACCTTTAAGCGCCTAATGACATCGGTCAATCTAGCATCGCTCATCAGAACTGTTCAATATCAATTATTTCTGGATTATCCTATTACACTTTTTTGCGAACTGCTGTACTCGTGTAATAAGAGAAGGCTCGCAGTATAATGATCTTAATTACGTGAAGTATTCTAAAGTAAAAGGTCCATTTTACGGATATAACCTGTAGCGGAGTTCCGTAAATTGCTAAGGTATCATTCAGAATTTGTCCACTTTACCCACTGAAGAAGTACTCATAAGTAAGGGAAGGAATCGTTTCATTCGAATAAAAATTGATGAAATATTTATAAAGTTCATTTCAGTCATATTTTAGGTAGTGACTTGATAAATATTAATAAATTTTGTTATTCAAATCGCAATTTATTCTTTCGTGATATATTATATAGTAAGCGACTTTTTATCCTTCATGAATAAATGTTTAAAAATTTCACAACATCACACACATTTGACTACGTAGTAAGAAGCTTAAGCACTTATTGAACAGATATCAGGAACAACAGTAGTATTACAAATATACTTTCATAGTACCTATAACACGCAGACTAAGACAAACAGACATGTTAGTGCTCACAAACACAGTTTGTCTATAAACCAGCTTCTTTACAATAATACCAAGCCTATAGTTCATGTTCATTGTTCACACTGGACAACATGTATAACCAGACATGTTGCCCATTGTGAACAAAACCTTGACCAGGACGGTTGTCCTGGTCTGGGTTTTATATGCATATATTTAATTATACTCGCTTAACACTGTTCATAACTTAACACTGAGTCAGATCAATCTATGTGATCTTGTGGGATATTTATATTTATGTAACAGGACGAACACTGTACCACATCATGGTTGGCGCAAGACGTCTGTCCATGACAGTTGCAATGCCAAATCAATTTTTGGTACTGTACTATGTGATACACGAGACGACAGTTGTTAGTCACGTGTAAACGTCAACTACTTAATCCAGCTTGAAAGGCCCGTTGGTCTAGTGGGATGAGATCCTGTCTGCAAAACCTAGGGGCGCGGATTCGAATACTGCTAGGGGCAAATGTGTGTGTGAAGAACATCGGCATTTGAACTCGAGTCATGGATGTTTATATAAGTTATTAAGTATGTCTATCTGTTTCCTAGATTCCATAATACAAGCTTCGAGATTAGTTTAGCCATTGATGTGTTAGTCCAAGGAATTGATTTATTTATTTATTATTAACTAGAATCCAAGAAAATGGGTATTTGCATAGCAAATGCGAAGCCGCCTAAGATTAGACGGGATTATGACATTCGAATTATAATCCACGTAAACCCCTAAGACATCTTAGTAGCTGTGGCACAAAACCGCCATGTCCTTAGAAATGGTTGATTTCATGATGTCGATCTGTATGAGATGACATTTTATTAGCCCAGTCAAATTAGGTGAAAAAAGGGGTCAACCTCGGAATGAAAGATAATAAGCTGGAAATTGGTATATAGCTTTGTTTTGTCGTTCTAAATGTTGTCTCAAAAGTCACAAATGATACCGTGTCCGCGTCTTAAGATATTGAGGGTCAAAGGTCAAAAAAAATGTTTTTTTGTGAATATCTCGCTTTCTATTGCTCCTATGAGGTAAGCACCTATGATCAAATTGTAGAGCATAAAATTTGCAACAAATTAAGTACTACACATTTTTTTATAAAGTCAACCGTTTTTGAGATAGAGAGTGAAGAACACCGAGCGCTCAAGCATCAGATGACTGACTGGCATAGTGATCTATCAACGCACAGCCCAAACCACTGGACGGATCGGCCTAAAATTTGGCATACTGGTAGATCTCATGGCTTAGGCATACACTAAGAAAGGATTTTGATCAATTCTATTCCCAAAGGGATAAAATAGGGGATGAAAGTTTGTATGGAACTTTGTCAATTTCAAACCGATCGGGCTGGGACTTTGCGTGCATAGTGCTACTATGACGTAGGCATCCCCTAAAAAACGATTTTAATAAATTCCACTCTAGGGGGATAAAAATTGGGGATGAAAGTTAGTACCTATATATCTCTTAGATTTTCAACTGATAGAATTGAAATTAAATGAAAAGTACTGAATAGATTTTGATGAAACTTCATAATAATGTAGCTTATACATCATTAAAACACACAGGTTACTATTTTTAAAGATATTGTGTGCGGAAACTGAGATCCACGCGGACGAAGTCGTGGGCGGCCGCTAGTTACAGTAGTACAGTATGCCTGAGCGCTGCGTACTCACTACACTCTATCTCAAAAACGGTTGACTTTATAAAAAAATGTTTAGAACATTATTTGTTGCAAATTTTATGCTCTACAATTTGACCATAGGTGCTAACCTCATTGGAGCAATAGAAACGGAGATAATTGCAAAAAAACTATTTTCGTGACCTTTGACCTTGAATAACTTACGACGCGGACATGAGATAATATGTGACTTTTGAGACAACTTAAAGAACGCCAAAATGAAGCTGTATACGAGTTTTCAGCTTATTATCTCAAATTCCGAGGTGAAACCCTAATTTGACTGGGCTATATAGGAATGGCTTCCGTAGACAATGAAATACTGAGAGTAAATGTAGCAAAAACGGAAAAGGGAAGGCATAAATGAGAGTTTTTACATCTTTCACTTGTTGCCTTATATAGGTTTTAAATTAGAATGCATCGTAGTTATGTGTATATATGTATTATATTAAGTAGATTAGTTAGAAATATAGCATACTTACACAAAACAACAAAATGGATTTTCCCAACACACAAAAGAACTGCAGCGTTCCATACACCAGCATCCGAACACAAACACTAGATTTCACAGCTTATCATCGGCGTCACTTCTTAACTAACAATATCCACGATATACCAATATAGATCACTTATTGTTTATAACGCTACACCGCTTCTGCGCAGATAGTCGGCGAGTGACCAAGCCCCTTTGTCATTCATTATAGTTTGATGGGCCACCTCCGTTTAGGTCGTGTCATTGAGAGTGATACGATATCTTTTTGTGACGGATGCCGCTCTTGTGAACACGGTATAGTAATTCTGAGTCGGTGAACTCATTTTTTTTCAAGTGCAAAGTGTTAAAAAGTGTTTTAGGAGATTTGTTGATAACTAGCGTACATCAGTATCATTCGTTCTACATATACTCTAATGATTGAGAAATCCTTCATAACCTGTTCCTGTGACTACTACTAACAGAAAAGTAATACATAGTTCATTTTAATATCGAATTAATTGCCAACGGTACTTTATAAAATATATTTCATACTAGCGGCCGCCCATGACTACGTCCGCGTGGAAATCGGTTTCCGCACACATAGTGTTAAACTATAGCCTAAAGCCTTCCTCAACTAATGAACTATCCAACGCCAAAATATTTTTTAATTCGAAACAGTAGTTCCCGAGATTAGCGCGCTCAAAAAAACAAAGATTATAACTCTTCAGATGTGTTACATTAATTCGACAACATTTTTTTATAAGTAGGAATTTGAGTACTTACTGAATAAAAATACAACAAATTAAAATGTAACTGTAGAAAACTACTGATAGCGTGCTAACAAGCTCTCCTTCCACGCACACCAGATTTCTTGCCCATTTGTTATTTAATAAAATCCGTAGTCAAATAGTATTATTTTGACAAGTATTCATTCTAGCAATTGGTCCTTAAACGAATTCATGTTTAAAGTATGACAATGGTGACAGCAACTAAAAAAAAAGATTTGATTGATTTTATTATATTTTCTATATTACTTAACATAAACAGAAGTAAATACATACATACTTCTGTAAGGCAACTTGTACACTCATTTTGAAAGGAAGAGCTAAGTGGAACTTCCATTCGAATGAGCCGCTCGTTTGGGGAAGTACCTTTCAGAAAACCATAGTTAAGTAGCACTTCGTAGCTGTTGTGCTATGTTTCTGCTGGTGAGTGAGGTCGCCAGAGCTCAGTTGGGGTCGGTATGGGTCTTAAAGGCAGGCAACGCATCTGCGACCCTTGTGCAGTTGTTAATGTCTGTGGGCAGCGTCGATCACTTACCATCAGGTGACACTCTTATTCGTTTGTTTCCATATAACATTGAAAAAATAAACCTACAAGTTGCTTAATACAAATTCAAGTTTATTTATAGCAAGAATTGTTTTGTTAGAGTCATTATTGATTCCAAGAAAACATTAGGTTCCTACTTCTTCTAACTTGTCAAGACTTCTACAAGCGATGTGTAAATAAAGTGCTAATGTTGAAAACTTTGTAACAAACAAGTACAGCGTTCTAAGCATTTTCAGGACACGATAATAGTGTACTTTGTATTATTCCTTGAATAAAGTTTATTATACATACACTAGCTTCGCGTCCGCGTGGTATTCGGATTCGCACACATATGTAGTGTTATACTATAGCCTAAATACTTCCTCGACAAATTCTAAACTCTATTCGATTGAGGGAAATGGAGGAGACTTAGTCTCCTCTATTTTATTATATTATCAATAGTATCCCAAAACAATCCAAAACATATTATTAATTTATAAAAACAGATATTCGATGAAAGAAACCGTGAAAAGCCCTCGAAAATACGAAGATAAGTTGAAAACATAATAATTAAAACTTTGGGAAACAAGAAGACCTTGAGACGACAGAATAAATAAACAACTTCGATACTGAAAATGTAATTGTTTCTCATGATATTTTCAGTTGCGTAAGCGCGGTGGTAAGGTAATGAATTCGCGCCGAAGACAAATGACGGTCGCTATAATGGCTGTCCCGGAAAAATCTGTTTAATTATGATTCAGGACGGAATATTTTGAAATTGGAATAAGTATAACTTTTGTTTTTGTCAGGACTTGACAGCTCTTTGTCGGCTGAGTACTCGCGGGCTTCAAGTAATGACAAATTACTTGAGTTAAAATTTAGAACGCGATAAATGTATGAGTGTGGAAGCTACTTATTTGAATAATTAATTAATAGGAATCAAATATCTTTCACTTGTTTGTTATCTTTGCTTAGATATTTAAAACTGACACGGCAGATTTTGAAAGGGTTATTTAAACCAAAATAATGTTTTAAAAGAAATGGTTATATTCATAATTTATTCATAAAATATGAGGTTTTAAAGAAATAATCACCGTTTGTTATAATAAATAAAAATACATATTTGTTGTAAAAAGGAAAAACTACAAATTGTAATATCAAATCACAAATTGTGTGCATATACGTATATTGAAGGTTTTTTTGTCTTTAATGGAATAATTATAATTTTGTCTTGAAATTACAGAATAAACAAATCACATAGCAAAGCGACTTACCGCGGAAGTTGAACCGAGTGACCTTAAACATAAATCGTGGCTGGCCTCAGTAAGACGGAGACCGGTGCGATCGATAGCCCGTGGCTCTAAAATTATCTTAGAGACATTTATTAACATTTGTTTATTTAGCAAGAGACTAAACACGGTTGTTTTTTTCATATAAAGTGACAATAAATAATAGTTATGTAGTAGACTAGGGGTTAGAAAGTTGGAAAACTTCATAAAAACCACTAAGCTACGACAATTATGAGATAAGAAAAATCTTCAGCGAACAGAATTATGAATGTTCAAGATAGATCAAAGCCAAGTCAACCTGATAATAAGTATGATATCCAATACAACTGATGATATTTCTTGTATATTAATATCCTCATGAGTTTTCCACATTAAAAAGGTAGGCTGCTAAACCTAACTATCTTTTAATACTCGCCAAAAGTAATTGACATATAAATTGTATTTTTTGAAGTCTACAAAAATATTTTCTAGGACGTACTCGCACGTACCGCTCATTTATCAAATCCAGAAAATTCACTCCTTGCGCGCGAAATTTTTCAACATCCATCCTTAGCCTAATAAAATGTTGATCAAGACGAAGATAAGGCACGCTTACTTTCAAAGTGCCCTTCCACCCTGCCAAGAGATGAAAGCGAAGCTTAAAATTTTAATCAAGGATTTAGTGCTTACAACTTTCTTTAACCATTCTCTCGTGTTTGCTTTCTTGAAAGAAGAAACTACTCGATAACTTATTAAGTGATCTGGAAAGTGAAGATGAACCGGTTAGTTTACGGTGGAATGTTTTTTCTTGCAGATTAAACTCTTGACTATAATCCGATACTCATCACATATTTGAGGAGCTCAATAGCGCAGTAGTTAGCGCGCTCGGCTTGCGATTGTAAAGTTAAGCAATTTTCGCAGATGCCAGTCATCAGATGGGTAACCTAAGAAATTCAACTCGAGCACCTCCATGCTTCGAAAGAATGTAGCATTGTAAATAAATAAACTTTCTGAGGGCCGTACACAATTGACATTTCTATATCGCCCTCGCAAATTCAATCTGAAACAAAGTACGTCCCAATTTATTTATTCTAAAGGTCACTCGTTTAAGGCAAAATGCAGCGTAAAGTTCTATTTTCTACCAATTTCCTGTGACATATTCTCGCTGCAAATACCTGCGTGGTTCTCCCACGTCTCTATTATTCGGTTTCCATCGAATTCTGTACAATATTGCCTTAGAGCCTACGCCATACAACCAATCTACCTACGTAAACCATTTAATCAAGGTTAGTGAAGGCGGTTTGTGAGTGGGTATCCTGTTTGACAATATTCTAGACTCTGTACAGTTATAAAAGTTTGGCTAGTTTAAATATGTTATTTTGTTCCTAACAAGCTAGCTCATGTTCGAAAATCCTGCGTGGAATGTTCGAGTTAACGTGATTAAAATAGAAATGTTAGATACGAACATTATTTCCAATATAATAGGCTCATACTTTATGAAATAGGTATGTGAAGTTTGCCTGTTTACGAGCTGTAACATAATAGCTTTGGCTGTGGTACCGATGGTACGGAAACATTAATGTGGGAGCCAAAACACATTCCAAATAAGACCTAAAATATGATCATGCGGGGCGTATAATGTGTCGGTATATGAAGGAAGCTTCCTCGTCAATAGTAAGCAGTAAATCTGGCAGGCAAAACTGGTTATGAATGTTACAATTTCGTCAGTACCGTTGCTAGCCGAAGTTTTGTATTATTCAGTCCTCCTCTATGGCTGGAAAAGTTCAAGCTCATCTAAAGAATAAGTTGACAGATTATTTGAAAAGTATCTTAAATAAATTTAATAGACCTAACATACCACTAAAAATTAATAAAAAAAACACTTTCGTTTACTACCGTAATTATGCGTGGTGGAATTTCGATGTGTTCAAAGACAGATAGATAAACATAAAAACCTAAAAACTTTCGTATGCAGGGTAAAAATATTTAAGAAACTTATGAAGTGAAACTAACTTTACCGATTGCTTTTCTTCCAAACAATCATTGTAGTACACTTTTTAATTTCTTCACATTTTTAATAAAGTACCCTATTCTGGACAACTGAATAAGAATGATAGAATAGAAGTACAATATTACAGTATGACAACTAAGGTACAACTTTTGTCTACCATTGCTAGCAGCCGTATCCGAACATTCACAAATACTTCAACAGGCTCGAACATGTCAGAGGGATGTTAAAGCGACCTTCGTTCTCTGACACGTGGATCGATACTCCCGCGCTCTAAAATTATCCGATCCCACCGCCCAGATAAGAAACAGGTAATCGCGATCTAGAAACATTTAGAATTGAGTCTGGCAAGGCTCATCGCTTTTGAGTGGCGAGAGTTTGCGATTAGCACGACTAATCGTATATCATAAACACGGTCGGTTATGTAGGATTATAATGTTCGTTCGTCGATTATAAATCATACTAATATTATAAATATGAAAGATGGTTTATTTGGATGTTTAGCCGTCAATAACGCTGATAGTTTTTAGTTTTTATTTGGCTCTTTTTAAGTTTATTTATTTATTTATTTATTTATTTTTTTTATTGAAAAAAGACACACCATCGACATATCATTACACAGTAAAAACAAACTTATTCTACAATAAATATAAAAGATATGCCTTTACAGGAGTGTACAACACTTACATTTTAATAAGTCGACCAAACTAGAGGAGACAGAACCAAACATTAAATTAAAACATAGTAGGTAGGAATGCGTTAACTTAACTCTTTCAAGAAGAAGTGTATTGCAATAACGCAATACACTTCTTCTTGAAAGTGCGCTCAGAATCATGAAAGATGTCGATGCTACTTGAATTTAAATCGTTATAAGAACGCATACAACGGTTCAATATGTTTCCCCTTTTAATATGTTTCCCCTTATATCTATATTTACTAATATATAAAGCTGAAGAGTTTGTTTGTATGTGTGTTTATTTGAACGCGCTAATCTCAGGAACTACTGGTCCGATTTGTTTCGGATAGAACATTTGACGAGGAAGGCTTTAGGCTATTGGAAATCGAAATCCACGTGGACGGAGTCGCGGGCGGCCGCTAGTGACTAATAACAAAGATTATTTTACAAGTATGCGATATATTAGTAGTTACATTACATAGGCAAATGTTTGTGTGATGAACATCGGCATTTGTACTCGAGTCATGGATGTTTATTAAAGTATTTAAGTATGTCTATCCGTTCCTTAGCTTCCATAGTACAAGCTTCGAGCTTAGTTTGGGACTAGTCAATTGGTGTGTTAGTCCAAGGCATTTATTTTATTTTTATATTAAATAATATATAGATCGTCTTAAGTTCCTGTCAAGTTTTACACAGAAGTTTGCCAATCAATGAGTCTGTTTACTATCACCGACATATTATAGCTCTGCCGTAGCCGGTGCTTCAGATAGCGCCTTTGTTACACCGACGTAAAATAACATGCAGCATCCCTCGTTAATTGGAAGGAAGCTGGTAAATTGAACCATCTGAGTAACTACTATCCGTGCCACAGTATATGAAACACATGAAAGATTTATTAAGAACTTGTTTTGTACCCGTGACTTTGCCCGCGTTATCAGGATTCCTGTTTTATCCTGTGAGGGAATTTTATAGGGATAAAATGTATCCTATCACCAACGTCCGCCAATACCGTGCCTCTAAACCAAATTAAATAAAATCCGGTCAGTAGGTAGTTTCAGCGTGATTGATGGACAACATCCAAACAAACAAACATTTACATTTATAATATTAGTGTGATAGTGTGTTATGAAAACCACAATTCAAGATACATGAAAAGAAAAACAATTTAAGTCTGTGTGGTACATTATTTTTGGTTTTTCCGTGTCTAAAGTAAGTGCAATTTTTGAACTAAACTTAAAAGTTACCCTCGTGACGATGCTTCTATTTTATTCATTCATTATTTATCGTGAAAAAGTAAAAGGCGTCTACGTTGCCCCATAAGCTTGTACTTTTTCAAGAAAAGTTAAGCAACATTTGTCTAAATTGTTTTCAATATGATAGAATGCGTACATACATAACAATACGTGAAGCGATACACATTCCAAATACATAAATGAAAGAACCGAGCAGATTATACGATACATTTGTTAGAAAGCCGCATAAACCACTTGAGGAATCAGATGAAACATTAATGATAATAATATGTAAGAAGTAAAATATAGCGAGGTTTATGTCGGCCGTTAAAACCACCCTCGTATAATGTTTATGGATCATCTGTTTGTCTTTATTAGCCCTTTCAGAATATGTTTTCATACAGGCAAATAATTAAATGCGAGATGGTAATAAAGTGGATAACATTACACTTACATAACATCTTACAATCGCACCATAATATTTGAATTGTAGGATTTTTACAAATAATTAATTAAGAAGCAGAGGTTACCTCATCATTACTTCAAACATAATATAACAAATTTGTATTACTATTACCACTAAGCGATTATACCTAACAACGATCGTCTTTTGTAAAGGGCGCAAAATACCTACTGCTTAATAGTTTTTTACAAATTGCGGTTACTATGAATTGAATTAAATTTGGAGTTAGCTTTACTGAATAACATTTCTAAAATATCGAGATATAGTTAAAGAATAAGAAACTGCAATATTTTTAGGCTTTTAGCTTTAAATCTTATCCAAAAGTCGCGTTTAAAGTCTCGTTCTAATGAAGCCGTCTCAATGGCAGACTCGCATAATTGAATGAAACTCCTTACTTGAGATACATTCCGTGTAACTGTAATATTTGATTAGGTGAGTCTTATTTAATTTGTCGGTGGCGTCGATCGCAACGGCTGGCAAGCAGGAAATAGCTTTTATTTCTTGCCGTCATGTTTTTCCGACACCAGACCTGCCTATTAGTTGCAATGGGAAAATAAAGTGTATACTTACTTTTTCTGACTTGAGAGTTCTTGAGAAGTTTAGTTTGTATTTCAACTGTGGTAACCTGACTTACTGTCTTTCTGTCCTGACTTACGATTTATTTTATTGTGATAAAACGGTTGTTACAATTGTAATTATTGAATATTGAAAGTAAAAATGTTTTAATGACAAGCTTTTTCACCAAGAAGAGAGAACTTAAAAATTCACGATTATACTTCACTGGTTTTTTTTTATGTTTAAAATAGCTTTGTACTAAGTTTTACTTTGTACGAACCTACAAATTGAAAACACGAGTAAAATGCATGCATTAAGTTTCCTCTTTACGATAAACACTAATTGCAGATTTACATAGCTGGGCACCGTTAATAAAATTGTTAACTTCGTTAATCGTTAATCCGTTACAAAAAAAGTTAGCTTCGTTAAACGTTAAAGCGTTACATTTCGGAAGAATTAACGCAAGTTAAAGTTAATCGTTAATCCGTTAACTATGTGTAATAATGCACTTTTATATCGTTGCGTTAGTGATCTTATTAAACCTGTTGGTTGGTTTAGGTTCTGGAAGTTAACAGGAACCATTGAGGTATTACTACTACATACATATAGAGATGACATCACGAACAAAAAAATTCTTACCCGCATTGTGGTCCATGGACCACAAAGTTGCAGTCTAAATTTCTTTTTTTTAACATTTTTTAATCAAAAAAATGTCGTGTTGTGTTTTAAAAACATGTACAATCATTATAAGACGAAAAATGAATGAATGAATTATCCGTCCCTACCCTCCAATTTGACGCAAAACTTTTGTTCGCGATGTCCACTCTATACGTAGTAGTAATACCTCAATATAAGGAACAAAACAAAATACTTGTATAATTAAAATAGTTAAATGTGTAATTTAATCGTCGGACATAAGGTGCATATTCCCATTAATAAACATTAACATGTTGAAGATCTCGTCTGAAAGCGAGGCTCGTTTTGGTGTTAAAATGTCTTTATTCGTGGAAAACAGACGTACTACTGCAGCGCTTGAAGGTACAGCAGTATTGTATTTAATAAATAGACTTACAAATATCAATTCCCTGAGGAATGCAGCATCGTTGAACGAGTCTTTCGATTTCACGTCCAGCCACATTTTAACTTGAGAGTGCGCTTTACTCTTTAAAGAGTTGGAGCTCTTTGGTTTTTCTATAGACTGAGTGACAGAATTAAAATCTTCCACGTCATCATCGTTGTTACTCGTATTGCTCCCTTGACTCCCTTCGCCATTTAAACTGCCATGCGCCGCGCTCGCCGCGCCCGGCACTGTTTAAAACCTGTTTTTCGCGCCTCGTCACGCGAAGCCGTGCGGTTAATAGTTGGCATTGGATTAACGATTAACGGACTTCTGCATATTTAACGGAAGTTAACATGTCCGTTAACAGTTTTTAAAGTTAACTTAAAAGTTAATCCGTTAATCAAAATTTTAACTTCGTTAATTAACGATTAACGGATTAACGAGTTAATGCCCGGCTATGCAGATTTAGCAACAGTTCGCTTCTACAAATTCATCGCTTAAAGCCAAACAAATTCGTTAGACACACTTCATACAGCCGCTTAAAGCGCTAAGTGCGAGTTTGTTGGCAACGTGCAAACAGCTCAGCGGTCCCTTTCAGAAGCGCAAATGAATTTCCCCCTCGAACACAAATTAAAGCAGAAATTCTTAAGTTATGAATCCTAGAGACGCAGCTTCAGTTTCTTGCACTCTGCTAGCTGCCGACGTACTGTATATGTGTAGAAACGAACTTCTTAGCTATCCATGGATTTTCCGTGCGTGTGCCGGATCCATCGCGTGGAACAGAGAGGAATGCCAGTCGGCACCTGGGACTTGCGACCCAGCGTGTAGGTTTAAGGGGCCTCTTTATAGTATACTGACGATCACCTTCACCGATAACATTCCTCTCCCTTACCAACCATATTTGGCACGAGCCGAGTAATGCGGCTTTAGTTGCTCGTTGCTAGAAAATGTGTCTTGAAAATAGTCAAATAGTTTTAAAATGTTTCGTGTCATATTTTTTAACTAAATTAAACGATACTCGTTACAGTGTTGTTTTTGGGTAAATATATGCTTCTACGTCCCTTCCAAAGTTTTCATGATATTATTTATCAATTTGATTTGTGGTTATAATGGTTATAGTGTAATCTTATACTTACGAGTACTATTTAGAGTCGCAATAAATACCTAGTAGACATTTAATTTAATTTTATACTGGTGTGCGTTTTATCTTTCACTTATTATCGAGAAAAACGTTGTATTGTAACGCAAAACGAAGATTTACTTTACGTCGTGACCTTTTAGGGTTTAGACTCTTAAAGGCTCGGGCTTAAGAAGTCCTTGTTACCGCTAGTCGAGCTAGCTTATTCGTGTAACCGCTAAAACAGTAGATATGATTCAGTATAAAATATTATTGGAACATCATGATTTATTTAATCTCTAAGCAACGATTAATCAATCATTTTAAAATCATAGAGGAGGAACAACATTTCGATTCCGCCTGAACTTAAATTACAATACCTGCCAATAATTAATTGACACTTCACACTAAATTCTATTTACATTCGGTGTCGGACCGAACCTTCCTCTATAAATACATTTCTATTGAACTGCTAAAGTCACCGTTTCAGTATTCCGCCGATGCCCCGTCCGTCGTCGTCGCCACAACTGACCGATGAATAAAACATACCGGGGAAGGAAACAGACTTTGTTTTCATACCGCAACGAGATGAGAATTTTAGCAAATACTTCTTGATATTTTATGTCGGTCGTCCGTTTTGAAAGGTAGGCTTAAATTCAAAGGAATGGAATTTGTGTGGAAATGTTTGAGGGAACGTGTTGCGCCAAAGTAATTTCATAAATTCGAGAATAATGCATTTATTTCATTTTTTTATCTCACCGCAATCCAAAACAAATTTGTTACTTTTTATTGATATTATTACCTACTATACATATTTTACAAGTTCTCCTCTTGAATATCGATAGCCTTGATATTGTCACAAAGGAGTTTTTAAGAATGATGTTGCTGCAACCACATAAAAGCAGGTTAGGTTAGGTTATTACATAAATACTATGGTAGATACATTTGATGAAATCTTGGGGTACTCGAATCATAAAAGTTATTAACTTTTATGATTATACCAGGTCTATTGCTTACTAATGGATTAATAGCGGGAAAACTTTAATTTGCCTAGAGTTTACGGCTATTTAACTCAATAAATACTTTCACAACAATGTAGGTATACCTACGGTTCCCGTTCACACGTATAACCTTTAAAACTTTCATGTGGTCATCGACGACCGCTCATGGTCTATATTAAAAAAAAACGGTTTTGTATAAAAAACGTTTTTAATCTTTGGCATAAGCCGACTTTAAGCGAACCTATCTTCCTGGTTGCTCAGGAACGCTAATAAAACGATGATTTACAATAACCCACCTACACATTATTCATACCAATCTAAGCAAACATGAATCGATCAACAAATGAAAGGGCCAAACACGTGTATCGTTGGAGTGAAAAATGGATCCCTTTTGACTTCAACATGTAAGCTTTAACTAAAGGTCAAAATGTGAAGGGGATTGAAGTAAAAACACGTTAGTGTCCATGTTTGTCCATGTAAAATAAAAGTTTAAAATAAAACAATACTTTGACATTATATTCAAAATGCCACTTAACATCTTAACATAAACTTAAGGAACAATAGTCACTTTTATTTCATTTAATGAACGTGGAACAACTCCGAAGTCGGAACTGTAGGTATATTTTACCGACAAAGTTAGCTCAGTATTGCAATGCAAAGTTGAACACAATAACACATTGAAATCCTTTGAGAGCGATGACTAAATATTTTCGCAAAATAATACAAAGAACTCGAAATACAATATAATATTATGTTGTTTTTCGAGTTCTTTGTACAAATAAATAAAGTACACTAAAACGTTTATAAATAAGGCAGATTTTAACAATCAATATCCATAAAGCTGCGACTTGCCAAATATAAAACACATTTTAACAAGGGTATTTTTTAGGTTCATGCGAAAATTACTCAATAAATAACTCTATGTAAGTCAGTTTTAGTTATTTTGAATTTTATAAATATTTACATCTTTTATTTAACATTACAACGGGACTAAACGCGATATCATTTTTGCATCGCAGCCGAAACGTCAAGCAGTAAGTACTCACGTACTTATAAAAATAATATCGCGTTTAGTCCCGTTGTAATGTTAAATAATTATAATGCAACGCGAAAGTTCAAAGTTATATTTTACATCTTTTATTTAACGATTAATTGCAGAGTTGAAACTTTCATGAACATTTTAACGAAGGCATTTAATTACGAAGTTCATATCGAATTACCTACTTAGAGTTCTAATTTAAACTTTTCACAGGGATTCAATTCCCACGTGTGCCAGAGCAGAATGGGATTACCGCATACGTGAGTGGCTTTGTTTACCGAACTTTCTGGCGGGAATATCGTTTTAATGGAAGTAAATTATAATTTTCCAGTTTATGAATACAAATCTTTACCTCCCTATATGAAATTATAGCTAAAAATATAATGTTCGCTAGACCGTAGCACACTTTTGATTCGCAGTCATTTTCCAAATAGAAGCCCTTCTTAACTTTTAGATTGGAATATGTTTATCTAATAATATTCCAATATTTTTTCTAATAATATTATGCTTACCCTTTTAATGTTTTTGAGATATGCTGTTCCATTTTATTAGTAAATAATTTTGGTTTATCACAGTATTATTTATGTTGTATTCGTTACAAAATGAGTTAACTCAATCATTTAAAAGTTACGAAATTAAAAAGATCAACATTTTTGGGTCTGCAGAACCACTGTGTGGCAATACTTGGAATGTAAACACAAAAGATCATCCGTCATTCATTCAAAGTACATAGTCCCCATTCAATTGCAACAATGTGAATATCGATAATTCCCCTTCACATTGTGGAAGCTTATATTCCCTTGAAAGCTATCCCGTTGTTAATAACTACATCGCGTTGGAAAATGTGGAAGGCTGGATAATGCGGGCGCAAATAATGTAAATGGAGAGAAATGCGCTCGGAACTGAAATGTTTTATTGGCGTTTCCTCTACAAATTAACGATCATTTTTATCGAGTTGAGGGTGAATTTTGCCGTAAATTATAATGAGACTATTGCTTTAAAATTAAGCCATATATCAAGTATACATAATTGTTTGTTGTTCGGGAGAATTTTTCAGATTTTGACGGGGTAAAATTGTTGTCCAGCATTTTTGTTTTAAAAACTACATAGTAAACAAAAAATATACGCTACAATGTAAGTGGTGAACAACCCAGGTGAATATTCCATGAGGATCACGCTCCCCGAAGATCTTCAAAGTAACCAATGCTGTAATTAGTGATTAAAACATAAGAAATACCCAATATTCACTTCCCACTACTAAAAACTTGACACAAACATAAATGTAACAGATGAAGTTGTACTGACTAAGAATCGAAGTCGCTAATTCAACCATCCAACATTTCAGTCGTCTAAATATAAAACAAACTTCACCGACACCATTAAACTTTGCACCTACAATAGGTCCCGTGATAATTTCGCCACCCAGGTTTAATTACAGTACAAAATACTGAGAAGTACCAACTCATCCAAGCGAGTACTCGACGAACTACTCTAAAACCCGGCTCATTTAGAACTTTTACACCTAACCTCTTTAGCTGTAACTCACAAAGTTGCCCTCTAGGGACGGGTATAAAGTATTTTTCAGAGGTAAAATGATCGTATGTGGTTCCTTTCCTAAATAAATTACTTTAATAGGTATCATTAGATATTATTTATATACCGCCATGAAACCTCTTAAAAAGTGAGAGTAAAACATTAGCTTATTATTTCATACTGAACGGCAAAGAAGGACAGTGTTAAAATAGGTTAAGGTTTAATTACGAAGCTTTCCAACAAGGTCTGTGTTGAAAAATTTCACCCGACATTTGAATCAAACTCTTGATCGTGATTGCGACCCGTTACGAAAACCAAGGAGCAGTTGAAATATAGAGAATCTCGATAATAAACAGCTTGCGATCAAAGGCCCAACTATCAAGTTTTAAAGCATGTAAGGCGGCATCTCACTTACTCACTGGTTTTTGGACCGCTATAAGACTTGTTGGATAGGCCTCTCGTATTGTATATCGGATGTTTTGTAAACATCCGTGTATTATTTAGCTCCATGATACTGCTAGTTAGTTTTGGTTCAGGTTTGTTTATTACACATACTTACACTTTTTCTATTTACGTCTATAGCCTTACGTAAAAAAAATCCAAAAGTGGTCAAACTCGACATTACGAAGCTGTGACCGTTGTTGACCGATATAAATCCAATTCCCATGTGCCCTTGCCCGGAATAGAAATGCTGGCATATTTAGAGGCACGGAACAAATAATTGCTTTTGCATTACACGGGGAATCGAATTATGCTGACAACGAAGCTACCATTTTAAGGTAATGTTTTGTACCCTTGCCTGTTTAATTGTTTTTATTGATGATTCATTTTGTTTAACACTCAGGTTTAACATCGCAGTGTTTGACAATTTTGTATTAAGAATATTTTGCTTGCATGAAACTCGTTGATTCGTGTTAGACTGGGGTAGTTTTTATTTCATGAGGTTACTCTATTGAAAAGAGATGTAAATATATTGATTTGATAACAGTATCGGTGAATGGTAACTGCTTTCGTGGTTTGATGGTTAGAGCGCTGTTCTCAACAACCACCGAGGTTGAGGTTTGAATCCCGCGGGGATTTGTTTTGGTTTTCCCAGATTTGTTAGGACATTGCATCACATTTACTGACTTCCATTATATTTAATAATTATTTGTATATTGGTAGCTGGCTAAGCCTACCTTTAGAAAAAGGATTGCCATCACACATTTCTTACGTAATACAATTTTTCAAGACCCGATAAGAAAAAGACGTTTATTGGGTTACTACAAAAGTATTTCACTTCTCTCGATTCAATAAATGAGACTTGACTTCTCCTTACTCTGACCTTTTTTGTTAAAATATCCATTCCCGAAATGAATATTTAGGAGATAAATCAATCAATTTACTTTTATTGGATTTTGTGCCTTCACTCGATAGATTTTAGGTAAAAGATCATTTTTATACAGAAATGTGCTAGTCTTATGTATTTTAATAAGACCTCTTTCGCTATTCAAAATTCTGAAAAAGGAGATAATTTAGAGTAGATTTAAAATAATTGGAATCCAATCAATGAAAGGTATTGTTATATTTTTATCAAGAAGTGAGTGAATGAACTTGCCGAGTATTAAAATAGTTAGATCACATGCAAGCTGAAACACGCACGGCGTGGCGAGTGAATATCTAGCCAGCATTGGGCCTTTACAACAAATCGTTTAACATCAGATTCAACCCAATACAAGAGAAGATATCGTTTAAAAACCAAACAAACCGTTTAAAAACCAAACAAAGTCTGAAGTACATAAGCCCAAACAAGAACTAGAGATTAACATACCGAGTATTAAAATAGTTAGATCACATGCAAGCTGCAAGGTGGCACGGCGAGTGAATGTCTAGCCAGCATCAGTGAATATAACGAAGCGCCAATTAAAACTTTTGCGGTAACGTAAAATTTAATAAACCGCCCGCCCTTACTGAAGGTGTCAAAACACAAATTTAAGTTTTTTTATAAAGGAGATATTATTATTTTATGATTAAGTTAGCTTTACCACGCTCTCCGTTATTAATAAATTAATAGAGTTCGTAGTTGAATTTAAGTTGTTAAGTTTGTTTTTGTAGTAAGCTTATTAGTGAAGTTTATTAGAGGTTCTTAAGAGTTTTCAAATATACGTTGATGAATTAATTAAAGGTTATTAGCATGCTCTATGAACAACATTTTAATTGTTTATTACGAACCTCACTGGTTGAGAAACAGTGCCTGTTCAAATATGTATATTTTTCAGTCCTCAATTCCCTTGTGCAAATGCAAAGCAAAGTTAGGTACAGATATTTGTAGGTTGCAGACCCTGGCAGACGGTGTTTCTACCAACCTAAAGAACTAAAAACAACAAATCGCTGTCTAGAAAGGATATGATGACGCATAGGTTAGTTGATTAGGAACATTCAAGTCATTCACAAAAATAAATCCTAACAAATAAATATATCATGGAGTTCTTATCAACAAATGGTACTCCTGATCCACTATGTGAAATACTGTAATTATCGACAATAATACGGTAGGAATTATATTTTTTTTTCAAATTAGTCATTGCCCAACAAAGGCCACAATATAACAAACCTTAAGAAGAACCTTGTTTTAAAAAACATTGTTTTTATAAATAATTCTAAAATTACTCCACCACCACATTTCTGTTTCTCTAAATAGAGACTTATGTACACGTGTAATTAAACTTCATTCAGACTATCCGTAGACATGTCTGTTTTGTCTCCCCGCTGTATTTTTCAAGGATTCCGTAGAGAGGTTTAAAAATAAAAGGGTTCCCCCTCGGGTCTCTCTGACCTACATTATTTTCTCGAATTCGGGTTATCACGTTTGCTCCTCTCACCCATGTTTCCCTTTATATGTGCTTTATTTACTTACTTTTACCGGTGTCCTACTAATTTAGCAGCGTGCTATTAGGGGAAAATTAAGTATTGTTTTAAATAGGCATTTTTATGACGATAAGTCGTCAACATGTCTTTTAAGGGCTCCGTAGCCAAATGGTATAAACGGAACCCTTATAGATTTGTCATGTCTTTCTGTCTGTCTGTCTGCCAGTCTGTCACAGCCAGTTTCTTTCCGAAACTATATGTACTATACTGTTAAAACTTGGCAAATAGATGTAGCCGTAAGCCGTACGGAACCCTCGGTGCGTGAGGCCTGCCAAGTGTTTGTCTTTTACTCGGTTTTTTATATTTTTAACATCCGTATATTCCGTATATAATGATGGTGGTTGGTTATTACAAATTTCTGTACAAATTCCAAAAACAATGTTTTATGTTTTCCTTTATTTACCCAAGCTTTCGTATTAAAGCTTATTTGCTTCATTTATTCTTTAGCCTGAATTTACTCCACGTCGATAAATATCAGTAAAGTGAGTTTTATTGTCGGGGAGAGCACACATCGCATTCGGCGACTTGGACACGTCCGACGGGAACGCGCTCTCTTACTCGTACAATAAACCGCTCAGTTTTAGCCGATGGATGAGAGATCTCTTTTGTTTCATCACTTTTGGAAACACTTTCTGCTGACCCAGCTAGAATAACTTGAAGTATCAGGTTGTCAATATAAGATTGGTTTCGTTTTACAGCTTTGGTCACTGCTACTTTACTCAGGTTGAGAATTTGCTCTCAAAATGACAACTCAAAACTTCTGAAAGCTTTTAAAAGAGATAGATAGCTAAGTGGTAACAACGCCGACTTACATGCGTAAGGTTATTACGATTTTCTTCAATTTTTATGCCAAAAAAGACTCATCCTTTAACATCAATAAGAGACAAAGGACCAAATATTTGTTGCTCCTCGGTCAAAGACCAAATGGCAATTTGATACTTGTTTCGTCCACGAACACAACAGAGACAAAACGATTAATGCTCGAGAGGATTCCATAATTAAAGACCGAACCGAACGAAGCGGAGCGAGCGAGCGGATGCCACCTCCGCGTCGGATGTCGGGCCAAATAAAGAACCCCAGAATATGCATAAAGTCCACGATAATGACTCACGTGGAATGAGCTTTGTGACGAGAGGATTTGTAGCTTTTTTCGAGGATAAAGATCTTTTGCATCCGTCTCATTTTTATACTTAAGCCCACCTCACTCTCTATAAGTATTTATAGAGAGTGAGGTGGGCTTTTGTCATTACAAGACCATGGGTAGGCAAGTTACAAACGGTTGTAAATCCTTACCGATGTGTGGCAGGTCAGGCAAGTATGCATTAAGATAGAATCGGACGGAGCAGCGAGCAATCGGATGCGACCTTCGCGTCTTATGTCGGTAGCGAGAAAAATAAAGAATCCGTGAATATGCATCAAAGTCTACAATAATTTGGCACACGTGAACAAAACTTTGTGACGAGAGGCCGGATAAAGTATTTTTTACGAGGATAAGATCTACAGCATCTCGATTCACGGCCTCGTAACTGCTTGTGAAATGTTGCGTCCATCTTTATTCAAAAGTTTAATAAAGTCTACTCACGATACTTATACTTTTCGATACAAAGGGGTGTAATTTTACCCCAACTAACAAACACATACGAAGCGGAACGAAGTATAGCAAGCGAGCGGATGCCACCTCCGCGTCGGATGTCGGGAGTGGGCAAAATAAAGAACCCCAGAATATGCATAAAGTCCACGATAATGGCTCACGTAGAATACCATAAAGCACCATAAACCACCCATAAAGCTTTGTGAAAAATAATTATTAAATCCCGCGGGTCTGTCCGCGGGATTTAATTATTATTTTTTCTTTTTCGATCATAAAGATCTGTGTGTCCGGTCTCGTTGCTCGACCTCATTTTTGCTTGTGAAATGTCGCGTCCATAATTTTATGGTAGATATTTTAAAATGCCCTTGTCTATTTAATATATTTTTACTAAAGTTAACCCCAACTTTCACAACATATCCAATACCATGTTGCCATACCGATATTCTACTGAGTCAAATCCTTAGAGAAATTCCAGAATTGCAGTTTCCAGAACACACAACCAATTCTGCCAAGTCATACATATATTCATATCTTTACTACAGCTATTCGTTGTGCAAGGAACAGTGTTGTCATGACGTCGAAATTTCATGAAAGCAAAGTTGCCGACACAAGTAACTTGAAGCGAAGACTGGGGTAGTCGCATCACTAAATTGGCATTGCTACGACTCCCGTAGCACTCGTAGTTCTCGTAGCACACGACGTAGTAAGATGCTTGCATAGATTAAAATCGTTAGATATGCCCCGACACCAGAAAACTATGGCATTCTTTTGTTTGACATGACGTACGTTCCAACATGCTGTCACTGCTATAAAAAGCGACTATCGCTTCAAATTTTATGGCCAATTTCAGGGCAGGTCGATGTATGGCGAGGGCATTATCGAAAGATTTACATCTATGGACGTTTTCTTGGCGAGTATTCATGCACGTATTGCATGTCGTAGACCTTGCTTGCATAATAAATTCTGTTGAAAGAAGAACGCTACGACTCGACAAGATTGAATCTATTTAGATTCTTACTTCTACACAAGCATGCAAGTTAATTTCATTAGTGTGGAATTAACTGAATTTGTTTGGTTGCGCCAAAGTTGTATTCTCTAGCAATGCGCTTCTGAAATTTTTAAGATAATCATAAATATTATACATAGAAGGAAGATTTAGTAGGCATGTTTAACTAATTTACTCTTACAAAGCATGTCATAATTATGAAATTATCATAAACAAATCTAACAACTTTTCATATAAAAAACGGTGTTTCTATCTACGTCAAAAAATAAAAATTTTATCTCAGGTTCCGGTAATGAAATTAGACCTTTGTGATTCCAAAACCTTCATTTGCGTGCTTAGAATATCATCTATCAAATTATCCTTATTATAATAATTATCCTTTCTGTTCTGTGTTTCTGATTTTTGTAACAAAATATAATTAAAAATGTGTGTATATTTTTTTATCTATATTTATCTTTACCGTAACCGTATCGTAACGTTTATATACCGTAATTATATTAATCATTTAAATGACGGGTCTTCTATGTCGTTATATTTTTTTTATTGTATGGCGTAGGTTCATTTTTAACGAGCCTGATATTATAACACAAGAACTGCATAACTATTAAGAAATGCAGGTTTCACCATTTACAACTACATAAAAATAGGTGTACCTATTAATGTACAAAAAATATTTTTGATATATACAAGAATATTTATAATTATTAATGGTGTAAATCAGTGTTTCTTCTGCATACTATCCACTCGAGATTTATGCCTGAAGATATACATTTAAGGAAAATCGTAACAAAATCCTCCCGACCATCTGACGTAGAACGTAACATTTCACGAGAAGTATTTTATACTCATTCATTTCAATCGAGCGCATTGAGATGGCCCGCCGATAACTCGGCCGGGCCCGTTGAAAGTAATAAATAAAGCGGTCGGTTTGATCTGATAACCCCAAATATTGAGATACAATCGATACGGAGCTTGCCGGTTCAATGCATGAGAAATGCCGGGTAAAGTGCGGTTCGCTTTTATTGTAGCTACGGCTTATAAATTTTCTTATGAGATAGGAAACAGATAAGTATTGGATTTATCGGGCCGCCAATAATTTTAGGCTCCTGTTCAGATCACTTATCCAACACATTGAGCAAAGAGTCTGCGTAATGTTTCTTTCAATACAATTTGACAAAACAAGAAAGGAACATTTTATAATAATAATTACACATCACATACATTGATCTGGATCAAGTAGCTGAAGCTCTTGTATTATAGATATCAGAATCAACTATGGTATTACAAATGTACTTAAATAGATAACTACATAACACACAGTCCAGGACAAACAGACATGATCTTGCACACAAATGTTAGTCCCGTGCGGGGATCGAACCCGCGACCTCTTGGTTAATAAAAGTTTTTTTTTTCCGTGAATACACTGAGGCTATATTGCTACCTTTCATTAATACATCACGTTAAAAAATGCTTCGGGAAAAACGCGCAGTAACGATCAGCAATAGAAGTGACATAGGAATAATGGCTGCATTAAAATATCGGCAATTTAAATCATTCAGATTACACCATCAAAGCTTTACGTAAATTTAAATATTACGAGTACAAGGATAAAGCCATTGGACCAATTACAGCAGTTTTATCGGATATTTTTAATGGTTCGAAGCTCGACGTTGGAAACCAATGGCAGGAGAACTACACGTTCATATTGCGTGCTCGAATTTATTGTTATTTTATTGAAAACAACGGTTTATGGACGCAAAATTGCAGAAGACAATTGGACTCCGATGTTTTGTCAAATTCTGAAAAAAAGTTAGCTGAATAGGTTTTAGAACTTTTCAAACAATATAAAATATCAAAACAAATTTAAAAGTAAATAATTAATTCAGTAAGAGTAAATATAAAATGAATAGTTCTTTTAAAAATAAATTCTGAACTCAGGCTTGACAAGGTAATTTTATCCGAAATTCTATTTTCATCTTATCTGATAATCAGTTACATAATTTCGGAAGCATCACCGTTCAGTGGGTCGTTTACATAATCAAATAGGACATTGTTAGTAGATTCTCATCCGTCCGTCAAGCCAGATTATTCTCGGTCCAATTATGTGAGCTAAACTAACAAGCGGTGTGCCAAACAACGTATCCAGTTAGTAGACAAACACAGCAGAGTAGCTAAGTAAGTAAGTAAGAACATAGTTAAGCTCGAAATGAGCCAAGTCTAATAAGATCCTACCATCCTTGATTAGTCAACTTAGAATAAATAAATACATTCTTTGGACTTACACACCAATCACCTAGCCCCAAACTAAGCTCGAAGCTTGTACTATAGATGCTAGAAAACGGACAAACAAACTTAAATACTTTTTTAAACATCCAGGACTAGAGTACACATTCCGATGTTCATCACACAAACATTTGGTTTTGTACCACCAACGGGCCCGTCACTAAAAAACTAAAAACTAAAGTAATCTTCGTCAATATAACAAAACCTAAGTGAAATTTTCCTGCTATAATTCATCTTTTTGTAATATGAAATGATCCACTTAGAACAAAAACAAGGTAACAAGTAAAGGCAAAATTACTATCAGAAGATAAACTTCGTCAATATGTCAAAACTTAAAGACCTTTTCCAAGTAAATTGTTTTTTTGTGAAATATCTAGTGATTCACTTAGAACAAGTACTAAGGCAACAAGTAAAAGAAAAACAACAATTATATGATAAAGTATGTCAAACAAAATATGTCAAAACACAAAACAATATTTCCAACGATAGTGTTTCTTTGTGAAATACTTATTTGGTGATCCACGTTTCCATGAGAAGTTAGAGACCTGTCTATTAAGGAAAGCTATAGAGGCAGGTTAACCTAAATCTAACAATGACAATGAACATGTTAGTCACGTAAAGTTGAAGTTTACCCACAACAACAACGTATAAGTTATTCAGGGAGAAGTCTCGAAGACTTAAATTTTGCCAAAACCACTCACAATACAAGTAGTTGATCCACCTCTTGGTACTTTTGAATTCTTTATTTCTCCTTCTGGTATCTTTAAGCCGTTTGAAAGTACTTCTGCTTTGTAGTGATAAATGATGACGTTTAGTGATATGTACATTTATAATGAGTTGGAAACCGACCCTCGTGTCTATAAATGGTATGTCGGTGATTATGACTAGTTCTTTAATACAACCGGGCATTATCACCAACATACCAGATAAATTATAAAGCAGAAAACTAGATGTTTGTCATAAAACGAAAACGAACAATCTTCTCTTTCCCCAACGGAATGAATTCTTACCCATTATCTCGTGGACTGCATTTTTCTCAGGTGCAAGATTTAATATAACTTTATCTAGAAAGTTTAAAATGACTCCTATTTGTTACCGCGACGTTTGGTAGTTGGTGGATGACAGAGGACATATATTTCTAGAGATAAGGTGTCTTATAAGTTATGAAACTTTCTAATTTAATCTCAATTTACGTTTTCTTTTGCAATTTCTTGAGCATATTTAAACTTTTTATTCATAGGTATAGTTTTTAAAGGTGCATTGAAAAATTTTAAAATCAAAACTCGCTACCTAAATATTATCAAATATAAGTTAGGCTTTTGATTAAACAGATAATAGTTTAGTAATAAGTAGTAATAGATTAGTGAACTGGGAACAGGGCAGGCCATTTCCGATAAATTACTAGGTTTATATTATTCTTGTTTCTATAACAACACTATCTTATTGACCTGTTAGTTCAATAATCGCTAAGATCCTGTTACCGGGAAGTCAAAATATAGCCGAATCCCTAGAAAGCTCTCCACTACAATTGGCTGTCACAACTGTTTATCTAGTGACTACGTGAGAACTACTGAAGTAGATACGTAAATAAACATCGTGTCATCAAAGTTTCGAATTAGGTTCATTGAGAATTTTACATGTTGTCAACCTAAAGTAAATAATAGATTCATCGTAAGGTGTATTTTACCATTTACCCAGACCTTAAGATAAAATACAGGTTTAAGGCTAAGACTCCCCCAAAGCAAAGATGTGTGATGTGGACTGTGGAGCGGAGATGTACATATCGTGTCGTAAGCAGCCAATAGGATTTTGACCTTAAATCTTGATCAATCACAGCTTGAAATCCTATTGGCTACTTACGACACAGCACAAATCTTAGCTTTGGTGGAGTTTCACCCTAAAGCTTAGACTTGGTTACAGTTTTAG
Organism: Nomophila noctuella; assembly: GCA_958496325.1. Classification (NCBI taxonomy): domain Eukaryota; kingdom Metazoa; phylum Arthropoda; class Insecta; order Lepidoptera; family Crambidae; genus Nomophila; species Nomophila noctuella. The sequence continues at coordinate 4,480,703 of OY292484.1, read as the reverse complement.
TGCCAAAATCTAAGAAACCGTTGTTACGCTGAATTCAAAAGTTAGCATGAAACATTTCCCTGATATATTTTACAAGAGAAGCATTCCTTTATTTTATGACCCTTTTAAAGCCAGGAAAAGGTACGTTAAAGAACATCGCCATTACGAATATTTCTGTTATAATATAATGCTCCGTTCACTGCGATGCGACGTGATAAAATGGCCCGTCATCGGCATAAGGAGAGCTTTTTTATTATGTGAAAGTATTTTAGTATGCTCCAGTTTCTGAGTGATGTGAATCCATTTTATCAAATAGCTTGTTAAAAGATTTGCATGCTTTGCTTTAACGGTTAAACCTTTAAGAACAAGAAAAGAATTTGCATGTTCAGTTTCTTGGAAATTAGCGGTTTTCATAGTTAAATATATTATTCCATGTGTCCACTCGCTAATCTCAGGACTAAAAAAATATATTATGTAGGATAGTCCACCTGTCTGGGAACGCTTTAAAATATAGTATAACACTATGAGTGCGGAAACCAAAATCCACTCGGAGGGAGTCGCGAGAGTCCGCTATTATTTTCCGAACTTTACCCACCATGTTGTGTAAAAAACTCTTTCACAATACTTCAATGAGTCCCGTTGTGCAACAGATTGGTGCGAGAACGCTCTGTCGTGAATGTAGTGACAAGCGCTCGGTATCACATAATAAATCACTGCACAGTTGCGATTAAACAGCCTCTCGTCAGAGTTAACGCTGTGAAAACTTTTTGTTGGGGGACATTGGTAACTGATGTTATAGCTGTAAAGCCATCTATTAATATTTATATGTTGCATATACATTGTCGGTACAGTAACAACAAAGTCAATAACTGTATCTGCTTATACTAATAATGTTGGCGAATTATCTTCTGAATCAAATTTATTTCTTCGATTATTTATAAATGTAAATAACACTAACCAATTACTACGCAATCTTAAACAAGATCGAATCATCCGTTTAGCTACACTAGTTAAATCAGCGTAAGGAAATAATATCCAATATTTCTAAATTGTTTTGTTTTACCCTATCTCTTACTTTTGAGTTTATATCGTCAGTTAGTCAAATAGTCCAATAGCTAGTCGCTTTACCAGTCAAGCTATCAAACTGGCAATGAATATCACGCCGATAGGTGAGCGCGCTTTGTGCGTGAACAATGCCAGAGTGACGTGAGCCAACTGGCGTAGGGTTAGCTCACAATAGGCAATCACACCACGCCGCAGCGATGGCAAAGCATTGTTTTCAATTACTACGCAGTACCGAGCTAAAAATATGTAGTATTTTAACTAAAGTTATTTTTTATATTTTTTGCTTTTTGAAAGGACGCATCCGTTTTGTAGGAAATTGAAGCACTAACAATTTTGATATCGATCCGAAGTCGCGGTGTTTTGGTTTTCACTGTTGGTAACTTAACTCTGTCACGCTTATTACATATGCAGATTCTGCAAAAAAAAATTGCGTATCGTTATTAATGAACGCTAGTTACTTTATCAAAAGGTACTCGCATAAATGTTGACTCAGTAGTTACTAGTCAAACTTCACCAACTCAACTCTTCTAAAACATTATCTCGAACTTGACACTAACCAACTAAATAAAAAATGGTGCTTTTACGACATTATTATAACTGAGTTGTCTCTGGCATCAAGTGTTGTTTACAAAACGCCATTATCCATTTATTGCTGAAAATTGAATATTATTATTTAAGGGATTATAGTTCTTTGCCAACCTAACCACCCGGTATTTTACCCTAACATTAACAGAAATGATACCCTTGCAACATTACTTATCACTCCATCAAGTGTTGTTTACAAAACGCCAATGAGCATCACGGCAAGCAACAGATAGGCGGGCGCTTTGTGCGTGAACAATGCATCTGTCACACGAGACACCTGCGGCTGCCGGGTTACAATGGCTCTGTATCCAGTCATTGCTGAACATTAAGTATTATTTAAGGGATTATAATTATTTACTTTCCCAGCAATCTTGAATTTAATACTGGGCACAATGGGAACGTGCCCAACTGCCCAGGGCCACGAGACTGATTGTGGCCCCCTGACCCTGCACTTGGGAGCCCCAGAACCTGTACGATGTGTTAACCTGAGGTTAAAGGCTCAGGTTAAGTTAAGTGCCCAGTGCCCCTAATGAGTGAAAGACGGCCCTGTATCACTCCATCAAGTGTTGTTTACAAAACGCCAATGAGCATCACGGCAAGCAACAGATAGGCGAGCGCTTTGTGCGTGAACAATGCAAGTTACACGAGCCACCTGCGGCTGTCGGCTCACAATGCGCAATCACTCCGCCCTGCAGAGATGACTCACATTGTTTCACATAACCGTGTAAACACAAATAACGTGTAACAGCTAACGTATTAGATACCCATGATACTATATAAACACAAATAGCGAGTAACAACTACCGTATACCCTTGAATCTTTCATATTTTTTGTTGTTATTTATTTACTACTTTCATGTCGCATACCTCAATGGTATCGCATCCGTTGTCATGGCCACGAAGGCTCTTCTTTTCGTTTTCTTCAGAATTGTGTTGGTGTAGATTAGATGCTTTAAGTGACAAATAATCATCCACATTCTTTACATTGAACTCATTGGTCTTTTTTTTAAAATACACATGGCCGAGATTTCTATGACTTCAAGGTAGAATATCAATAAACTGATACTCAACCCTTGCTTTAAACTAAATAGACACGTTGGCTTTGCCTTTAAAACTAAATTTGTACTACATTTCTCATAAACTATAATTAACTAAATGTATAATTCTGTAACTCAGAGGACTATTAACATGACATAAAGAACTGGCATGATTTTACTTAATTAAAACCTTCATAAGTATTCAGGTCACTTGAATATGGAAATATTGAGTGAGGAGGTAGTATTTACATACATTTTAAATTATTCTAGGCTAATATTAACTTTGAACGACGACGTTAAGATAATGTTGATTTTTTCACGTACGTAGGGGAAGGTATTTTATTTCTTAGTTTTAAAGAAGTATAAAATTTCTATGCCAATTTACGATCAGATTTTCAAATGTTGATTTTACGTAAGTAATTATGACACACATGACCACTAATAGAGAAAATATTTTTGCGTTTTCGTCAAAACTCTAAATGGTCCTATAACCTTTTGATCCATACAGGAAATAGGATCAAAAAACATGAAAAAAAATGTTACTTATTTAACGTTTTTTTGACTGACTCTGCCTTTTTACCAAATCTATGAATGCAGATCAAAATAAACTAATAAAAGTTCCGGATGGTTGCCTTACAATGTTTCCCTGCAACCACAGCGGTTAATGGACAACCCATTTCAAAATTCCACCCTGTACACATTCTTCATATAAACAAAATTGTTCCCTTATTATTAAGAATAAAGCTTGATCCACATGGAAGCCTTTCAGTTATGCTTGCGTCCTAGAAAAGTTTTACAATTGCTTTTCTGTTAGCCGTACGCCAACAAAAAGAACAGAAACTTTTATGAAATGACTGAAAAATTTATACGGATTGCTGTTTGTCCTAATTATTGACTAGAATTGAGATTGAGGCTATGATTACTCGTATTGAATTTAAAACAGTTTTTTTTCAAATTCATGGACCTATTCATGCATTGTTATTTTGTAAAGTACAAATAATTCAATAATTTGACAGCTTTTTCCCCAAAACAATGTTGTTCACCAAACCAGTACAATTACAAATTATATGGGCCATTGTCGAGTGAATTTAATGTGTTGAGCACTGATGTAATCAAATAACATCAACCAATATCCCAAGTCTTGATATAGGTAAAGTAACAACCATTCAATTCCCCTAACTCGGAACTAATAGAAATATCAGACGTTATAATCTGATTATGAAGGGATGAAACCCTTAGTTTACGAGCTAAGAGGTCCTAAAGTTAAGACCACAATCTCACTAATTTGATTAAATCTATAGATATAAACGTGATGACTTGCCAAGTTTACGATGTTGAATTAGATTAGGACTTCAACTGTTTTTCGTCGCTACACATATACCTTACTTATATGCATTACAAAATTGGTTTTTATGACATGGGACAGCTGCGTTCCCATCTCTCATGCCTGAGGCTGATGATCATCACATTCCGACAGTCTGTCACAGTCCGCTGCTAAACTTAGGCCTCCAGAAGAGGTATTATGTCCTTGTTGTTGCCCGTTGGTGGGTGGCCGCAGTACGGTGTATAAATTACTGCTGAATCCCCTTCCGGCATGCCCTACCACTTACAAGACTTTTTGTTGCTGTCCCACCGAACTTGAAGGGTCAGCGAGTAGAGAGGGCGCCGGTGCTTATATATGCACTATAACATATCCTGCGTACCTGGCGTATCGTAAAATCGACCAGAGGAGTATTACTACATGCTCGAAAAATAAATATTCATGCTCTAAATAAACAACTTATCCATTGAGTCTTAATTTTATTTTTAATTCCATAAGACTCTAGTCCAATGTTTGCGTGTGGAGCGTGTTATAAGCAATAATTTACTCCCGTGTAGTTAAACGTAATAAAACGAACCGGTTTGTAGTACTGAATTTGAAATATTTTCCATTAAGTTTTATTGACTATAACTTCCTATGCATTTTAAAACTATGAGTAAAAATGCATCAACTTTAAACTTGGCGTACTTGGAAAATGTTGCTTGAGAATGGAACCGAAAATTCTGAGTCAAACCGAAAATTTATGTCAAGTATTCCTGTTTGGAAAACTCAATTATAGTCCGGAGTTTTCATATTGGCGGAGTCGTAAACAGTTTGAAACCATTCAAGTATACTACTCATATAGAGTGGACATTGAGGACAAAATTCTGGCGTCATCTTGAAGGGCGGAAAATTTAGTGATATTTTTGTCTTTTTATCTATGAAATGACTCGCCAATAGCTTTAATTTTCGTAATCTTGTAGCGATTTGTTTTAAAAATCAAAGAGGGCACTTTTTCCATGGATAACAGTGCTTAGTATACGAAAATATTTCTTCAAGGTTTCTACTCTGTATGTAGTAGGAATTCCTTAATGTTTGAAACGCATGTGTATCTTAGGGTCCTTAAACTCATCTCCCTACTCGTATACTCACGTCTAACTACTGCATAATGTCCCACTGTGCTTTGAGAGTGAAGAAATAGAGAGGTTTCTTGGTACGTCACTACGCCACAGTAACAATTATAGCGAGTATATTTATATAGTGCAAATAAAATTGGCAGTCAATATGGGTAGGAAGAAGCAATGTTCAATAGATACAAAATTACCTTGATTGGCTTTTTAAAAGACTGCAATTAAAAGGCTTATTGCTTGAAACCAACCAGAAATAAAATTGAAGCATTTCCCTGAAAAAACGAGAACTTACATGATTTTTTTAATTCACACTGGTGCTTATTAATATTTCTAAAGTTGAAAATCAATAAGACACATTTGAAACTAATTTTTTACTGAAACCGACATTTAATAGTTGGCTAGCTTGCCCATTAACCACGATAACATCTGCAATGTTCGACTAAACGTTATTATTAAACGTTGTTATTGCATGCATTTAAGTTTCAAGTCATATATTTTAACAGGTGGGTGCGCTTGGCTTATTTCCTATATTAGTTTATTTGCTTTATAAATATAAAAATGATTCTATCGACATTAGCAAAGCATGTTTTAGGCATAAACGAGGCTTGCACGGAAGATCAGCGTCGAAGCGTCACCTACACCCTTCGGCATTGCTGAGTGCAAGCCATTTCGGTGACACATTTTGCCTTTGTATGATTTCATATCTTATTTTAATGTACGATTTTTTTGTTTTTACTAATTTTGTTTCATGTTTCTATGTTATGTGCTTTTGTTTTATCTGTGTCACTGAATAAACGTTATTCTATTCTATTCTATTCTATTCTATTCTATTCTATTCTATGAACAGGGAAGGTGACATATGGAAAGGCTGTGGAAAGACTTAATATTATACTATGTGATTACATAAGTGACTTCGGGATCCTTTATATTATTCACACAATGCCATGCTCGTAAGGAAAAGTTCCTTTTATGTGCCTATAGTATTTTTATTAGCATAGGTCGTTTAGTAAATTACTCATTAACTTTTTATATAGCAGCAAAGGATCAGATCTGTGTCCTGTTTATAAGCCATGCCTATTTTACGCCATAAAGCACTTATTCCACTTGAATACCGTCGTCTATTTTTCAAAGTACGAGTAATCAAGTGCATGCATGCAACACGACAACCTGTGCTGAGGCAATCTAAGTCGCCGCAAGTTTATTATTAACTAACCTACTAACCCTCTCGCGACACAACTTGGATTTATTGCAGCGAAGCCTCAATATACCTTTAACTTTGAAGGTATGATACTTGAAATTTGCGACCGGATAAGTTAAGGTATGTACAGCTTTTGGGAAGTACCAAGTAACATGTTAAGGGTGCGAATATGAGTTTACTTCATGACGTTAGGCAAAATGTTCACAACATCCATGACGAGGAACTTTGAAGTCTATAAAAGCATATTGACGAACTTGCTGTTGCATGATGTTATAAAATTAAAATATAGGTACGAGGTAGCTAGCGTAGGTATGTTTTTCTTTTAATAATTTAATAATTATGTACAATAATTTTACGATTCACTACTTATGCCTCTAGAATACTCGTATAGTAAGGCATAGTTCATACCAAACGTATTGTTGTTGTCGTGTGGCTGTTAAAGCGCGGTACGTATATTATCGCTTTTCCAAGTATTTAACTTAATGTTCATACCAAACTGATTAAATCCTACATACTATATGTATGTTCGTTTTAACGTAGTTGTCTGTATTCATTAAGTAAGCGCACAATCGGTTGTAAGGAATACCTAAGTCAATTTGTATTTCTCGATCCACAATTTATTTTTATTTTAAAACACATTTTCCTAGATTCTGTCCTCACTTTAGGTAATTACTTTATTGCCGACCCAATTTCACCTCCTACTTATTTACTTTTTTTACAAAAAAAATTAGTTGATACCTTTTTGGGATAAGGATAGCTTTTGAGCAACATTTTAGGTTGAAAACATTAGCAATCAACAATATAAAGGAAAAAAGCCTTTGGAGACGCCTATGTTCAGCAGTGGGCTGTAATAAGTTAATGATGATGATAAGAATAAGGCATTTTGATGATTAGTTTTAAGTTTTGTATTCTCCGATTTTCATATTTTTTCATTCGTTCTTTCCAGTATCACAATTATCTAGTTCGATAAAGCAAACAATATCGGCAACCCACTCTTTAGCCAGTTCGCTCGGCCCACTTGACGTAGGTCACGTGGGTTTGTTGACATTCCCTTTGAGCCGTCGTTACAGGTCAGTACATGTGAAAGGATCGACAGGGCGCGATAGTTTGAAACAAACACGCTACCTGGATATCGCTAGATAAAGGGGAAAATAAGTCTACTTGGATTATTGAGTTTATCCCAAATGAAATTATTATTTTGTAAAGAAAAATAAAGTATCAGCCTATGAATATCTTCCATCATTTGAAATCATGTTTTCGTTACAAAGATGGGTTTTGGTTTAAATCACCACGCTTGCCAAATGCGGGTTGGTGATCACAAACCCGGGCTGTGTTCAGGAAAATCGACACAAATTTTGCCCGACCGAGGAATCGAACCCAGGACCTCGAGACCACGGCCCGGTACCTAAACCACTAGACCATCGATCGCTGAATGTATTATATAATATTTATAATTATAATATTAATGATAATGTATTTGAAGTAAAAAACAGCACATTATGTACAGAAAAATTAAATATTGAATTTATAGTACATAGACAGTTGGTAGGAATTTATATTTTATAATTATTTGATGATTGAATGATGATTTTGACGGGCCCGTTGGTCGAGTGGTCAGAGACCCTGGCTACGAAACCAAGGGTCGCGGGTTCGAATCCCGCTAGGGGCAAATGTTTGTGTGATGAACATCGGCATTTGTACTCGAGTCATGGATGTTTATAAAAGTATTTAAGTATTTCTATCCGTTTCCTAGCATCCATAGTACAAGCTTCGAGCTTAGTTTGGGGCTAGGCAATTGGTGTGTCAGTCCAAGGCATTTATTTATTTATTATTTATTTATTATTTATTATTCCCATAAGTATTAAAAGTATATCACCATTTTCTCCATACACAAGAACTGAGGCTAATTAAAATTGAACCGTACAACGTTTTAAGAAGAATATCGGCGAAGAATACCTATCTATATGATTTTCCCAACGAGTACCGTTTCATATTGCTTGGATATTTTTACTTTTTTTTTTTTTTTTTTTTTTTTTTATGGCAGAGGCGGCAAACGAGCTAGCGGGTCGCCTGATGGTAAGCAATCACCGCCGCCCATGGACATCCGCGACGAGGTATCGTTGATGCGTTGCCGGCCTTTCAAAAGAGAGTACGCTCGTTTCTTGAAGGTCCTCATGTCGTAGCAGTCAGGAAATACTGCAGCAGTGAGATTGTTCCACAAAACTGTCGTTCGAGGCAAAAAGTTTCGGGAAAAACGCACAGTGGAGGACTGCCATCCATCAAGATGGTGAGGATGGAATTTGAGTCGATTGCGTGTAGTTCGATGTAAGAACTCAGCTGCTGGCAGTAACTCAAACAGCTCAGCGGAACACTCCCCGTTATAAATGCGGTACAAAATACAGAGGGACGCAACGTCCCGCCGCAAGGCCAAAGGGTCCAGTTGACTTGCGAGAGCTGAATCGCCAACAATACGAGCTGCCCTACGTTGGATACGGTCAAATGGAAGAAGTTGGTACTGAGGTGCACCTGCCCAAAGGTGAGAGCAGTATTCCATATGAGGCCTGACTTGCGCCTTGTATAACTGCAGGCAATGTGCCGGCGTGAAATACTGTCTCGCTCTATTAAGCACACCCAGTTTTTTCGAAGCCAATTTGGCTTTACCCTCCAAATGACCGCGAAACTGGACATCGCTCGATATGTCAACACCAAGGATCCCAATGGAGGACTTGGAAACGAGAGGAGTGCCCTCAAAACTGATTGGCACGACAAAAGGACTCTTTTTAGCGGTAAACGCGCACACTTGTGTCTTGGTGGGGTTGAATTGGACTAAATTAAGTCGTAAGTACTATCTGCCTTCGAGTCATGTCGTGATTGTTTACAGTATCCAATCATAAAATCAGCCTGCCACAACATATACCGCAATAATACGCCCGACCCGAGACCAACATCTTAGCTAACAATAAACAAGGAGACATGTTTATTTATCTTTTGTTGTACTTCTATCTTCTATTTTATTTTACTGTTGTCGGACGTAAGGGAATTCATATGAAATATATGCAATAAATGAGGAAAACCTAAGAAAAAACGTTAAGAGAACAAAGAAGTTTCTATTTTTGACTGCTTCTAAATATACACAAAAAATATTTGTGTTACTGAAAGACCCTTTTGGTGACTTGTTTGGATTGTTGTTTTGTCAGAGATTCGTATGTAGTTAAAATATGTAATGTAGCGAATCTTCACCGTCTTCAAACGAGTCAGTCAACTTTTTCTTTCATATTGCATACAAGCGGCCACCCGTGACCTCGTATATTATAGCTTAAAGCCTTCGTCGTTGAAGAAACTATCCAACACAATAATATTTTATAATTCGGACTAGTAGTTCCAGAGGTTAGCGCTCATACAAACAGACAAAAAACGTATAGATTTTAAATGACGCTAAAACTATCTGTATTTTCACATTGTATCTGCCAGTGACGAGCCTGCAATACAGCCGAGCCGAGCGTCCCGCTAACAAAAAACCAGGGGAGATGTTTGTCTTTTGTTGCGCGCTGTTGTTGGACTCTGCGAAGCGCAACAGGTCAACCTGCTTCTGCTTGTTTTATACGCTTTTTCTCAGAAATATGCCTTCTTTAGGGAAAAAGCGGAAGATGTCTTGTTGTTTATACAAATAAAGCTCAAATAGTAGTTTAGATTGTTTGTCTGAAAGTGCTTTTTCCGATCCGCTTGTATAAATATGTTTTTAATTTTACCATATCTCAATCAGATTTGATTCAGACATTTGAATTCCAGACTAAAATAAAATTAGAATAACGTGTGTGGTGGGAGGGACGCGAACCTTGTAGCTAATATTCCTTATACTTGAATGAAAAATAAAATAACATTACTAGAATAATGTTTAATGAAACCTGAAACTATATCGTTATGGGGTTAATGGTCGATCAATTTGCACATTGTCATGCATTAAGTCGATAAGGTTTCTAGGTATTCATAAATAGTTTTACGGTGTGAATAAAACCCGCAACCTGCCAAGCGGGTTGTTTCGTCAAATCGGTCGATATATTCTTAGAACAAGCACCTTGGTCATAAAGGCACCTCATTACAAAACATGACAGAATAATAATCTAAATATGGACTCAAACTAACAAGTCATGGTAACAATCGATTCTCGGAATCCACGTCATCGATTCGCTTTTGCGACAAAAGACCTCATATTTATTGAGGTTATTCGCAGAAAATTATTTCGACGTATCACTCGATCAAAGGAACAATTTTTCTTTAAAATCCTCCTTTTTTATGTCATAACACAATGAGGCGAGCAGGCCTTTATAATAAGAACAACACAGAAAAGAAGTTACAAAAGTTTCTTAACAAATTATAATAATTTCACCTAATACAAATTATGTTACAAAATATCAACATTATCATCATCATTATAGTGCCTCTCCCGGTTGCAACCTCGACCTTTGCCTCAGAGCCCAGAGTACGCTACGAATTATATCAGTATAATGTATACTATGTAAACAGACTCGTCATCTGATAGTAAGCGAAAACCGTTCTGAGGATGTAATGTGACAAAACACCTGAAACGCTATGTACTGAAGGTGCTTTATTCGTATCACGCAGCAACAGGTGACAGCCGCTCATTTTTCAACTTTAGTTACTTTTCTTCTTTTAGAAGCGAGTATGTTGAGATCGAGTCTACTCATGTATAGGATTCGTCAAACATCTTTAATAGTCACATATAACTTTCTATTAAACTCACTTAAATACCTCGAGAGTGATTTAAGTAACACTTGGCAACAGTCGAACACTTTTATAATCGATTGATTTTTACTTTATCCTATCACTTCTTGCGTACACAGACGATACGATAAGCTTTTTATCTGTCAACTTTACTTATATACTTGTAGTCTCGAATGGAGACGAAGATTATTTTATAACAAACCTAGTGGTTTTTGTCTTTGAAGCCGAAAGTGGAATACAAAAATATTCAGGGAAAAAGATGCAGCACTATTTTTCTTAAAACTGTTTAAAAGTTTTCAAAACCAGTTACTATCTTTGAAGCGCAGGTTTAAAACAAAATTCTTAAAACATTATTTGAGTATGAACTGAGTCTGTTTTTTAAAAAGTGTATACGAGTCTAAAGTGTGTGATATATTTGAATTTCATTTTCTTCTACATTATATTTTACAATATAATACCGATACAATATCGCCTTCAAGTCGCTGCGTTACAATTGTCTACTACAGTTCTGATTCCCCACTCCGTCCACAATATTACTCAATGAACAAACACTTTCATTCAAATGGAAATTTCTTAATGCTATTTTCCGTGTACATTAAGATGAACATAAGCCATGAATAAAACATGCTTTAAAGCTAAATGTGGTTCATCAGTTTAACTGACTGGTATACAGGGTGGAATCTTGAAATGGGTTTTGTTGGGCAGGTACATTAACCGTTACAGTTACAAGAAAACGTCGTTAGGCAACCATCCCTAACTTTTTGAGATATTATGACCTACATTCACAGACTTTTAAAAAAAGTTACAGTCAGCAAAAAAAGTGCCGAAACTGGCAAAATTTTTTTTCATGCCAATCGATCCTATTTCATGTAAGGATCAAATGACTCTATGGGACCATTTAAGGTTTGAGTACTAGAAATGTCAGAAATCGCAAAAAACTTTTCCCATACATTTTGTACTAAAAATTCCAAAAACATTTTTTCGTGCCATTCGATCCTGTTTCATGTATGAATCAAAACTTTGTATTAGACCATTTAAGGTTTGAGTACTGGAAATGGGAAAAATCGGAAAAAATACTATTCCCATACATTTGGTACTAAAAATTTTCGAAACCTATTTCTCACATTTCTGCTGCTTGCTGACTGTAACTTTTTTCCAAAATCTGTGAATGTAGGTCATAATAACTCAAAAAGTTAGGGATGGTTGCCTAACGACGTTTTCTTGTAACTCTAACGGTTAATGTACCTGCCGAACAAAACCCATTTCAAGATTCCACCCTGTATATGTATGAGTATAAGTAGTTAACGTGCATATATATTTTTAAAGTTTAGATTCTAAAATTTAGTTCTAATCAAAATTAAACCTGTGTTTTAGATTTCGGGTCCTTGCTTGAATATACATAGATATTAACAGACAAAAACGTGGACGGGAAAATATACCTCTGTGTTTTAAATATGGATGCCTAAGTAAATTGTGATTAAGGGCTCGCCTAAGTAATTTTTCCTTGTGTTACCATATTTAAGCAGAAGTCGCCAGAGGATATTAAATGGCACAAAAAATAAGGCCATTTGTGTGAAACATTGTGCCTTCATTTTTGTTATGGGACGGCATTGTGGGACGGGCAATATCTTTTTGCCTTGGGACGTGTTTATTCGGGTCAAAGGAGATTTAATCTAATTATGCCACCCTGTATACATATAAAATTGCAATCAGCCTTTTGTGGTGCCTCTGGTGATGTAAATGTTCATGGATGACGATGATCTTTTATCATCTTTATAAGTTTTCCAACTTTTTGTAAATGTCTTTTGCCAATGGTTGGTATTGTTTATACGCTGCTATTTCACATTTCATGTTTAATCGAGTAAAATATGTTAAGCCATGTTAATATTTTCTTAACAATACTCACTACCAATTTGCAAATAACATTGATTAATTATTTTAGAATTAAGTCGATCGAGACCCTGGTCTAAAAAATATTAACATTTGAACTCACGCCCCTTTCCGCTAAGTTGTGTGACCCTGATCTCAAGGTTACCAAAACAATATACCGTTATAAGTAGGACCCAACCTGTCCCTAATACAAAACAAGCTAAAGCTAGATGATGTTGCTATCAAGGACGAATCTACTTATTTTTAGATAGCATACGGCGGTTGTAAGTGTATCTCAAATATTTTTTCGTGTAAGTAACATTTACTTTTAGTCACAGACCCGGAACCAGGAAATTGAAGGCTTAACTATAAATATAGAATAGCAAAATACAAATTCCTTACAGCTATCGCCATGAGCGTTTTTGTAGAAAAGTTATCATGCCTTCCCCTATTACTTCGAAGTCTATTTATAAAGCCATATTACATTCTGTACCGCCTTACAAAATAACAGAACGCACTCGTAACTGTAATATTTCACCAGCTTACATATGTATGTATGGGTAAATGTTCCTCATACATAATACATGATCACATTATTTCCTTCAATAAGGTCATGAAAATATACTTCCATTAGATACCGACTTTTTTTGCCATGGTTATTGTATACAAAAGTTGAGGAAAGGGTGCGTTACACGCAAGCCAAGCAAGTTAGATTATAACTACGAGCGCAGAGTAAACTCCCTCAATAAGGTCCATTTTTTAAAATGGTGAATTTGATTGGCGTCTGTACCTTGTCTTATGGGTACGACACTTCCCTTTTCTTTATGTCACTTACTATTTTGGGTAAGAATTACCAACTAAGCCTAAATCAATTCATATCGAACACATTTTTTTATAAGGTCACTAGTTGATCTGGACACCCAGCTCCGTTTTTTGTTGTTGAATTATTGAACTAACAGGTATTTCAACGCTAAATGCGTAATGTGTATGAAAATTAAAGCCATATACCTACTCATCAAAATATTATGTCAGGAAATTTCACCAGCATGATTGTGCAGTTTAGAAGTTAGACTCAACTAACAACTACTACAAAAGTTAAACTACACATAGAGGTGATCTATAGCGGGGTAGGTAAGTGCAAAAACATCAAAAGCATTATATTACATTTCTGCACATAACAGTCTTTATCATAGTAATAAAACAACTCTGGACAATTGTAACTGAAATGAGTGGACGTTAGAATACGCTCGCAGAATACCTCCAAGCTATTTCCATCATCCTGGGGTGGACTCGTTGCATGAATATTAATTAAGTGGGTACTTATTAAAATTCTCAACAGTCGCATTATTTTTAGAGGTACATTTTTAGAGGTTGGGTCGTTTATCAAAGGTTATGGAAGTTATGTTAATAACAGGTATTACCCTGGTACGGATCCCAAATAATAAAAACAATTCCAACATTTTGTTTTTTAGTAAATATTGTAGCAGAAAGATGTAAGATACGCCAGAAATTTAATGATTTGTTTTTAGATTTATTATTGAACCAAATCTTGTTTCTTTCCTAGAGTGGACGAGACATTAATATGACTATTTTAGAAGTGAAAAATTTATTAATGAAAAATTGTGGTTTATTTGATGCAGATTGAATTTCGTAAATTAATCAGCATCAACTCACCTTTTGGAATCTTATCGGAGTTCAATGCCCTTTTGTAGTTGAGTTGTATCTGAAAACAAACAAAAAAAATCGTTAAACCTAAGTTCCATGGCGGCAATACAGCTCTCGATATCATAAAACTAAGCATTTTAGGACCAACACGCTCTGTGTCAACAGAAACTAACTCTATCATCGAACAAAACAACAACAGCCGGTAAACAATACCGTGACTGTCCTGTACTGTCCAACAATGATTACAGGCCTGACCTAATTAGTTTACCGTGTACAACATGTAGACATACGTACAGAAAGAGGAAGGAAGTTTTTTATGACGACGGTCACGCGATGCGTCCTTCAGTCATTTCATAATTGTCACATTGGCTTCAAAAGGCTTCCATTAACACTGACCTGAGTGCTTTGGATGGATATCAATATGATTATTATAATTTAACTGACATTGACACGACAGATAACATCAGACAATCATTAACAGGTTGTTGATCTGAACCAAAAGTAATAAATGTGCACTGAGTAACAGAAGCGAAAAGTGGACCGATGAGACCTTTTTGCTACGATATTATAGCAAGTAAAAGGACCTATAAAATCTTCACCAATCACTTCAATAATTTTCACTTTCAGAACTCTGTCATCTAAACCAGTGATTAAAGTGACTTGATAAAGAAACCTGTTAATTTAAAACTCTGAAAAGAGTAAGCTTTAACAAGATTAATTATTTCCTAGCCATTTGGAAACCGCAGTGCGGAAAAAATTGTAAACATATGCATAAGGTTTCATTAACAAAAGCCTTATAAAGCACAGTTTTAACGGAGGTTGTGACAGAATTGCTGACACAACCAGTTCATTTGCACATTAGCAAACAAGCGACGTTTAATTAATATCAACAAAACCAATCTCATTCAGGACCACACATTGTTATTCGGACGACGAGAAAAGCTCTTGCGATATTATTTTACTCATTTTAAAATTAAGCGTTTGTTGCAAATTTTTTTGAAAGTAGGCAAAACATTCAAGCTGGAAGGGATATATAGAAATATTTATTTACCCATGCGGTAGGAATACTTGTTTTTTTCCATCTATCCCTACCTGTATGGACAGCTTGGTAGGGATAGATAGAACAGGCGTAATGATTTGCAGTGATAAATACTCTAAAAGCCGAATGGTTTTATAAAATCATTGATCCTTTTATTAAAAGAAGACAAACATAGTTTCGGGTCATTAGTGCTCTATTGCTGGCAAGATCATACAAAAGGAGCTATGTGTCAAAGTGAGAAAAGTTGTACGAGAAATATCACAGTTGAACTCATCAAAAGACCAACATCAGTAAAAAGTTACTTACATAACTCGTCGTTAGAAGTTACACATATAATACTTTTGATTCACATTCGAAGTGCAAATAAAGGACTCTATGTTGTCGACTTTATGAGTTACTTTTCAATGCCAATTTCGTTTGGGAGTGTTATAGCAATAGATTTATAAATCGACCGCTTGCTCAATTTCGTCGGAGGCCATTTTACCTCTTCGGTATGAATTTTTAACACGAACCCTCTTTCACATGTTCACAAGTCTCACCTTGGCAATGACAAAGGAATACTGAATTTTATTTTATTGTTCCAAAGACCCCTTTATTATAACTGTCACGAACGTAATAAAAGCCAACCTGCTAAAGAGGTTATATTTAACTTTGCTAGTGAAATGTGGTGATATTTTTACGAAATCAGGTGTTCTATGTTCAGATAGCGAACAAGAATGTTGACTTTATTCAAGACTATGAATAGACTTGTTTATGAAGTCAAGTTTTGATGAGAGGGTTTTCGTTTCTCTGAAATATTTCAGTTACTTTGTCGTTTTGAAACTGTTTCATCTGACAATCACGCTACGAGTAACACGAACAGTACCAGTTCTATGGAAACAAGCCAATTCATGAAAATACATATCGTGTTGTTTGACGAAAATTTTTTTCGGTTGTTTAAGCTACCAGAGACCGTATGTAAAAATATATCCAAACGGTATCATTGGACTGAAACAGTTTGCAGGTACAGGTTAAAATTGCGTGGACCGCGTCGAAATAAATACGTATTTGAATCGATCAAATTCTTTTGTTACAACATTTCTACAAGGCAAGCTGTTCCCATACTACATACTACCCCTACTCTCCCTGCCTGCACCTGTACCTGCCGGCAATCATTATTAGTAATTACACCAACACTCAATTTTAATTGCACCCCTTTCCTTTAATGAAACCATTACGCTTCGCATCAAGAGACATCAAACAAGATTGTGCCGGCTTTACCGAAAACTCTCAACCAGTAATGTATCCCCGTGGTTCGATAGCTCACAGTCCAGTAATTCGAATCTAATGTCAATGGTGCGTGCACACACGCGAACTTTATGCCGTTATAAATAGAGACCAGTATTGAACGGCAAGGCCAAGGTCGCAGATGCAATAACTTTTTATGACATTGTCTTGCAAGGAATTTGATGGGACAATTGTGACGTTTTGTGGAATAGTCACTTATTGATAAGCCTATTAGCCCCTGAAACTAGCATTTGTCAATGTAATGGATGGTTCTATAATAACGAAAAAACTTTTAGTATTTTGTGTAAAATTGAGTAGAAGGAGCACACCCTGGACTCCGAGGCAATGGCCGAGGATGCGACCGAGTGCTAGGATGATGATGATTAATTTGTGTCAAATTGTTCGTGTCTCTGAAATGAGTCAAAGAAAAAACAGCGCACAAGATGAAGTGAAGGTTCAATAGTAAATACCAGTTGAATTACAACGTTTGCTAAATTGGTATTGAAGATAAAGTATACCGATATAAGTATTGCTGTATTGGTTGTTCTAAAGCCCCAATAGACATAGAAGTAATTAACAACTATATTACCAGAATATTAAATTAGTTTGATAATTTAAATTTGTAAAAGTAATTATGTTACAAACCAAGTAATACGAAAATCGGGAGGAAATTTAAATATTAAAAGTGTAAAGCCAAGACGGCAAGCAGACGCCCCATGAATTTATAATGATTCAGAGTTGTGCTGTGTAAAAAAGTAAAAGCTTTTGGACTTTTACCTTTCTAGTCGGATTCATAACGTCGTCTGAATATTCGTTTGTAATGTTAATAGTTGTTAATAATTATGATATCGTATTATTATAATGGTAATTATGACATATAATTTCTCTGGAAGTCAAGTAACAAGTAAACTGCATGCTCAATGAATTTTCCCAAAACATAAAATAAAGAGCTATGGTGTCCATTTGCGGTTGTTCTGATCAGACATGTTTCTAAGACCATCGTCGAGGGTTGTTTGCCATATAGTATCAATCACCACTATCATAATTTTCTTTACTAAGATTATAATTGTGAAAGTTTATTTGTATGTTTTTCCGTCAATAACGCTGAAAATATACGGATTTTCATGGTAGGATATGAGCTAGCTTAGATTTTAGAATATTTTTTATCTGATAAGACAGATATTTTGATATAGCGACCAAAGGCGCGAGTAAAAACTATGTTAATACTACCGCGACTCCGTCCGCGTGGATTTCGATTTCCAATATCCTATGTGTTATTCTGATGTATAAGCTATATTGTGGTAAAGTTTCATTCAAATCCATTCAGTAGTTTTTACGTGAAAGAGTAACAAACATCCATACATCCATACTTACAAACTTTCGCCTTTATAATAGTAGTAGGAAAAGTGGATTTACTTCTCCCTGTCTGAAATGTTTGTATAATTTTACAACGAAAGAAAAGGTGAAGAGACTGTGACTTTTAACCAATTACAACATATATAAAAAATTGCACAAATAGTTTCAAAACTGTTTGTGTTAAAATTTTCTTCAGCACAGTCTAGAACCAATTGACTTCAACCTTAATCTTTATTAACGAAACCTTTCATAAATGAAATTTTGTACCGAACAAATTTCTACCGGCATTTATAAAAGGGGAAATTGATGGTCGCGATGGCTTCATGCAAGTTGTCCACTGTAAGCGATGCAATGACTGCAATGAAACTGCTTCATATTAAACGTCCATCCGTTTTTAATTCCATTATTTTAAATTTTTCGAGCCCAGAATATTGGCTCCGCTCTGCGTTACAATAGATGTGGCCCCATAATGGTAACCTATCCATTGGGATCGCCATTCTGACACGCAAGTTACTTCTTCACACTTTGCTTGAAGGAGTCAATTTTGAATGATGGGTGTAATGCGTATGCTGGCATCCTATCTACATATAAATGGATAATACTAAACAAAATATCATTTTATGAAACAAAACATCATTCGCTGCGCTAGTTTTGCGCCTTTATAAACGGCAAGCATTAAAAAAAGTTGAAGTACAGTCCCGAAAATAAATAGTAGGACGATTCATCATAAACATTCATTTCAGAGAGGCGTTGGTGAAATATACATTCTATCAGAATCGCCCGATTCTTCTCTTTCCGCAGGCCCGACAAAGAATTTCTGGGTGGGTAAAATTGAAAGATCGGACGACGGTCGCTTCGTTCTCTGAATACGAAACATTTCCTTGGCTCCCGTAGTTCTATTATGCCGTGTCCCTAATTATTGTCGGTATATATGGGCTTTCTTTGAGCCATGCAATGTTCCTTTTTATATCCTTGATAATTTAGAATAATGGAAAGCTTTTTGCGTAATGAACAGATATTTCAGTAATGGTACGTTTTTCAATTCCTTTATTTTTTTCACTATTTGACGATCATTTTATGACAGAATTGTGAATGGATAGAGTAATATTAGTATTTTAGTAGCCTTGCGAGATGGTTAAAATTTTATGTGACAAAGTTTTATTACCATCTGGTATAGTGGCAGGATGAAATGGTTATCTTAAGTACCGGTTCTAACAAATTAGAAATTATTGTTATCGCATGCACTTATAGCTAATGACATTAAAAATCTAATTTACTTTTCATTAATGTTTAATTCAGAAAATCAAATAGCACCAAAAATTGCAATAGTCTTGAGTAACGATCAATCCTAGCACACGAATTGCTTATATTTTAATACACATGTCGTTTTGACAGCGCTAAGATTTTATACCACTTGTTTTTAACATCCATGATTTTCCTCTGTGCTTGTTTATTCTAACGTAAAAGAAAATGTATGTAACGAAAGTTTCTCATTTGTAACATAGGTTTTACGAGCCCTTTGTTAAGATAACATAAATTGAAGGGTTTACGGAGCCCAGTTTATTTTCACGCATTTACACCTTGGGTAGATTAATCAAACAAATCCAATGGTATTAAGAGTAGCACATTTACTTTTATGAATTCTGTTTTTTATTTTTTTTTCGGAATGACGTCCCTGTTGGTTGCTGAAGGCTCCCGTAACAGGTTAACCGGAAAATTGTGGGAGCGGAGGGCTCACACCACAATGAATTCTGGTAGCGTGATGTTGAAAAGTGGCACTTAACATTTTTATTTATTTTTCATTTATTAACCTCATAAAAATAATAATTATAAAAGTCAAAGTCAAAGTAGTTTATTTTGCAATTTGATTTACAAAGAAATTCTTATTCTTATAGTATTTTAGATGCAATAAATACTGAAGATTAGCTTCTGTATTTTTAACTTTTTATATTTAACTATACTGAATACTGGTGAGTCCTATTTGTTTATAAAAATATCATAAAGAAAATTATTATGATGACAAATATATTTAATGAAAACCGTGGAGAGAAAAAAAAACCACTAATCCACTAAAGTAGATAAAACTGTCGTATGTAACCACCGGCACATAATTTTTTGATTGTGAATTTTCTCTCAATTCCGCATGAAATAATGCGTGTATTCTTCTTATCAACAATATTATTCTTCTTATTACCCAACGTAGAAACTTCCCTGCCAAAACAGTTGTTAAACTGGCCAAAGACTTCCACATAGTCGTATCACTCCCATGGGCGACGTACTACAGTCACTCGTAATACAATTTCCTCCATAAAAGGAGTAGCTTTTGACACCCTTTCAGTACCCTCGTTTGGCAGAATACATTTTCGGTCATTACATTTAATATTTATAAACGTTGGCAGTATCACGTCCTACCCCTTGGGTCATAGCGGCTAATTTGAATATTACTTGAGGAATTTTGCACCATCGAGATTCGTTTTTATAAGAGGAAATATTTTTTAACAAGACTGGTAGTATATAATTTTGTCTCCCCTATCAATATCATTATGTTGGATAGCAAGCTGCAAAACTACACTAATACATTTAATCGAGTATATTTGGGCCAACTTAATTTTGGGTCATTTTATGTTTATAAACGTTGGCAGTATCCCTGTGGTTCATAGCGGCGAATTTAAATATTACTTTTCGAATAAAAAGAATTTTAAGATGCTCTACAAGATGGTTACTCCTACACTAATATGTGGACCAACTACGAGAAAGACCACAAGGGACCAAGTCGTTATGTAAATAAAATATTTATTTTTAGCATTGTTTTCATGCAAATGATTTGACAATTCCGGTCCAGTAAACATTTGTGCGATGAGTTGAGGAGTGCTTACTCCAATGTTGCTTCAGAGGGAGATAACGAGATAAGTTTCTAGTAGTTTAACTGGCTTTGTCAGCTTACAATATTTCAGTTAAAATAGAACACAAAAATTATATACAGATATAAATCTATTTAAGTGGGACAACCTTCGTTTTAAATGCGAATGTGTGTGATTTAAAGAAAATGATTCTTGTACGTCTGATCCGACATCCGATAGGCATAAATAACTGAATGTCCAACCTGTGCTGGTAAAAACAAATGCGACTATCCCATATATTTACGAGAATTCTTAATCCAACCCTGTTGCAAAATCTGTTCTCGAACTAAAAAGTTGCGACCCAAACTTCAAGTTCGTAACTTCTGAAATTACGGCCTTTCATACAAACTTTCAACCCTTATTAAATCCCATTGGGAGCTGAGCTCGTAAGATCACGTCTTAGTAGGAAATCACTGCATTTACAATATAAAATAATTTTCATTTTTAAACGAGGAAAAATTATAATGATAATCCATGACGTTATAATAAAGCACAAACGTTTCACTTTTCTACTTTCTTTCTGGCCTGAGAAGTGCGAAGGGTATTATGAATCATAGTGATCCGCGCACAAAATAACTATTTAAGCACCAGCGGCACATTAAACAAGACAGATTCCCATTAAATATTTTGACATTAAATGCCGCTGTTCAAAACAAATATTATGCTGGGCTTCTTTTAAAAAAACCGAACCAATCAAATTGATTGCAATCTATACTAGTGATGACCTAGCATAGCTACACGGAACTGATCATAATCATATTTCAGGGTAAATGATGATGAAGTCTACGATGAATCGTGTTTACCTAGAAAATATCTATTCACTCCCCGTTCTAGACCCCAATTAATAACTGGATTTGCTAAATCATGAGACAATGTCCAGAACCCCGATACGATCTAACAAAAGGCTCTTAGCATGATAAATTATGACAACAGAATAGATAAAACGAACGTTTCATAAACCAAAAAAAATATGAATGATATCTGAGGGAATTTTGATCACAAAATACATAAACAGATGAGGATTTCAATGGAGTTCAATTTTGGCTTGGGGATAAATGTTTATTGAAGAGGAGCCTGTTATTTTAACTCCGAGAGCGCTTGATTAAATTGTGAAACATAGTTACCGGAATTCTGAATGTTTTGATGAATATTTCAGTGTTCGATGAAAAAGCGAGCCAATAACTCAATGAAGGATAATTAATCTAAAAAAAAATTGGAAAAACGTAACGTAGGTATGAGCGTTTAATATTTACAAAAAAATCGTGATACACAATTTTTTTGTAGCCTGAAACGAATAGAATATAATTAAATACTTTTTGTCAGAAAACGACTATACAATCCTATTGAAACTAGTGTGCAATCCGATATGTGGCACTCCACATATCAGATTGCACAGATTCATTTAATGAACCCATGAATATGTAACCATGATACACACGATACACTTATCGTGTGTATCATGGTTACATATTCAAAGTGGAGAGTATTTGTTATGCTTCTGCACTAACTGGGTTAGGCAGCGATTCAAGGTAAGCGTTGTACTCCGATATTAATAAAACTAGGGGCCGCCCGCGACTCCGTCCGTGTTAATGTCGGTTTAGGCATACATAGTGTTCAAGTATAGCGTAAAACCTTCCTCGACAAATGGACTATCCAACACAAAAATATTTTTAATTCAGACCAAGTGGTAGAAGTAGTTCCTCAGATTAGCGCGTTCAAACAAACAAACTCTTCAACTTGATTATATTAGTAAAGTTAACAAACAAAATCAATGACAAAATATAATCAAAATCAAAATTGAACCCAGGGAAACTGACCTCAGCTAATTACCCCATTGATGCAGGAAACAATTATGTTGGTAACCAAATAAAATTCTGCATAATAAAATTTCCTCATACGACAAACTCCGGAATCTAAACTAAAATTCTAATTGCTTTCCTGTTCAAAGCAAAGTTCACATTATTTAGAAAGCAAATAAACAACAACATTCTAACTATCTCGTTTCATGATGAAACGACTTAATTCAGTCTAAATTGATGTTAACTTAAACCCATTTAATTCTCGGGTCTTGGAAAATTGTGTTTGAGGAAAGAAATAAAATAAAGAGGGTGCAACGTAGTACTTCACATTTTATTTCTCTTGGTAGTTTATTCCCGTGTAAAGTTAATTGTTTGATACTATCTTAATTGAACATAATGAGGCAAGCAGAGCAAACAAATTAAGGTTTTGAAATACATCGTTAGGCTTTCAAAACTGATTTGACCAAATGTTTGACTGAAAGGCTATACTTATTTATTTTTTACGTGGCATTCATAGATTAGACTTAATTTATATTTAATGTATGTAATGTTTTTTTTTCTCTCAGTCCATGCCACATAAGCCTAAGTTTTAATCTAAATACCCCTTAGCCATTTAAGAGCGCAAAAAAACAAACAACCTTGGTACCTATTACTACATTAATAAAACTCCTTATACCTCAGCAAACTGCATTCTTGTTCCTTGTCATTGTATTGATTCACTTGAAATTCGAGCAAATAGCGTACACTTTCTCGGCCCGTCCCATTGCAATTATTGTAATGGCGTTGAACATCCCGGTTGAGGACACCTGCGCCATTCCTCCGCTAGTTTACGTAAGGACCATTTTGTAATCCAAGTCTGGAATTCCCAGGGCTTCGTTGGTCCTATTTTAATGTGAATAATAATATATTTCAGCGTTAAACATGATAAAAATAGGGCAGGACGAAATAAAAAAGGACGGAGAACGTAAAAATGTTAAATTTCAAAGGTGTATTTTATGTCTAAACTTGGTTTGGAATTAACAAAGTGGTACATTTTCTAACAACAGTAAATTTAATATTTTAAAAAGGGTTTATTATTGTCTGTTAATTTATATAGGTGGTGGTCATTATGATTTAGAGAGAATTACCGTGTTGCCGTGAAATGAAGGCTATCGAAAACTACATTTTCCATAAAATATCTAAATGTTATTAAATCAGAAGGTTGCACTTTTAGACGCTAACATATATTTCTTACTATACAAGACAAAATATGTTTGCTGTACGTGATAATACTTTGTAAATAACATAATAACCCTCCAAAAAATCCATGAAACCATCGTTGCTAAGTCGTTTTCCCGCCAAAATAGCTCCACGAGTTGCCGATGTGGGGCAAGGTATCGGCATCGATCGCGCCGAAATTGCCTCGCTCCGGTTAAGGGATCCGCCGGATTACGCGCTATAGAAAGCACCGGGACGGCGATGCTCGGCGGCTCGACGCAGATTAGTCTGATTTGATGGAGGAAATTGTCGCGTCGTGAAATCAAGGCTACCAAAAACCGCAATTCTGAAAGGTCCACTCATTCTTAGGGCCTAGACGCGTCAGTTACATCAGATGGTTGCACTTATAGATATTAACATATATTTCTATACATGACAAAATATGTTTATCATACGTAATAATACTTTGTCAATTACACACTTAAAAGATCCATAAAGCTGTTGCCAAGTCGATATTACGCCTAAAAAGCTCCACGAATAGTCGATGTGGGGCGTGGTATCGGCATCGATCGCGCCGAAATTTCCTCGCTCCGGTTAAGGGATCCGCCGGATTACGCGCTCAAGAAAGCACCGGGACGGCGATGCTGGGCCACTCAACGCAGATTAGTCTGATTGGATGGAGCAAAATATCGCGTCGTAAAATTAAGCCTATCAAAAACCACAATTCTGAAAGGTCCACGCATTCTTAAAGCCTAGATGTCTCAGAACATCAGAAGGTTGCAGTAATAGTTATTTACATATAAACCTATAAAAGAAAATAATTGTTTATCAGACGTGTTATTACTTTGTATATAACATAATAATCCACTAAAAAGGTCCATAAAGCTGTTGCCAAGTCGATATTCCGCCTAAACAATCTCCACGAGTAGTCGATGTGGGGCGAGGTATCGGCATCGATCGCGCCGAAATTGCCTCGCTCCGGTTAAGGGATCCGCCGGATTACGCGCTCAAGAAAGCACCGGGACGGCGATGCTCGGCGGCTCAACGCAGATTAGTCTGATTGGATGGGGATTGTCGCGTGCATGCCTTTGGCTTAGTGGCGTTCTGTCATCTGTTAACTTACGTCTTAAGATTTAGAAGAAACGTGAAAAAGTTGTATGCTCAAGCTTGGATGCGAATTTATCAAAGATATTCATTTTATAACAACTTTAATTCACCCTATTATGGCACTCTATTCACATGTTATCTAACTTTTTAAAATGTATGTACATTGTACACATAATTATATTATTTGCCTTTTAAAATAGTCTTACTCATCTACATCTACGAGTAAAATCAACTGAGCTAACATCCTGATGTATTAAGCGTGAATACGTTTTGTTTCAGAAATGAGGCAATCGAGCAGTCACATCACAATGATGGTAAGTGATCATCGCTACTCATATTTCGTTTAATATTTCCATTGAGAGTAAACTACTCGTTTTTCAATGCCGAATGTAATATAATTATAGAAATTAATATCACAAAGCACAAGTAGCATTGGTACCTACCCACATAAATGCGTTCAAATGTTATCTCAATTTCAAGCATCGATATTTCAAACGGAAACAGGGAATCCTCGGAAATGCTCATTTTAAAACATGCCGGCTCCCACTTTTCACTTACCAATGAGTCCAGGTATTGAGAACGTCTGGCATTTTCCATTAGCGATTTCCCATAATTGACACACGGACGGACAACCGCATCTTTTACAGAATGGGGAATAGAATACTGCCGGAATATAACGTATCCGATATTAGAATGCGGCGTCGGTTTTAAAACGCGTACGGGATATCTGGAATCGCGGGTGAAAAAGGAATTCGTTTTCTTGTTGCAATAGGAAATAACAAATTCTCACACATATATACTTTAAACGTTTTGTAATAAGAATACACGCAAAAAAAAATTCAGTCCCCATCTTTCTCATTTTTTTCTCAACAAAGTTGAAACGCAATCCCCTCATAACAGAAAAAATAGCAATTAAAAAAGAAATATGAGACTAATTCCTCCCTTATCAGCGCACGCTGCACCAGTTAATAACAGTTGACACGAGTAAAAGCTTATCACTTGCCACTTTTCCAAAGCCCCGTCTGAACGATAGACCCACAATCGTTCCTAAACTGCGATAAATCAGACCGAGGCGACAACCGGAGCTCGAGCCAACTTGTTATCGTCGCTTCACCGTTCGCTGTACAAGTGTACTCAACTATCGACTTTTATACTATTTATCGATACAGAGTTTAATTATTTTGTTAAACAGTTGTTGTTCAACTATCTACAAGTATATCGAAACAGAACTTAATTATTTTGTTCAAAAACTGGACCGTTTGTACCGTCGCCATGTAACTTCACCTTGTGTGTTGTGTCACATGTCACTTGCAGTTTTTAGTTTGTACCTATTTGATACAATCTTCACAGCAAGTTCTTATTACAGGTTTATGAAACGAAATCAGATAAATGTGTGAGAGATAGTAATGTATTTAAAAGGATAAGCATTTTAGAAGAACATAAGACATATATTTTAAATCTGTTGGCGGATACACCATGATTAAACGAGAAAACTTCACTGTTACACCAATATTATCTAACGGGACTTAACACGATATTAATCAAAACACAGCCGAAACGTCAACCAGTAAGTAGTAAGCATGTACTACATAATTAATATCGCGATTAGTCCCGTCCCAATAATATAATTAGTATTAAAATGCAATGCGAAAATCTTATGAAATTTCACTGTGTCGTAGTTTTACGTCAACAATTGGGTTTTAATTGACCTCGTCCAGGATTCTTAGTGAATCCAGGATTTCACGACAAACAACGTTTAGAACTAACCGTTATCTGTACCGCTACCACCTACCAACAATTTCAACTACCGATATTTACAGTAGCAATCGATACGAAATTCTACCAACAACTTGCGTCATCATCGAATTTTAGTTCAAAACAGATACGAACTTACTCGTAGTACGCCTCTGTTCTACGTGGCGGGATGTCGAGAGAACAAAGTGTACTGCAGAAATGAACTGCTCTCCCCAGAGACCTGAGAGAGCAATAAACAAACTAATTTTACTACACCCGACTTTGTATCTTAGAGTCAGTATTGTGTAGTTTGTCCATTAAGATATTGTCCTTATCTTTGTATGCTTTGTAAAAGTTTAACAACGTACACAAGAGAGGTAAGGTTGCGCTTTGGAATAAGAGGTATAAATAAGACTTGCATTAGTGCTAGTAAGACATTAATGTTATCCCGTAATGTAAGTAGTTTTGACTGTTAAAGACGATTATTTTAGAAATTGTAGAATTTGTATGGTATTATCATAATGCTTCTTCTTAGCCATCTGCTACTATCTTTCACTCTTTTACAAGAGTGAGTTTGTCAAATTAGCTTGTAAATAGACTTAACAAACATATTCGAATTTAATAACAATCTCGAACAGAAAATGTTGTGTACATTATAAACCAATTCAAATTGCTGGTTGTTAATGTTGGGAATACGAGTATCACACTTCTTTAATCTTAAAAAAAAAGTTTTATACCGACCTCGATAATGCCAGAGACGTGCGCTCGCTACGACAGTCGGAACACAACTGAAAGAAGCACTGCTATTCAGAAAAAAGTTAACAGCTACCCTCCATAGTTTTGTTCGAAGCCAATATATTCCTCAAATGCCGTCACGAAGTAGGCCGCCTACGCGACTATGAGAGGCGTCTCTTGGCGGCTTTCAAAGATTTTATTAGCAGCCAATGATAATAGAGGTGAAAGCTTTTGTGTTTTTATCGTACCGATAATTTAATCAGTTCAGATGTTTTGTTGTGGGTGGTATAACAAGTCTATAAAAAACTTTGCTTCTAGTGTAGAAAATACATTAAGTTCTAAAAAATGGTTTTCATTTTATACTATAAATATAAATATAATATCTGTGTATGTACATATAATTTGTATATTAAAAGAATACGATAACTTTCTTAGGTAATATAGCGGTTGTCGTAAATCAATAAAATGTTATTTAAAGACCGTATTGTAAAGCTTGGTAATGGCGTAAAGACCGCAACACTGTCATTTAGCGGTCAGATTAACAGCGGAGAAAGGGGATTTTTCCTGATTTGCTAAAGCCGCAGAGAGAACTCGGATTAGCTTTACACTGGTTTTCCTCTTTGTATTTTAAATAAAGGATAGCTGAACCGGCAATCTTGCCCAGCGCAGCTTAAGTTCTTTGTTTTTTAATAAACGTTAATTGTAATCGGATAAGCTGAGAAATAGATGAACGAACTACGTCGCATAATGATATTTTAATATGTAGTGTTACCGTAGACTTTGTATCTGACCTACACACAACAAAAAGTTAGATAAAATGAAAGTAGAAAAGAATTAATCAGTACGAATATAAGAATACATTTCGTGGAAATTTCAAATTAACTTCGTTTCTAGGTAATTTATAGAACAAAAATCTTAAAGTAGAATTTAAGATCAAACTAGGCATTGACTTGAACAAATTTCTCGTTTTTATCTCTACACGTATTCCACACAAATAATCAGGGGAACAAATACAAATACCAAACATTACAATGGCGAAACAAAGACAATCATATGTTAGGTATTACAGAACAAACAAGCCATTCCCGTGTAAATACAAAAAGGGGTGTAAACTGAGCTCCCACGGGAACCCTTAGCCATCAATCATGCTGGCCCGGGACGGGACCTGATGTTGCCAAGATTAAACTGTTGCATCACACCTATACAACATGGTGTATAGTATCATCTTTTAATACAGTAAGCGTCAGATAAATGACACTTAGGGTACTCAATAAATAGACGCAACCAACTTGTTAACTAGATATATCGGTGTTTTTAGGGTTCCGAAGCCAAATGGCAAAAAAACGGAACCCTTATAGATTCGTCATGTCTGTCTGTCTGTCTGTCTGTCTGTCCGCCAGTCCGTCACAGCCACTTTTTTCCGAAACTATAAGTGCTATACTGTTGAAACTTGGTGATTAGATGTATTCTGTGAACCGCAACAAGGTTTTCACACGAAAATAGCAAAAATATATAAAATGATGGGGGTCCCCATAGTTGTAAGTAACTGAAACTGAAAATATTTTTTTCATTGAACATATACTTGTGGGGTATCTTTAGATAGGTCTTTAAAAATGATATTGAAGTTTCTAATATCATGTTTTTCTAAAGTGAATACTTTGCGTGAGAGACCCGTCCAAAGTGGAAAAAAGTGTGTCCCCCCCCCCCTCTAACTTCTAAAATAATAGGATGATAAAACTAAAAAAAATATATGATGTACATTATCATAAAAACTACCAACGAAAATTGGTTTGAGCAAAATCTAGTAAGTAGTTTTTATAATACGTCAAAAATAGAATTTGTACGGAACCCTCAGTGCGGGAGTCCCACTCGCACTTGGCCAATTTTTTCGTATTGTTAACAACATTCTACATAATATTAGTTCATAAAGTCGACATAGTTTGATCCGACTTTTTGAACAATTACATGGGAGTTGAGACGTTTGGTAATACCAGACGCATGCACATATGTACGTACATGTCTAAGATAAAAAAAAACGACGTGATCTGTTGATCTCTCTGCTTGATAGAAATTCCTAAGTCGTGCTAAATACATAATTATATCGCAACGTTTTCAATTCAGTAACATAATTTATTTTTACTATACGTTTTGGGAATGGTTTGTTAATTTCAAGGGTAAATCGGTCGTATAATTCAAGATAATTGAGCAACACAGACATTACTTCGCCCTTTTCTTCACTCTACTCTCACAGAAAAAATCACCGCTAAAATCTCAAGTTATCTTGGACAAAGATTGAACCTTCAAACCGACCTAAATCTTTCTTTGTTTAGATTACAATAACTGTAGACTTTCATCTTCGTGACTTTCAAGCCAACCGCAGGTCACACCGCAAACAAAGAAAGGTAGGTTATAAAAGGATAATAGAGATGAGATTGTTTAGCTTCATTTTACACAAATAGCCGTGTGTAGTGTGTACCAACTGAGATTAAAGGTCCCAAGTATTAAATACAATGTGGTGATATACATGAACAGTTACATTGCCAAAATAAACGAATCTACGAGTACATCGCACAATGTGTTGTATTGTTGAGGTTACCCCCTATTTCTCTTTATTGTTATCACCAAGTGATGCATAAAATTGATGCGCTGAAATTAAAAGACCATTGTTGGCAATGTTGGCATTGGCTTTACACAAATTATTATTCACATAAAATCTGAGTACCTACGAATTTTAATATTTTATGGGTGGCCCAGGAATATTTAATCATAATACGTTTGCAAAATTGTGACCTATATTTTGCATTCATAACTAGTGATAGCAGAAAGTAATGTTTACTGTATTATGACTCACTTGTTACGTCTTGTTTGTTTGCTTCTCTATAACATTAAAAAAACCTGTATCACAGAAAAAAATGTTAGACAAAAACGGTACGAAAGCAGTATTTATTCCGCCGCTGTCGTCCTGACATGCCAGATAGCTGTGCCAAAACGTTACAACCCTCGCATCCATCAGGCTAAGCTCAGCTCGGACACGTGTTGAAGTCCCGAAAATTAAACCGTCACTCATGTCCACTATGTACGAGTTAGTCGTGTAGGGAATACTTTTGTTTTCTACATTAGCAAGATTGATAAAAACTTTGTTTCATGAGGATTATAAAGGATAAGGATTCATAAGAATACTATTATTTTATAATGATTATGTGTGCTCGAGATTGAAAGCTAAAAGAAAAATTTTAATTTTTCTTTATAAAAGAAAATACTTGACAAAGAAAACCATCAATATATTGTTAAAACTAAAAAATGTTATCGTTTAAAAAGAATAAACAGTCTCGTTCAGAAAAAATAAAATAAAAATACGAGTACCTCCGTCAAAAACAGAAACCATTTAGTCAAAAGAAATTATCCTCAACCATTTGAAACAAAGACACAAACGACAAACGCGCCGACGTCGAAACAATTTGACAGCGCATGAAGGACCGAATGACAAATTCTTTCATTTCCCGAGGAAAAGTTTGAAATAAGCCATTAGTTTTACCAAGCGGAACGTGGGTGGCATCTTCATGCTCCCTTTACGAGTCGCCTTGAGCTTCAATTCTGCGGTGAACATGACGATGCCGTCACGTTAACACTTCAAAGGACAACAAACTTGTTTATGAGAGTTTTAACTTTTTCGATTTCATTACCACGTGTTGGGTGACGGTGACCTTCAAACAAAGTTGGATAATTATTTATTATGTGTACCCAATGTATTAGACATAATAAGTTAAATTAGTTCTAGTCTCGTTTAACGAGAAAAAGGAAATACGCATGACTAACAAATAAACAGCATTCTAAAGATCCAAATAATTTTAAACCAAAATTCCATTTTATCAGATTACACGCCATTCATTGAATATTGCACACAAATTAACCAATATTTGAATAAAGTTTTACGTTTCGAATCATTTTAGTTCGCATTCGAACTGGCGGATATTATTTCAACGTTTTCCAAAACGAATAAAAAACGGCTACATTTGATATTTTTAGGGTTCCGTAGCCAAAATGGCAAAAAAACGGAACCCTTATAGATTCGTCATGTCTGTCTGTCTGTCTGTCTGTCTGTCCGCCAGTCTGTCACAGCCACTTTTTTCCGAAACTATAAGTACTATACTGTTGAAACTTGGTGAGTAGATGTATTCTGTGAACCGCAACAAGTTTTTTATACGAAAATAGAAAAAAAAATAAAAAAGCGGGCGGTCCCCATAGTCAGAACTGAAACTCGAAATTTTTTTTTTCATTGAACATATACGTGTGGGGTATTTCTGAATAGGTCTTTAAAAATTATGTTAAGGTTTCTAATATCACTTTTTTCTAAAGTGAATACTTTGCGTGACAGACCCTTCCAAAGTGGAAAAAAGTGTGTACCCCCCCTCTAACTTCTAAAATAAGAGGATGATAAAACTGAAATAAATATATAATGTACATTACCATAAAAACTACCAACGAAAATTAGTTCGAACGAAATCTATTCAGAAGTTTTTTTAATACGTCAAAAATAGAATTTGTACGGAACCCTCAGTGCGGGAGTCCGACCCGCACTTGGCCAATTTTTGATTAATTATCCAAGTTCGATTGAGAACTGGCCATATTTGCGTTTGGAATTGTGATCATCAAAAAAGGAAATGGGTCAACACTTTCGTTTTTTCAATTAACTATTCCAATTACACAAGAAAAATGTTGTCATAAATCCTACTGGTTTTGAGATAATTATGTCCAAACTAGATGATTTAAATGATATCGATAATTTATTAATTATTTTACTGTGGTTCTAACTCTTTCTAAAGCAAATCCAGTTACAATAAAAAAAATATATGTTTAATTTTTTTTACTGCAAACAAAAGTAAGAAAACACAAGTGGCACTTCAAAAGTTTCCAAGTTACGCAACGTTCTCATCTCCGCCAGAGCGAAAAACTCGTTGTTGTACAACGAACAACATAATTTGCGAATTATATTTTGTTTTGACGTATCCTTGAATGTTAATTGGTTAAGTTTTCTTTAAAATTATAACACAAGTTTAGAGAGACTGTGGTTACTGTGTTGATTCACATGTATAGGGTTTGTTCGATTTTGTATATGAAAAACTTTCTCCTTCTTCGGGGAAATTCACAGCTTACTTGTACTAAGTATAATCCTGTGAACCTCTCGACGACTATCCTGTCGCTTCACAGTGCAAAGTGCGGGGTGAGTTTCCAGAAATGGCAGGAAATCGTATTCCGTAATATAATAAAATGCAAAAATATAAAATAAATAAATATCTCAGGAAATATATTCAAGTATCTGGTCTCGTCTACTGGACATCGGGGTGCCACCGAAGATTGTCCGTTTGTTGGAGAGCATATTCAAGAAGTATTCGTGTAGGGTAACTCATGAAGGCCTCATTTCGGACGACATAAATGTGACCGCAGGTGTCCGTCAGGGCTGCCTTCTGTCACCACTTCTATTCCTGGTTGTTCTAGACGGAATTATGCTACGCATCGCTGACAAACGACGCCGCGGCATAGAGTGGGGATTATCCTCCGTCTTAGAGGACTTGGACTATGCTGATGATCTTTGCCTTCTGAGTCATACCCACGCCGATATGCAGGGAAAGTTAGATGATCTCCAACAGGAAGCTGCAAAATCAGGCCTCAAAATTAACATCCGGAAGACCAAAGAGATGAGATCTGGCGTGAAAAATAATACACCGTTGCTAATTGGCACAGAGGCAGTGGAACGCGTCCACAAGTTCACTTACCTCGGGAGCGTCGTGTCGGAGACTGGGGGTTGTGAGGAGGACATCACCTCACGGATAGCTAAAGCCCGAGCTACTTTCGCGCAGCTGAGACCAGTTTGGCAGTCACGGAAACTGACCCGAAGGATCAAGCTTAAAATATTCGGGTCCAACGTCAAATCTGTACTGCTTTACGGGTGCGAGACGTGGAAGGTTACATAAGACATCTCACGACAAATCCAAGTCTTCGTGAACCGGTGTCTGCGTCGCATTCTTGGTATCTACTGGCCCGAGACCATCTCCAACGTAGAGCTATTGGAGAAATGCCGCGAACGTCCGATCGACCGTCAGATCAAACGCCGCAAATGGGGATGGATTGGCCACACGCTCCGAAGGGATACCGATCATATCCCCAAGCAAGCCCTGGACTGGAATCCCCAGGGAAAACGAAAGCGTGGCCGTCCTCGTCAATCTTGGCGTCGCACAATAATGGCAGAGGCGGCGAGCATCGGTTTGACTTGGAGCGAGATCAAGCGTGAAGCTCAAGACCGATCGAGATGGAAGACCTCTGTAGACGCCCTCTGCCCCAGCTAGGGGACATAGGATTTTAAGTCAAGTAAGTCAAATATCTCAGGCGACTACTAGTCTAAATCGAATGCTAAAAATACAGACATGACGCTTACAAAATGGTGGTATAACGGTCATCTATTGAAGAACTTAAAACCAAATTAAGCAAATATTTCTCTTGTCTCTAGTTAATATTTTAAAATATCACCGTTTTAGTCATATTGCCCTATATTCACGAGACATACCTACTATGTTTTAATTTATTGATTGGTCTAAGCCTCTTCACAGTAAATTGACCTCTCTAATTTGTAAGTGATGTACATACCTATAAACTCATAAATGTATATCTATTATCTTTATAGAATAGATATGATTTTACTTTGCGTAATGATAGCAATAAGTCGTGTGTCTTTTTCAAAATATCTATACTTACTACTTATCTATCTATATCTATCAATACTGATTCCAAAAATGCAATCAGTATAATTTTTGTCTGTCTGTCTGTCTGACGGTCTATCGGTCTGTATGTTCCTTATAGAAACAAAAACTCGACGGATTTTAACGAAACTTGGTCCAAATATTCTTAATACTCCTGGGCGTATTATAGAATTGAATAAAAGACGCAATTTAAAAGAACCCTTCAACTCGCAGCGTCTGCCGTGGACGTAAACCTCGGGTTTTATTATTTCCCTCCTTGTTGTCAGCTCATTACGAGGCCCGGGTCTAACGCTTGCACGCACACTCACACGTACCCGCTGATTTTTCCTTGCATTTTGCCTTCTTTTCCGACATAATTCTCTGACGTGTCAGTTCAGACAATTACTCAAGGAACGGGTGGAGTAATCAGTCAAGTCAACAAAAAGATCTTCCTGTGATATATTCTCTTACGTTCTGAGATTGTTGTGGTGTAACTACGCAAAACTGTTGGTTCCAGACGTGATATATGTAAACGAATCTCACTATAGTTATGTTATTCATTATATCATATTGATTCTTCATCGAGCTATAATAATCTTTATCTTTACTAATATATAAAGCTAAAGAGTTTGTTTGTTTGAACGCGCTAATCTCAGGAATGGTCCGATATGAAAAATTATTTTTGCGTTCGATAGTCCATTTGACGAGGAAGGCTTTAGGCTATTGGAAATCGAAATCCACGCGTCCGCGTGGATTTTGGAGTCGCGGGCGGCCGCTAGTAGAAAAATATAAGTACTTCTGAGGTTGCCAGACACTATTGTAATTATTTATCCTGTAGGTTTTAAAGTAAAGATTGACCGCCTGCTGTACGACACCAACCAAAGGGTCGTGCAGTCCACTTTCTGAAACATCCATTTTTACATAAGTTTTTTTAACTGCATAATGGATGGCTTTAACGCATTGTCCACTGCTCAAATCTCCAATTTTAAACATTCAAACACATACAGTGGCAGCAGTAATAGTAACAAAACAGTGCCAGATGCCTCTGCCAGTGGTAAATCGGCACGAACTGCAACTAAGCCTGTGCGGCTAGCGCTCCCGAACAGAGCCGTTAGGAGATTACTGGGAAACTTCCAACAATGCACACGAAATATTCCATGCAAAAATGAATGAATGTTCTTTGCCAAGAAAATGTTCTAGAATAGTGGCTGAAAGAACAGATTTTAAAGTTTGACAGGACAACTACGGCTACCTTTAGTATTTCCTCGATGGAATAGTTCGTAGCTAGTTTATAAGGTAAGCAACATAAAAATTAGACTTTGAAGTTTGTCCTCACTAGACTCATGGACACATTTTTTTTGTACAACACGCCGCAAATTCAGTAATCACCAGATCTATGTATTGAAACGGTTTTTCAAATTCATAAAATTCTTCAATACAAAGAGCCGTTATCGATTTTCGAGTTTTAAAAAAATACCAAAACAACAATTAAATTACCCAGCCCCCACCCCTGATCACGTTTCGATTAAAACAATAGGTTTTAATTACAAAATTTTCGTAATTCAACGAAGAATCGCTGTAAACAAAGTAAACTTTAGATTACTTGCTCGAGTTACGCTATCGCGAGGTTCTCAGGCAGGAAGCTGCAATATCTCTCATCCCTTCCGCTAGGATTTTATCATAAATATTTAACATTATCATGACCCAGATACTTATTTTCTTACTCGGCTTTTCGCTAAAATAGCGTGAATAACTACGTCAAATTATTATTAGTGCCAAGCAAAAGCTAGCTAACTATGTATACGAGATATACATATGTATATTCATTACAACCAAGCAAACAAAGTTTATCTTTTAAAGATATAAGTATTTATTCAGTGCTACAATTACATAAGTTAACATGAAAAGTCACAAGCATTTCGACCTTTGAGATTCACGTTGAAAAACCCTGATGTTTTTATCCACTTAAAATACTCGGATCCAATGTTCCATTGACCTTTGTCGAGTTGATCAACCATTCGTTTGTTTAGCTCGTCAACAAAACCCAATTAAAAATTCAATAGAGTATTCCAATTTGATGCCCTGACAAAATCCTGCAGGCAAAATAATCGTGTGCTGAATACACAATTCACGTTTATCCGATTATGCTTAGGTTGATTTTGCAACGAATCCCTAATCTGTGTACCTGTGTACGCTTACAACAATTTTATCAGTCAATTTGACTACCGGCACAATAAATACCGCTTTTTCACAAATACTAACTTGTGGAAAAGTTTAACGGAATCCAATATTGGGCTAAGGCATGCACGCACAATCTCTGTCTGCATCAAGCTTTGATGTTGAAATCTTAGTTAGGAACCAAAAGAACTTTCCGGATAAGAATCTTCATGCAATACAATCTCAGTACTTAGTTCAGAAGTTGAAATTCGGAGTTAATGTAGTAGTTAGTGTATAATGAAGTGCCTGCCTGATATTGTACGCTTGTTAATTTTTATCTTCTTGCATAAGTATTTAAGAGAATAATTTTACGTATTATGCAAAGTACACAATGGAACGGTGTCGATTAAAAAAGAACGAGATATATTTAAAACTTTAAATTGATACATAAAAAATGTCAATCTCTTGTATCTTCCATCTACAGATATTCGAAGTAATGTAAGTAGGCATTTGTAATTCTTTTGGGAGCTGATATATTTCAAGTCGAATAAGTCCACAAACGGCCGTGAAATGTCTCTGAAATGTTTTTAGAGCCTTCCCTACAGACGACGTACAGACGTAGGTACTTACGGTTCAAAGTACCTAACTGATAGATTTTCTTTCGTTAGCCTATTTATTGATTTAAAAACCAGGCCTTGATGGCGAGGTCCTGGATTCAATTCCTGGACGGGGCAAAACTTTTTCTGGTTTTCCAAACTAAAGTCCGGTTTTTTATAACCCAACAAAATGATGTCGTTAATGATTTAAAGTTAAAATGATAACCAATAGAGGTAATAAAAATATTTATCTTGATTTGTTTTTCAGTAAGAGTATACGAGTAAGCTAGGCTTATTTTGTTGGTTATGCTTAAGCCAAAAACACAATTAAATTAATTATATTTTCACGAATTAGTCGTATTTCAGCATTGAAATAAAAATGTACAGTTTGCAAAGTTGTTAACAAGCTTTTTATGGTAAAACTTAGGTTGTTTTCAAAAAGCAACAAAGCATTTTATGGTCTAAATTCAGTAGAAAGTTCCTCTTTAGAATTTTATTACCTGCCAGAGTTGATGTTTTGAACTTGTAGAGGAAATTCTATTTATATTAAATAATAATACAAAGTCAAGTTAACTGATAAAAAAAAATTAAAATAAAACATCTTTGTATTATGTAGGTAAAAATTTTATACATATATTTTTCTTAGTCTGGGAATATTTCGATGACAATAAGTGGTCAATGAAACGAGTTAGTAACCGTGAACTTACATTATACTTATCAAGATTAGAAACCAAAAAAGGCCAAATGACAATATAAGTTATAATGGGTCCAACATCATACTCGTAGGTGACATGATCGATAACGGTCCGAAGTTACATGACATATCAAAGACATTTCATAGTTCGGGACGTCTCGGAGCACTTCAGAAAATTAGAGAAATATAAAAATAAATTTAATATTTTCCTGCCGCGA
Source organism: Nomophila noctuella (assembly GCA_958496325.1). Classification (NCBI taxonomy): domain Eukaryota; kingdom Metazoa; phylum Arthropoda; class Insecta; order Lepidoptera; family Crambidae; genus Nomophila; species Nomophila noctuella. The sequence goes on along the minus strand of OY292484.1, from coordinate 4,442,600 downwards.
TGCAGTCCTATCGCAATTCATTCCCAAGTTCACAAGCAGCGTTTTTGTCACGAAACGTGTTATAAAACCATCTGTGATTTCACGGGAGTGACTCTTGTTTGAGAAAGTTATTATTCAGATGCGTGGCGTGTTGAAATTTCCCCAATCATAAATTTTCTTGCGTCTATAACTCCATTACCAACTTTTGATGTATATAAATGTAAGAAGAGAGGGAGTCCAATAAATTGTATATTTTATTTTAATGGAACTTATTTTGGTCGATGTCAAAATATATAAAAAAGCCTACGGACGATTGATAAAACATCTGCAAGATTACTAATCAATCAATTATGCATGCGATTCTCAAAACAAGCAAGGACAACGTATTACTATAAATATATAAATATAAATAAATAAGTAAATATTTCACAATATCACATACATTGACCTGACCCCGTGTTAAGTAGTTTAAGCACTTGTGTTACAGAAATCAGAATCAACAGTGGTATTACAAATATACTTAAATAGATACATATAACACCCAGACCAGGACAAACAGACATGTTTATGCACACAAATGTTTGTCCTGTGCGGGGATCGAACCCGCGACCTCTTGCGTAATAGGCAACAACTTGACCATTACACCAAGCGGGTCGTCAAATACTATACACAACTATTTTTATGCAAAAACCACAGCTTTAACTGTTTTCTAACATAGTAAAACGGTCTGCATTTACACCGCTACCGATAAAAATACCGATAAGTTGGATCAATCTAGCCGTAAACCCAACGAATACAGGTAGACAAACAATTACAAAACTTTATACCTAACCTCGTTTATCTTCAAGAAAGAACTTCGTAGAACAAAACAAAAGGAAGACAATCTAGGAAAAGTAGAAACTTAACTGCGGAATGGAACCAGTTCTCGGGGTTGCTAATTACGTTTTATACTTAAATAAACAGTTGGTCGAGCTATTTCAATCACCGCCAACGCAAATTAGATAATATTTGTTATATCAGATTAATGCAGGCTGTTCAGTGGAGCACATTATGCTAATTAAACTTGTTGTTTTATTCACTGTATGAATAAAATTGAACTACAAATCATGAAAGCCTATGACAAATTAAATAATATTTAATTTGTATACGGGTGAATACCATATTATGGTATTTGTCCGTTGTTAGTTTTGATTTAAAAAGCTAAGTAGCTGTGTTCAAAGTTGGTGGTAGGTGGAACTGATTCTTTTTCTGCGAAAGGCCGCCTCTTGCGGATTCCATTTGAGGATTGTAAATAATCATTCGAAGCAATAAAATGTTTAAAGCCGACGTTTGAAAACAAATGTTATTAATAGTGTTTATTTAGCAGTTCCAATATAACTGCGGTTATCAGTACAATCAATCAAAACCGTATCTAAAGGTGAACAGGCTGATGTATGCAATGTTAGCTTCTAAAAACAAACGAGCAAATACGTGATGCCGCCACTGACAAATAACATAAAATCAACCTAAAAAATGTTTGTTGTTAAAACACGGAATACTGTACGTACAGACGCACGAAGTACGTCTGTACGTACAGTATTCCGTGTTTAATTTCACGTCAAACCTTCAGTGATTTTTTTTATTTTATTGTCACATAGAAGCTCCTTTGCTGGTGTACTTATAAGCATCGCAATTGGTACTCCGTAACTCATGATCATGTATGTAATTAATATGTAAAAGTGTTAAGGTATAAGCTACTTATTCCCTAGCACCCGTAGTACAATCCTTGAGCTTAGAAACTGTGTTAGACCAAGGAATTAATTGATAATTATTATAATAAAATAATAATTAAATCGCATACTCTACACTCTTTACTTTACCTTGTCAAAATCAACCTTTTTATTTTGTTATAAATTTGCATTTAAAGGCTTATTCCTGTAAGTTTCATTATGAATAAGGCAATCATTGGGTCACATTAAGATAAGAAACTTCGTAATTAGTACCCCGGGTTATTTGAAAGCCAGAGAGCCGGCCTAAGTAAAGGATTCCTTGCATAAATAATTACGATAGCGATAACGATAAATTGACTGGTTACTAAATTACTTAGAATTATTTTCTGGGTTAGAAAATTTCTTTTAAAATCTACTAGTCATTTTGGTCAAGGGCCAGTACTTGAAAAACCTTGTATTAATTTGATAACGATAAGTAGACATTATTTTATAAATAGATTTAATATCAAACATTCAGGGTTTAATATAAGTAATTTTATGTTAAATGACTACTTGTATGTTCGTTAGGTACCCGCTAACCTTTCGCTTGCGGAAATTGATTGATTTTGACACAACTTACTAGTAAATTGATAATTCTATCCTAGAAATACCACTCTTATTAAGTGATTAAGTACTAAGATTGAAGGGTACACATCAACTTAAAGCATGTCACCGATTTCATTTTGATGTGATATATTTCTAAAATCCCCGATAGGATATTATCGGACGTGCTCGTAATATCATTACCTACGGTGGAAAGGTAATAGTATCAATGCCGTTTTCCATTAAAGCGTCGAACCATAACACTTTAAAAGTACCACTTTTGAAAATGTAGGTCATGTCAAAATACATTTAACCAGGACTTCGAAATTACCGGAAAATCACCTTATTGTAGTTCTACTTTGTGTTCAAATTACTGTCATAATAATTTAGATCAAACGGTACGAAAAAGCCTCTGCGCTGTTGGCTTTGCCCCACGCATGCTTCAAAGGACCGGGTCCCAGTGGACCCGAGATCTCCAAGAATACCTACAAATAATAATAACGTGAATTTAAATAGTATTTATAATATAATATGTCTATTATATTTATACAAATAACCATAAAGATTCATATGATTGACTAGCGGCCGCCCGCGACTCCGTCCGCGTGGATTTCAATTTCCAATATCCTATGTGTTATTCTGATGTATAAGCTATATTGTGGTAAAGTTTCATTCAAATCCATTCAGTAGTTTTTACGTGAAAGAGTAACAAACATCCATACATCCATACATCCACACATACAAACTTTCGCCTTTATAATAGTAGTAGGATAGTAGGATTTCATAATATGACGGATCATACAAAATACTCGCGCAATAATACATGTGCAAAAGAATTTTGCTGTAAATCAATTTGCAAAAATAAATGATTTTGAATTTGATATCAAATTCTACGGATCACTTTCCAACACTTATAACTAAACGTTGCTTAACTTTCTTTGAGATAATCGAGAACTTTTTCGGCGAGTATTTAACACAGAACGTTATATGGTCCATGTTTGTCACTAACATAACTTTAACACGCAAGCAATCTGTCTAGAGGTGTGAAGACTATTCATTTCGCGAATAACTGTGCTTCATGAATCGTACGAAGCATTAGTGGGTGTTTTACTGAGCACTCAGGAAACCCACAGCAATTTGCTTGGTATACGAAATTCAGGGGAATGAGGTCTCTTGCTAAACTACAGGGAAATTCAAGTCGCGCACTGAGAATATTGCAGTGGGTCGTTAAATGCGCTTTGGTCGACCAGGTAAGGACTATTAAAGGATATTTAAATGGTATTTGTCTAAAATAAATTAATAACCCGAGTGTTGACTGTATTTTGGATTTCATTGAGGTACAAGCGGCGGCCCGCGACACAGTCCGCGTGGAATTCGCTTTCGGCACAGATAATGTTACAAGTACTATAGCTAAAAGTCTTCCTCGAATGGGCTATCCAACGCAAAAATATACTTTTAATTCAAAGCTGCATTTCTTGAGATGAGCACGTTCAAACAAAAAAAAACGAACAAACGCTTTAAGTTTATTATATTGGTAATATAGATTTCTGAATTTAATACAATAAGTGGGCAAAGCAATCTAACAGTAGGCAAGTATTCAGAGGTAAAAAGCTTTTCAATCGTACACGGTCATTTACTTAAGACACGTTGATGGATGGAGACGTATTAAAAAAGTACTTACATTTTAAATCCAAAAGCACGCAAACATTACATTAAGTTTAAACGTGTTCGTAGCGAACTCAATGTACAACAAAAGAGATTTACAAAATACGAAATCAAACAGCTTCTATAGTTTCCAACCGATTCGACATGAACAAAGCCAACACTTAGTCTTTGAACATTCACTGATATAAAGATTTCTTTGATAGCAAGCATTCGGAACTGCACTTGAAGCTGCTTCATTGAAGTCGTTATTTGAAGCTAGTAAATACAAATACATTTATTGCAAACGTGACTCACTGGACAAGAAACAGTTTCAGTTGAATATTATTAAGTACCTGACTAACTTGAGAGATCACTGGCCCATTCATTAACTATAGTAAATCTCGTAATACATTTATTGCAAACGTGACTCATTGGACAAGAGACAGTTTCAGTTGAATATTATTAAGTATCTGACTGTAGCTCCCCCCAAACCTACCCTACTCTTTCCTACAATCTAAGACCTAATGCTAACTGATGCTAATTGAAACCTAAATGACCTAAAGACCTAAATGACCTAACCTGTCTAACCCTAACCAGAATAATTGGCTCGTGATGTTTTCCTACTTTGGCACATGATCGTCTAGTTACCCATCGTTGTTCCTATAGTAACTCAGTTTCTTTTAGGAATTGGAATAAAGTTACGGTATATTGAAGTAAATATTTGAATAATGATAATTAACATACAACCTTTCATACATCAATCATATTTGTTAAGGATAGGTACCTAAATCATAAACTGAAGAACCTAAAACATAACACATGGGGAAAAGTTGGATAGATATTTATATATATGTATGTTTACTTTATGAAAGAGGACATAATGTATTGCGGCCCTCCTTTAAGGAGGGGGGCGAGCCTCCGGCGCTCCGAACTCGCCCTGTGGCCTCGTCCAATGACTTGGTCGGCTTCCCACCGCTGACACAATGCAAATGTCATATATACAGTAAGAGGATGCAACCCGTGACTCTATGTGTGTCCAGCTCACACGCAAATCAATAGAGTACAATCTTGTGCTCAAGATTGTTCACTCCAACTTAGATGAGTTTAATGGGAAACAACATAAAGAGTTGCTGGTAAAATATAGTTATTGCAAACATAAACAACATAATTGTATAGTTGTACAGATTCGTCAACTGAACCACATTCTATAGATAACTTATTCTGATCTAGAATAAGACAAAGTTTATATTACAATAAACTAGTATGCTGAATAAGTTAGTATGGCCAAAGAATCCTCCTGCTCCGTCAGGCAGACAGAAGAGACTCGTGCCGCATCGCATTACACAAGCCATCCAACAGATCAACAAACCTATTCCCTCTAGGAATATTAATTTAAATTAAATTCACTCAAAATGGTTCAAATCGACCAAACCAATACAAGTATGGCGACTAATATTGAAATAATGTTTAGGTAGAACACTTGAACAACATGAAATCGTTAACGTAAAACAAACTAGACTTTCTAGAATGATAACCACTTAGCTTTTACACCATTCTCGTCCCTCAGCACAGTGAACCGCCTTACTTCTCGAGGTTCAGCTATACTCCAACCACTTTTAGCCACAACACAGACTCTAAGCTAACTTGCAACAGGCATTGTAAATAAACACTGATTCTAGATTAACCGACGGTAATAGGTCTAATACTAGACTCAACTTCAGCAAGACTTTACAAGAAAACTTCCAAATCACAGCACTGACTTTATACTATAATTCACAAGATAGAATTCCCGACGCGCGAAATCCTTACTTAGAGCAAGGTGACTCCTCCGATCTCTGGTAGCAACTCACTTTTCCTGTTTGGATCCTCACCCTTTATATAGTATTCCTTCCTAAATTTGATAATCTGCCTAAATCTGCCTAAATCTGTTTAAATCTGTTTAAATCTGTCTAAATCTGTCTAAATCTGCGATAGCGCTTGAACGGGACGCCTATATACTCCCGACAAGGATAGCTATATTTTTTCTCCCCGCCCCCTTCAGACCATCAGCAGTCCGATTTTTATACTTTGAACCTTAAGTATTAGTACAATAAGTTTTACATTCCTTCTTTTGATTTATGATGTTCTTGAGACAAACTAATTAATTAATATTCTTGTTCTGTTTCTGATATAATAAATGGTTGTAAGTATTTTTATTCTAACAATAAATTGATTTGGTTAATAAACATTTCCTCTGAGTACTTTTACAATGTTATCCTAATTATTGTTTATCTACCGGTGGATACCAAATGCTACTAATTGTTCCAATAATACTTTAAATTAATTATTATTTCCTAGACTTAATAATCTAGGTTAGCTTTGTATCAATTTATTGATATTTTAGTATACTTTCAGTATATTTGTTTGTTTATTTGGGGCGTTACCCTTGCGGTACGTCACAGCTTCATCCCCCTAACTTTCAAAGACGTAAAAAAAATTTTTTTTTTTTTTACCAAATGTGAAAGTTAGTCTATCTTAAAATCAATTAAATAAACAAACTAAATAAAGTACCTAAATACATAACCATTTTGCAAAGTTACAGCTTAACCTAACTTAATGATTAGTAATTGAACCATTTCTGCCATCCATACAACCTAATACTTAAAAAAATAAATTATCGTATTTAACTAAATATTGAACAAAATTCAATGACATGTAAAATCTAGAAGACAGTTTAGTAAGATGATGATGAATACTCTAAACTGGATTTTACAACCACACATAATTTTGGCATTATAAATTACAATCACTATTTTAATCGATATTTCTATGATCATTTATATTATTTATCCATCTTAATAAAGTTTTGATTACTGTGATCAAATGAATGATCATTGGTGAACAGTCGATATACCTATATCGCAATAATAAAACTAACTACAACTACTATTACTTTGTAACTTCCCTTTTTGTCCAGCGATGCTAGGAAAATAACAAATAATGTAGAATATTATTTAACCTTCATTCTATATATATATATATTTTTTATTGAACAAATTATTTAACTAACATCTTTTTTTTTTAACAATGCTAGAAAAATAACTAATAATACAAAAAATTACAATTTACATCCAGCTTCTCTTTTCTTTTCTTTTAATTGAGCAAATTATTTCACCAACATCTTTTTTTTTTTCTGCGATGCTAGTAAAATAACTGCAAATGTATTAAATATATTACCCATCCCCAGAAATTTTGATAACTCTTTAAAGGGAATTTGCCACCAATAAAATAAAATGTGAACATTTTATGCTAAAAAAATAAGCAATTTGTTATTTTCCACCTCCAGAAAACCGAAATGTGTAAACAAGTGTCTAAATCGGGATATCAACCCACGAGCGTCCCCAATACTGAGGCAAGGGTTGGCCCTACGATGCATGAAGTAAAATGTAGTGTGTATTTAAACCAAATATGTATTACCCATCATAGATTTACTGAATGTAAGACTTTAGCATATTGAATGCAACAAACAACCTAATTTCCCCTATGACATCTCCCCTCACTGAAGATGACCAGGTTGTGAGGCTGATCAAATCCTAATGAAACTTAGCAAGAGTCTCACAGCCGCATTCCTTCCGTCCGGTGTTGCTGTGTCCTACTTACATATCCTTCGAAAGGAGAGATGACAGTCTTTGGTTCGCATTAACTTATAAATTGCGATTCTCAATACCCATCTCACATACAGTGTCATACTAGAGCAATCAATATTTGGAATATGTGCAGTGTAATTAGTCATGGTCTTAGCTTCTTGTCCAGTTAGGTCTTAATTTATGGTGTTTTACACAGGACAGTGCCCTCTGGCTTAACCTAACACCAATGTCCCCATAAATTAATTCCATTGTTTTAAGTGAGTTTCTTTTGGTTTCCAATAACAAATACATCCCCACCCCTACTATATCCTTGAAACATGATCGTACCTATCTATAAAATAAATATATATCATTCTAATATAGTTTGATGATTCAACATCAGTTTTTTTTTTTCAATCTGATAGTGTGTAATGTTTATAAAAGATATAATACTTAGTTTTATTTATTGACCACAAATCAAGGAAAAGTTCCCTTTATATGTTCACTAGGTACGTATTTATTCTCAACAAACCTCCTTTAAATCGTTAATTCAACATTTACTAACTAAAATCCCTATGCCCAAACGTAACTGGGTGAAAACTGTGATTTTAAAGTTTTAACTTAAATCTCTACCAATAGGAAACTATATTGAAAGCTAAAAAATTGAGGTTTTGGAAGATGAAATTTAAATTAACACCGCTACTATTACTCCGACCGAATTGTCCAGAATTAGCCGATCCAGAACCATGATGAGATTATTGCTATGTTACAATATACACAACAATTCAAAATTTACAAACCTGTGATAATAACCAAATCATAAACATAACAAACAGTCATTACCAAACTGTCAATGTCTCTTTTTTGTACTTAATTTTAATGCCCTATTTTAATTTTTTCTTTTACTTTCCATAATAGTTGTTTACAAATATAAAATCTTACAATTAAACTAACTTATAACAACTCAGATTACCCGCTTAAATCTAGATTATATTTCGTTACATGCAAATTAATCATTATGTTCTATCAAAATAATAACCATGTACATATTTACGGGAATTGAACCCGCCAACTAGTCAACAATACAAAAACACCATAACCGTATACAGGGATCACACCTGTTTTCTCCTCAATACTCAACCACCTGCATTGCTCAGGGATCGAACCCGACGCTGCTCTATAACAAATTAACCTTTATTCCAATATTTAACGTTTTTATATTATTTTATAACTTATATTTACTTCCTCTTAACTACCCCTCCCCTATTCAATTACAAACATCTGACAAAATGGTAGCCTTACTAAATCTACAACTTCTTTCAACACAATACTATTTTTTTTCTTGTTATCGTAACAACAAAACATTTTAGTATCGCAAACGCTCTCTTAAGTCCACTATTCTCCGCTAGATGTCACTTTCTTAAAATATTTATTACATAAGTAGATTGTTAATAGCTGATGTTTTGCGTACGTGTGCGTCTCCGATCGAATATAACATCCGAATATTATCTTAATGATTTCTTAATAACCTTTTCTAGTTATCAAACGTACTTAATTATTATAACTATACCATCTTCTCACTTATTTCTACATAAATTATACCCCATCCCCATATCCGTCAGTTCTCTCGACTTTAGAGTTAACTTTATTTTTCTTACAAGGGATCGAACCCCGTACACTATCATATTATCTGTGCTAGTTCAAAATATTTCAAATATCCTAGGAAGCAACAAAACAAATTAGTGAAATCACTTAAATAGGTACCTACATAAATAGAATTTACAATATTACACATTTAGAAAAACCACTTCACCTTCAAATTCCCTTTTGTATTTTACCCTTGGTGTCGAACCAAGGCCATCTAATAAAAACATTTATACTTCCTCCACTATGCCACTTCAAAATACATTAAAACCAACTTAGTAAAATACAATTAACATCTTATCTTAACACGCACCTTTCTAAGTAAAGTAGACTTTACTTCAAATGTATAACACTACTCGTACATCCCCAAGTTTGAAGAACTCTTTTACAATTTAATTGTTCACGTTTTATCTAGGAATTGAACCTAGTAATTTATAGATGCAGTAGACTACATCCCCAACTTTGTAGGTTCCGCCTTTTTTTTCCTCCCTGGTGTCGAACCAGAGCCATCCAATTTAAATATTTAAACTTTCATCACTAAATCACAACACAATACAATAAAAGTAACTTAAATAAAATAAACTTAAATGTAATAATAACTATCTAAGTAAAGTGGACTTTCCTTTCAAATGTAGACTCCATCCCCATAGATTCTAACGCTTTTATTCTTTAGAATGACGATAAATAAATATGATTTGATTATCGTGATCAACCCAGGAATTGAACCCAGTAATCATAAGTGTAGTGCACATCATCCCCACCTTTGTTAAACCCGTTTATTTATTGTTATTTTGTACTTGGTGACGAACCGAGACATATTATCAACTTAAACATTTGAAGCTTTTATCGCTAAGTCAAACAAAATACATTATTACTAACTTATTTAAAAACCATCCTAAATAAATATATATTTATTTAAGTAACGTAAACTTTACTTACAGATGTAATAGACTGCATCCCCCCGTTTGAAAAACTATTTAACCTTTTATCTTCTCATTAAATTCAACCGAGGAATTGAACCCAGTTAATTACAGGTGTAGTAAACTTCATCCCCAACATTGAAGAACCCTTTTACTATTTAACTGTTCATTGTATAATATCCAGGATTTTAACCCAGATCTTTAAAATCCCTTATAACCTCCACATTATCATAACTAAATCACATAATAAATAAATACTTAATTTCTAATTAGTAATCACACCAATCATTAACCAAGTATACTACATCCCCAACACTTAGAACCTTTGTACATAAATCGATAGTGTTTGTTCAGAAGTCGAACCCAGAACTTTCAAAAATATTCCTATCACTAAGTCACAACAAATTAAAACAACTTACTTATAGCTATTACGAATATTTCTCACAATAGTGTTTTATCTCAGAGGTTACTACTTATATTTAACATTTAAGTACTTTGTATGTACTTCAACTTACTCTTAACCAGGAATCGAACCCTGTTTAATAAAAATGTTGTTAACTTCATTCCCAACTTTGAAGGACCCTTATACTAATTTACAGTGCATTGTATATTATCCAGGATTTGAACCCAGAACTGTCTCAATTACCACACTTCCATCACAAACTAACATAATGAATACATCATCTCTATTAATTACTTAACCACGTAACACACGTACTTAAATAATGTTTAGTCTACATCCCCCATTCCCCACGATTTCCGGATCTCCGCAAAATGAAATCTTTATATACCAAAGTATCAGTATTTAATACAGGGGTTGAACCCAGAACTTTTTAAATATGTTTCTAAAAAACATTCAAGTTCTTTTCGCAGTCACAGTTACATCAATAGTTGTCACAATAAAATTCTTTCATATCAATACCTTCATTCAACATTTTGATAAGTACTTTGTATTTCAACTAACACATAATCCAGGATTCGAACCTAGAATATTTTAGTTAAAGCATTCGTAATGCTTCCATTTTTAAACCATAATCAATAAATACATTCAAAATAAACTACCTATTTAAGTAATAAAATAAAATTTGCCAATTTAGTACAATCTTAAATGTATACTCCATCCCCATATTTTATGAATAGTTTTATGAATTATTTTCACCTATAGTTTTAGCCTGATATCGAACGCAGGATCTCTATTTTCAATCATCATACAAAATTAATTATTCTTACAGAATATTGTCGAGCTATTTACCATACTAAACATTTAACCTAAAAGCATGCACCATTTCAGCCATCTTCATGTTGCTAAACGTTACAAACTTATAACTAATAATAAGACTTTAAAATGCAAATTATAAAATACAAACTATAGTAGAATATTTATTAAATTTTAAACCAGAATCGAACTGGCAACACCTGTAAAACTGACCCGACTCAAATACTGTATTTCGATGCTATTTTTTTTTTTTTTAATTTTACTTTTAAAACTATTTTACCTAACATATTTACTAATAAATTAACAAAACTGTTATTACACATTATTCCAAACTAAAACACCTTTTTTTTATTGAAATATATTTACATAAACAAAACATACGAGTTGTCTGTGGTAAACGCTTAACAAAATCAACGTTTCCGAACGCAGTCTAGCGTCTGTGCAGAGCTGTCAAGTGTCATGTCAACGATAATGTCAACAAACAAAATGTCGAATTACGCGTATGCGCAAAGTGAATGATTTTCTTGTACAATTATAACAGAAAACATAAAGAAAAGTAAGAAATATATTCTTTAAACAAGAAAGTACATGTGACGGAGTATCAATCAAAAATTAAACTGGCGGCAACTAGGAAAACCGGTTGTGTTTGCAGGTTTGTTTTGATAACCTTTTTCATGTTTTTGTTTAACTAAGTAGAACTTTATAGTAGAACTAACTCAGTCTTACATTGTTTCAGATGCTAACACTACCAAAGCTTTACTAAAATGTCATCCGAGATCGAGAAATGATCTTAACTTATTCCAATAACTTTGATATATGATGAATGAATAGAAGAGTTCAATAACATAACCTACAGCTGCTATCCCACAACAAGTTGAAATAACAGAGGAAGGCGAAGAGATAGATGTTGAAAATAAAGATGTAAATGAGGAAGAAGATTTAAAGTTATTCTAGTGCGTGATTGATTGTTAATACACTAATTATGATGCTTGTTTACTTATTGAAAATCCTAAACCTTTACCTTCTCTTAGGTAATTACTTTTCAACAAGTAGCAGTAGTAGCAGTAAGTACTAGGATACTTTATCAAGTTTCTACATAATAGTAGGTTTAGATACATAGTGAAATTTTGTTACATTCTTTAGAGATTACATAACAATGAAGGGATACTTGTTTGCTTTTCTTTTTTGAACTATAAATAGTTTACAATATGGATTTGAAAGCTTTCTTTATTTCCTGTAAATTGTTTTCTATTAGTATGTTGAACATATAACAATCGCTTCACTTTATATGAAACTGGGGATTGAACCCAGAACATTGCTATAATAAATTGTTGGTCGAATAACGATCGCTTCAGTTTATGTTTTAACTAGGATTCGAACCCAGAACATTGTAATATAAGTTTTCATGCTTACACCATCAATTCTAACTTATGAAATACATTTAACCATCCCCCCAACTAAAGGAACTTACAGTAATTAAACTTTTATGTTATAACCGGAGATTGAGACCGGAATTATTGAAGATAAATATTGATGATTTCAACTCCAAACCATAGTATGTTTTAAATTAACCTAGCAATCAGAGTTGCTTGTCTTACTTATTTTACCTAACTTAAAAATCATTATATCAATTTTAACATGTTATTAAAAATAAAAGTAACTTTTTTTTTTATTATAAAATACTTAATCTAACTTACAATCTTACACCCATAACTATAAATTCCAATTCCTTTCCATTTCACGGACAGCAAATTGTGACTATATTTGCATATAGTCACCACTTAATCTAATAAAATACCTTCAGTAAGTCTTACCTACTGTCCATATTTTATAACAATTCCTATCAATCCTGCTTCACGGCATCCAAATTGTAGCTCCCCCCAAACCTACCCTACTCTTTCCTACAATCTAAGACCTAATGCTAACTGATGCTAATTGAAACCTAAATGACCTAAAGACCTAAATGACCTAACCTGTCTAACCCTAACCAGAATAATTGGCTCGTGATGTTTTCCTACTTTGGCACATGATCGTCTAGTTACCCATCGTTGTTCCTATAGTAACTCAGTTTCTTTTAGGAATTGGAATAAAGTTACGGTATATTGAAGTAAGTATTTGAATAATGATAATTAACATACAACCTTTCATACATCAATCATATTTGTTAAGGATAGGTACCTAAATCATAAACTGAAGAACCTAAAACATAACACATGGGGAAAAGTTGGATAGATATTTATATATATGTATGTTTACTTTATGAAAGAGGACATAATGTATTGCGGCCCTCCTTTAAGGAGGGGGGCGAGCCTCCGGCGCTCCGAACTCGCCCTGTGGCCTCGTCCAATGACTTGGTCGGCTTCCCACCGCTGACACAATGCAAATGTCATATATACAGTAAGAGGATGCAACCCGTGACTCTATGTGTGTCCAGCTCACACGCAAATCAATAGAGTACAATCTTGTGCTCAAGATTGTTCACTCCAACTTAGATGAGTTTAATGGGAAACAACATAAAGAGTTGCTGGTAAAATATAGTTATTGCAAACATAAACAACATAATTGTATAGTTGTACAGATTCGTCAACTGAACCACATTCTATAGATAACTTATTCTGATCTAGAATAAGACAAAGTTTATATTACAATAAACTAGTATGCTGAATAAGTTAGTATGGCCAAAGAATCCTCCTGCTCCGTCAGGCAGACAGAAGAGACTCGTGCCGCATCGCATTACACAAGCCATCCAACAGATCAACAAACCTATTCCCTCTAGGAATATTAATTTAAATTAAATTCACTCAAAATGGTTCAAATCGACCAAACCAATACAAGTATGGCGACTAATATTGAAATAATGTTTAGGTAGAACACTTGAACAACATGAAATCGTTAACGTAAAACAAACTAGACTTTCTAGAATGATAACCACTTAGCTTTTACACCATTCTCGTCCCTCAGCACAGTGAACCGCCTTACTTCTCGAGGTTCAGCTATACTCCAACCACTTTTAGCCACAACACAGACTCTAAGCTAACTTGCAACAGGCATTGTAAATAAACACTGATTCTAGATTAACCGACGGTAATAGGTCTAATACTAGACTCAACTTCAGCAAGACTTTACAAGAAAACTTCCAAATCACAGCACTGACTTTATACTATAATTCACAAGATAGAATTCCCGACGCGCGAAATCCTTACTTAGAGCAAGGTGACTCCTCCGATCTCTGGTAGCAACTCACTTTTCCTGTTTGGATCCTCACCCTTTATATAGTATTCCTTCCTAAATTTGATAATCTGCCTAAATCTGCCTAAATCTGTTTAAATCTGTTTAAATCTGTCTAAATCTGTCTAAATCTGCGATAGCGCTTGAACGGGACGCCTATATACTCCCGACAAGGATAGCTATATTTTTTCTCCCCGCCCCCTTCAGACCATCAGCAGTCCGATTTTTATACTTTGAACCTTAAGTATTAGTACAATAAGTTTTACATTCCTTCTTTTGATTTATGATGTTCTTGAGACAAACTAATTAATTAATATTCTTGTTCTGTTTCTGATATAATAAATGGTTGTAAGTATTTTTATTCTAACAATAAATTGATTTGGTTAATAAACATTTCCTCTGAGTACTTTTACAATGTTATCCTAATTATTGTTTATCTACCGGTGGATACCAAATGCTACTAATTGTTCCAATAATACTTTAAATTAATTATTATTTCCTAGACTTAATAATCTAGGTTAGCTTTGTATCAATTTATTGATATTTTAGTATACTTTCAGTATATTTGTTTGTTTATTTGGGGCGTTACCCTTGCGGTACGTCACATGACTAACTGGAGAGATCTCTGGCCCAGTCGTTATCGAAACTGATAGAATTCATTCAAGCATTACTGTTTATTAATTTCCATTTTTTATTGATCATTTTCAAATTATTCATTGCACTGCGTTTAACTTCGTCATATACATATGTGACTGACAGCACTGTTTTCAGACTCGTAAGTAAAAAGTGAAATATAATTAAAGGAAAAGCCAAAATATCGACTTTCACTTCCCGTAAGAATCGATATATTTTTTTTAATAGGTACCCAAACAGTTAACTGTCAATCAATTACACAGTCACACAGATAGATACCCAAAAATAGTATACACAACCTGCTTAATAGTATTTTAAAAAACTAATATCTGCAGTGCATATTAATGTATTCATTCGGGTTACGCGATCTAATATAAAAGTCGAGACAGGACAATAAGTTTGGAGTGTCAATAGCCGAGTAGTCCATTTTGTGAAGACAGAGTATGTCGTTTATGTTTCGAAGCATAACTAACTCATTTGAAATAGTCAACAAATATTTTCCTGTGTCACCGAGTAAGTACAACATTACATAATTCTGATTGTTGCACAATAGGTACATAGGTACAGTATTGCATCCAGGCGAGAACTGATTGCCGTCGACATTCGATTTGTTGACGGGACGCGGTGTGCGCTCGACAATTTTTAACGTTACCGGAATAAATATTTTCGCTTTCACAGCATCAAGGCAAATCTTACGTATTTGCTAGATTTTATTGTCAAGAAATTCAAAATCGCACAAAATCGTCTTCATTGTCGAGAGATTTTTTCACGACTTTCTTTTACGTTAATTTATATCAGATGATACGGACAGATATGATTGAATAGGCAAGCGCTCTAATATTATAGTTAAATGGTATAATAATACCAAGCATTTAAAAATGCTAAAATAAAAATATACAATAAGAAACATAGCTTAGTTTTCCGACTTCTATATCACGACTAACACAGCTCGTTGTATGTTTGTGGTAGAAGTTGATTGCACCGTTTTGAAAGAAAACTAGGAAAGCATGAAATGTTTGACTATTTTATTTTTAACTTATATTTTCTATCCAAGATCCCAGACATCTTACTTCTGTTATTTATTCAGTAAACATTTCTGCATTCGTCTCAGAACTGTGAGGCGGCGCAATCTTTCTTGTTGACGATTCGCCATCACAGCTGTAAGTCGCTCGCAATTTTTCACGTCAGCCGAAGTAAATATAGAAGCTGGCGATACCGCGGGAAATCATTCCTTGAGTCGGACTGGTTAGGAGATTGCGATGTTTGTTCGCAAATATACGCGATTTTTTACCGGTAGCCTATGTAATGTTACCTCGTTAGTTTGGTTTTGTGGTTATTTTTTATGTATCGATACCGTATTATCTGATACTAAATTAAACTGGCTATAATGGCTTGCATGTGTCTGCCAACTAAATGAACATAATGAAATTATTCATATAAATATAGACACAGCGAAATGTATTATGCTATTCTTGACGATAGTGCTCTAAACCTGATGAAGAGAGTATTCTGTATATGTGCAGTAAAATAAATAATTATCAATTGTCACACATCCTGATTATCCTACTACTATTATAAAGGCGAAAGTTTGTATGTGTGGATGTATGGATGTATGGATGTATGGATGTATGGATGTATGGATGTATGGATGCATGGATGTATGGATGTTTGGATGTTTGGATGTTTGTTACTCTTTCACGTAAAACTACTGAATGGATTTAAATGAAACTTTACCACAATATAGCTTATACATCAGAATAACACATAGGATATTGGAAATCGAAATCCACGCGGACGGAGTCGCGGGCGGCCGCTAGTCTTTTATAAATTAGATTTAATACATAAAATAATACAGAGTTTATTGATAGCTTCTTAAGACATTATGCCTTTGCCAACAACATGTACTTGTAACAGTGTACCTAAATTGAAGTGTTCCTACTTCGTCTAAGCGTCAGCGACATTCAATTTGGTAACGACTATCACATCGATGTCGGGTGCTCGACAATTTTTCACGTCGCGTCACAAGTAAACGCGCCGGGAAGCCATTCGTCTCCGAGTCCGGAGAAATGCGATGTTAATTTACAAAACTTGAGAAGTTTAGACATTATGCGAGGAGCAGACTGAAATGAATGGAAAAACATTTTGATTACCTACTGGATACACTGGATCGTTAGCAAGAAAGATATACATTGGTAAAGATTGTAGACCATTACCGACACCCCTTCACGCGCGTTTATTTATCGCAGCAACCGCTCTTGCTTCAGCTGATAAATGTGATATAAATATCGGACGATATCAAAGGCATTCTCAAAACTTTAAAGTCACGACCAATACAATTTAGTTCGAGATTAGGCCTGTATATTCGGTTTCTATATGTACCTACGCGTAATCCCCTTTATGTATGTGGTCAAAATGATGGAGTGGTAAATATAACGATATTTTTTTTACCAACTGGATAGGGTACACGGTCGGCATTTGCAATGACGTCACGCTTTTTAATAACTGTAGCCCGCGATGTCGCGTGCACGACAATTTTTCACATCGTCAAAAGTAAATAAGGCGCGGGAAATCATTCGTCTCTCTTCCCGGCCGAGGCCGGAGAAATGCGATGTTACTTTACAAAACTTGAGAAGTTTCGCGATTATGCGGGGAGCAGACGCTCCCATAATGTGCTGTTTTGATTTACGTCGCCTCGACTTTGCTCCCGGCGCCGCCGGTTCGATAACTCAGGTCTTAACGTTGTACTCAATTCCGAAATGAATGAATAAATATTAATACTGGACTTTTCAACGGCGTTCTCCTTATAAATTGTGGTGACCTTAGCTATATTATTTAAAATTATACGTGTAGTTGTGTACAAAGAACCATTTTTAAAGGATTCATGAGATGTGCAAAAGAAGAAAACAAAATGATTTCATCACCCGGATACACTGTTTCGGCTGCAGCAACGCGTGATACCGAAGCGAATCACAGGAATCGCTAGTGAAAACATCGCGAGCGTTCACAAAAATGTTAACTCTCGTATCTCCATACGAACATCACCGAGCCGCATTCAGCCATGTTCATTTATCGCAGCACGCGCTCTCGACTCTCGACTCGCTGATAATTACGCGCCGCCACTTACGCTCGAGAACGAAACTTGTATTTTACGGCACAACTTTTGCCTTTTACATTGAAAGGGCGACTCTTTTGAATTTTACAGCTTCTGTAAAATATAAACCCCTCGCTCCCTGCTCATTCCGACGATTCTAATTTACCATCTATTGTTATTCTTGATTGAAATTTTTCGTAGCAGACAAGTCTTGTTTAAGTTGTCTTTGAGTTAAAGTTTTTTTTTATGTTAATGTGGGGAAGGTGTAAGACCTGTATAAACTCTGACAGGGCGCCATATTTTAATTAGCAAATGACAATTTAGTAGTTCTCTGTGTCTCCGCTAAATTACACTATGCCAAGTTATCTAGGCGTTGTGATTTTCTAGATACATATAGGGTGTGTGGTGGTACTAGTATATTATAAAATACGCTCATATCTATTCTGCAATCCTTGTGTTTATTCAATATCTTCTGATCCCAGGATCTTTTTGATTGTGAGCGTCGAAAGAATTAAGGGGATTTTTCAGTTCACCTACTAACCGACAGAAAATAGAGCGCGCACCGGTTATGATACTACTATTTTCCGATCTTAGTAGAAATAAATAGAATTTGGACTGTTTTAAAGTTCATAATTCCCAAGCATTCTCAAACTCATCGAAAATCATATATTTCTACCAAATATGTAAAAAACATACTTATGTACACTGATCGTCCGAGATTAGGGATTTTAAAACCTGAACAGTCAATAATACTTCAAATGAAAAGGATCTGTTCATCGTGTGTATGCAAGACTGATTTTGTCTGTAATTAGCAATTCGTTGGCCTTCAAACTTCCCTCCAAATTATCCCTCTACGAGTATTCCGTCCTACCGTGAAAAGGAACTCTTTGATTTTGAGAAATATTTTACTTTTGTGTAAATATTGCTGGTATGTCTTGACAAAGAGGGATCCACAAGATCATTACGGATTCACAAAGGAAGTTATTATTTCTCTGGCTTATACTTAAGTGGGTAAAAAAGATATTCATTTTAATAGTGAAAATTGATAGATTTTCTCAAGACTATGATTTTACTGTTCAAAAGCTACTTTGAGGTATTACAATCAAATAACACAGCTACATATAGGAGCATGGTTAATTCAAACTAAAACACCCCGTATTAACCCATCTGTCTAAATTAATGACCGTCAAACTAGTTTAAGGGCCATACCCAGCGAGGAATTATTGAGGATTCCCCAGCTTACGTCAGTTGTGACATACAGCAGGCAATAGCTTAGCGTCACCGGTAGTCCGATGCCCGTTATTCGGTCAACGACTAGTTTAATCTAAAAGCGTTCATTTCAGAATTGTTCCACTTATATGACCTTTCTGTCCTGGAGCTAATTTGCTGAAGTTGACTTGTTGCGTAAAGATGGGTTTTGGTAAATATACATACTTACTGTGTGTAAGTCCGCGGAGTTTATCGTCCAAAGAATTCACTGTTTTGAAATAAGCGCGACAAGCCCTAAATATGTATATCAAGTAAATGGCAAAGTGCAAGTTCATTTTATCTAGTACCAACAATTTTTAATATTTCACCTGCCTTGAAGCGTTGTTACATGAAATGGAAGCATATTAATTTGACTAAAATACATCCAAATATTTTATTGAACATAAAAATAATGAAAAAAAGTTCACAATTTTGAATAGTAACTAGCTAATCATTTTCGTATTTAAATAAACCAGGTCAGCGAAGCATTGCTTATAATGAAACACTGAAATATATCTTTAAATGCTTCACAGAAACAAAATTGTTTTTCCTTGACTAGAGTCAATCGATATCCTCACCAGATAAAGCACATTTAAGCAAGGGTGGCGAAGTTAATTGCCGTACCTACCTAGATTCCAATATTCGATACCGGAGGGTGAAGATTTAGGTCAATATTGTTACAATTTGTGCCATAAAAATAGAATAGAGAGAAATAGGGCGCAACAAAACTTTTATCCTCGACATTTGGGGCTACTTTTTAAGTTATCTACTTGGGTAGTCTAGACTTGTACGTTTATACGAGAAAAAAAATGTATATATATTAGGGTGTCCCTTATATGGCAAAAAAAAAATTTTTTTAGAATTTCGAAATGCATACCCTCCAATTTTTTTATAAATGCTAAAATGTACTTAAATATGAAATTTCATATCTGTAGCATGATTGCAACCCGTGCCGACCGAGCTCTAAAGTTTGATGAAAAATGGTATTTTGTTCTGATTCTTTGGTTTGATCCAAAACTAATCAAAATGCAAAAAATAAAGTAAAGATGAGTAAAACTAAAAAAATATCAATACAAACTTTTATTTACATACAAATTATAATAATAATGAACTAGGGTAATTTCTCTTTAGTGTAGTTTTTTTAACAGTCTGGAGACAGATTTCTATGTTCCTGAACACAACGCAACAAAAACTGTTTTTGCTCTTCTTCAGCCGTGATAAGACCATTAAAATCTTGCATGAATTTAACAGCTCTTTCAGCAGTGTCATTTACGACCTTCAAACGACTTAATTGTCTTCTAGCTTCCAAAAAAACAGGATTGTCACCCCACGAAGATACGTCTTCCCGAAGAAAACTGTCGTCGATCTGTAGTCGAGATAGAAATCGTTTGCTTCATTGAGTCACAAAATCATCCAGCGTCATATCTGAAATAAAGAAAAAAACATTAAAATAAGCAAAAACTACACCACAAAACTTTGAAAAAGAAACAAGAACCAGATATTAAGTACTTACCAAACAAATTTTGCGTAATTTCTTCCTACGATGGGACATAGCGTTTAGAGGAATCTGAGCTTTCGTCTCTGTTTAAATTATTGATCATTTTTGGTTTTGGTATCAACTTCTTTATCAAAGAATGATAACATGACTGTTTCTTCACACAAATACCATAAATGATGAATAAACTTGCTTATGGATGCCTTGGAACTTGTCGCGTCTACTTTTTCATATTATTACATATTTTAGAGCTTTCAAAAATGACAAGTCTTGGTTAGGTGCTTTAACTGCCATTGTACATCTGAGCCAAGGTTTGGTAAACAAGTTCGATACTGATACAAGAAGCTGTTCTCTATCGTCAAATGAAGCAATAATTGGCAACGTCAGGCAAATTATTCTGGAAGTCAGTTTTTATTGCTTCTGCCCTGGATTTTCTCGCTTCAGTACGAACTCGCTGAATCGAGGATTTGTTTATAAATCATCGCTGTTCAGACCAAGCGCTTCTACAACCGCATGGAGAACGTAAACTGAGTCCCTTATGCTTAATTGGCATCGATCTAAAGCTGCTACCAGTTTAGGAGTAATTAAACTTTTCGTGCCCCTTTTAAAACTTTTTTCAGGGCAAGGAATCTGAGTACTAAATTCAGAGTTCGAAATCTGTTCGTCATCCGAATTCTCAAGACATTCCAAGTTATCTATCGAAGAAGTAGATGCAACAGCTAATAACTCTCTTTGTTTTACCTTTCTTTCCTCTTCTACCAATCGTCTTTGCCTAACTCGTTCTTCTTTCTCCACCAATTTTTTGTCGGTTGCACCTAATCATCCCGGTCGACCTGGCTCTCTGTTTCCTTAAAAAATCTTTGACTTCCTCTATCTTCATTCTGTCAAAGGCATCTGCATGTGCAATATCAAACAAGTTATCAAGGTCTTTTACAAAATTCTTTTCACGATTCTTGAAAGTCAACTGAGCTTTCTTACAGT
Organism: Nomophila noctuella; assembly: GCA_958496325.1. Classification (NCBI taxonomy): domain Eukaryota; kingdom Metazoa; phylum Arthropoda; class Insecta; order Lepidoptera; family Crambidae; genus Nomophila; species Nomophila noctuella. The sequence goes on along the minus strand of OY292484.1, from coordinate 4,420,625 downwards.
TTTTTTGCAGCTCCCTCCAAACATGATATAATTATAAATCAACAAGTTTCTTTATGCAGTTAGGGATTGCCTTCATAGGAATTTAGGTTTTTGCCTTAAATATAATGCACTCTCTTATCACAAGATTCGCACTTTCACTAACAGTTAGCTTGACTTCACGAATATTGTAAAATAAAACGGTGAGAACTTGTTGATTAGATGGTATTTTGCACCATTTATCTGGTGGCTTGGCAGTCCGATAAGGAAAATATTTTGTTTATCACTTCGTAATACCACAGACATTTTCACAAAATAAACAACAACGGACTAAAAATGTTAGAAATCACTTATGAAATGACAATTGAAACTCGCAGTAACAGGTCACCGCGCTGCCCCCGCGCAACTTGTATGGAGAATTTAAAAACTCAAGTCGGCACGGGTTATCGTTTATAAATCGGGCTAATATTTATTTCTAGACTATATTAGGTCCATATGAAACTTTTTAGAAGGTATGCGTAAAAATATATTGAACTTGAATTTTAAGGGACACCCTAATATATATGTTTCACCATATTCTTTCGGACTGCCGGGATATTTTATCGACCATCTTGGTTTGTTATTCATAATGTATAACTTGAATACTATACAGTGTATTTGTAAATATCAAGACATAACGTGCAAACACGCAATTCGTTGAAAAACCATTAGAGATTTTAGTATGAGATAGGCTAAATAATAGGATCTACATGACAGTAAATCCAGAACATCTCACCAAGACATAATACGCTCAAAATGCTTTGCTATTATAATATAATAAGACACTCCGATATTTTCATTTATTATTTCAGTTGCTTTATACATCCAAAATAGCAGCTAGAATTTCCCACAATCTAAATAACGCTGTCATGCAGAAAATAATAAACCGTAGCATTAATTAATTCACATGCGACGAAACAGCAGGCTTTTGTTAAATACGAGCACAATTGTTTTATGAAAAGAAAACATTGTTCATAAAACAAACACTAGTACAAACAACTGTCCCAGTGTCTTCATTCACTGAATCTGGAAAAACATTTTCGCTTCTGTCGAAACTTTCAATTGTTACGTCCAACGCCTGCGTCAAGTTTTAAAGTTTCCATACTCGGGACAATATTCATCCCGGATCGGCGTTTCTATTTGGAATTTCCCAATGGGCTGCCAACATTGCCTGTGGAAAATTGCCAATGTGTGCTCTGATTCCGTCCGCGAGTTACAAGGAGGTACGTGAGCGGAAAGTCGTATGGACCCTGCCAATTAAGGACCAAATGATTCCAGTGTTATTGGGAAAGCTTATTGAAATGTGTGCTACAATCGTGTTATTTTGGGTTCCCCTATTTGTTGCCCTTTTTGGCGACCAGTGGTTTGCCATTAAGTGAAATAGAGGTTCTAAATATCAAAAAATGCAGTAATAAGAGGAGTGTTTATATTTGTTGTTTTTGTGAAATAAATATCCATGTAGGTACAATATAGACACAATAACATAGCTTAGAAATTAGGTAGTTCATGATGTAAAGCATGAATAAAAGCTTCCATTAGGACGGTGGTATCTTGGCAATTACATTTCGTATTATTTCAAATACTTTTATCTACTGAGTAGAGAGTTGGGTATTCTGCAAAGTAAAAGTTTTAATCGTCAACCCCGCGGGACATATACATTTTACACAGTGAGAGTTGCCTCGGCACTATTTTAAGTGTGGATATAATTTAACAAAATCGTTTTAAAGTTACGTATATTATCATTTTCTTATGTATATCGTTGGTACTGTTAAAGATTTTTTGTGACTTACGAGTATATAGCTTTAAAGAGTCATGAAAATAAGCCTTCAGATTTAACCCGATCTAATCGGGGCGAGGTTTAAACAGACTTTTTCAAAATCCAATATTTTTACCTTAAGAGATAGCCTGAGTTAAAATGTTTTCAATTGATACTTGTCCTCTACAAATTTCAAATGTCATTTTACTACTAAACATGTATTAAAAGACGTACAAAGTGAACTAAGAACCACGTGTACTCCCCTTTGGAACCACTCAACTACTCAACCTTTAGATGATGCTATAGTAAGCACGTATAAAAATACGAACAAAGTAAGTGCTCGTATATTATCATGATGCTTCACGTCGTGAGCTATAAACAGTGGACAAAGAGCTTTAGTCTGTACAAAGAGTAACCTCCACTTACTCTGTTGTGTAAACTTAGAAACCAAACTGAGAGATATTTTATGATAAAAAAATTAGAAAACATAACAATTGTAAATCGTTTTTTAAATCACGAGGTCAGTCTTTAAGGTAATATCAGATCTACTAATACCGAATACAAATTTTGGTATGAATCAGGATTTTAATCTGGAACTTCTACATAACAATAAAAGTAATTAAATTATTTGAGTTATAACAGCCTAGAACACCAGTGATCAGGGAAAACAACATTAAAATCTTTGCACAGAAATATCCCGTTTGATGCAAAAAAAACTTTAAACGTAATGTTTGTCTTAGTTTTAGTACTACACGTACTTACGCAAAAAAGACCTGCAAAATACGAAATTCTACATCAAAAAGGGCCCTGAAAAGTGCACTCAGCAAGCATTTATCATCATTTGCCCCAGCCAGGTAGTCGTGAAATATTCAACGGTCCAAATAATCCGCAGCGCGCTTTAGTCCTAAACTAATCTCGGACGTCTAGTGAAATCCGGAGTGGAACAAATGTTTCTACAAATTGACGTGCCTTTTCCAAGGATATGTTTTCACGACTCGTTATAATAAATGTTTTTTATAACAGGAACTGGACGCAATAAAACTCCTTTTGACAACCTTTGAATTTACTATGTATCAGGTTTGGTAATTAAGTCTACATTTATCTTTGTAACGATAATATAATAACCACCAATAACCAATAGCTTGAACTCCAATGTCACAAAAATAGGCTGATACAATAGGACTCCGACTTTAAATTGTTAAACAAGTAATAGTACTTGTTACTTGGTACATTGGCTATAGAGCCAATGTATTTTTAATTGTCAAACTTACATTTAGTGGTTTGTTAATTCCCTTTGTTTATTATTTTGGAATTACAAGCAATTGAGACAACCTAACGCTGTAAAGCATTAACTTTACAAAAGCATTATAGTACTAAAAGGCTTTTAGTTTAATCATTAAGCCCGTCTTATTTTATATTCAAGATCAACTCTGAAAGCCTAGTAAGATTTTAAGGCCCGTAAATTCTGATAGCCTTGCGTACGACGAATATGGATCGGTACTTCTAAAATACTTATATACACCTAATCAAACTTTTCAACAAATTTTCTAACCAATTTGATTCCATCGAGAAGTAAGCTATAGCATATATTAAAAAATATAATAGTATGTATTTGCCAATTTTATCGCTTAGTTAGACCATGACTTCACTAGCGTAAAAGATAACAAATAAATCGAAAGACGATTCAGCGCTCAACGTACCGACGCTCGTCAGATCCCATTTCTAGTTCGTTACGTCACTACGTAGGTCCGAGACCTTACTTAATTACCGGGGTCGATGCTAATTACGTTAGCCGGCGACACCGGCGGCCATCCGAACAATTACCTATCATTTGCTCGCTTTGTTAGAGTCGCCGGTGAATTGAAAAGGGGATAGGGGCGGTGGAACTCGTGTGCCGGTTTTCGTCCTGTCATTACTGTTGTTCTGAATACGGAGGGTTCCGATTCAGATTTATGAAGGGAACAACGGGCTTTTCCGCCTGATTATTTTTAGGAGGAAGAACACCTTTTGTTATATTTTTTGCAGTGAGTTGATGTAAATGTGTAAATGCACGTATAAACAATGACATATACTCGTATTGATCGAATCAAATACATGACTGTTACAAACCAATACGTATCGAGTACGTATTGGTCTTATTTACACTCTCTCTTTGGTTATAAAAAAGTGTCTTAAAGTTCTGTTCTTGACTCAGATATATCAGATTTCTTACATAGGTAGCTCGGGTGTATGGTCAACAAACATTCAGAATTTGGCAAGCGTGGTGACCACCGATAATCTACGCCTCCCCATTATTAATTCGAAGACAATGACAGTGGTGGTCTATGTTTTGGTAATTATGAGTTCATTTACATATCTTTACTTTGTAAGCTGCATTACTTAGCATTTCCGATTGGTTTATTTTTAATGTTTTATTTTCTTGGCTTTATTAATTAATTATTCGGTTGAGAAAGCTTCTTTTCATAACAGAAATGGCAAAAAAAATATTTCCTTCTCATTTATAACACAAGCTCCATCTTCATTGGATTAATAAAATGGAGGGCGGAAATTAGAGAAAAAAGTCTCGTTTGTCGTCGATTCCTCTCAGCTATTTGTTTAACCTTTATTCGCTTTCCTTAAGGAGCTTAAATGACCGCGTATTCAATCTTGAATGAATTGAAATTTATGGTTGATGTTTTTCCTAATTAAGTTCATAGAATTTTATAGCATTGCAACATACGTGTACTAAGATTTGTGGTGATGTTCTAAGATCAAATTGTTTATCCACCTGCAAATCATTCAGATAACTTAAAAAACGTTACAATACTAAAAACATATTAAATGTGTGCAAAAATGTATCGTAGAACTGTTCAAACAGTTAGACTTCAATATAAATACTTTCAAATTTAACATAATCATTATCTACTCAAAATAAAAAGTAGATGTTAACTTTGACCCAATGGGTTTTGCACCCCTGTCATGGATTAGCGAAGTCTGTCGGCAGTGACGCCGACGTAATAACTGAACTTGCCAAATCTTGGATTAGCAGAGTCCAACCCAACTTCGGGACGAATTAGTATTACCGGACATATTTTGACAAAGACAATAGTAATTTCGTAGATGAAGGCTTGTCTTTTCATCTGACATGTACATATTGTTCATACCTTTTTTACAATTTAAAAACATGTATGCAAAAAGATACTCCACAAACCATTTAAAAACTTTCCGTTGCGTGCGCTTCATTTTGAACCGGTAATTTTATTATTTGTCCTACTGCGTCCTAATTACAACTTGTACCAAATTCCCGACACATAATACAAAAGCAGTCGAAATTACTTAAATCTCCAAAACAAAGCGCGAATCTGTGACCGGGAAGATTAAATTTATTATTCAAAACAATTTTCTTGGAACAAAGCTCGCCGGACCACAGCCTTTTGCTTCAGTTCATAAAACCTGCAACTATTTGAATAATTCCACACCTGCGTCGAATTCCGTCGCCGAGTTCAAATTTGGAACGATATTGCTTGAGACAAGCGTCACCGTTGAGAAACAGAAATGGAATATGGCAACTTTATTCATCAACATTAACTCAAGAGAAAATATTATTATTAGTAGGAATGTGATTACGCGACCAGTTCTTTGTCACGATATCATTGGTTGAATAAGACCAAGATACACTATAGTTAGTCCATCATTGTAGTAAATAATAGTAAGCTATTACGAGTACGTTAAGCTGTGATTTATTCTGTGTATAAAATATTTTATTTATAAATCTATGGTTAAGGATTTTATATGTTTTATTTTTAAATTACTACAACTAACCACAAACTCCTTGTAAGTTCACGATTCTTAAAAGAAAATTCATGTAATATTTCAAAGTAGAATAATAATAAAAAGCTTGACTAGTTATTCTAGTACATAAAGCACAAAGCGTTGTTAGTTTGTAAAAGAGCCATTAGTTAGATTTAACGAAGTACTCGAGGAATTCCACCTGTACGTGTTTGCTCAAATATTTACCTGCAAAAGTCCCGGTGTAGTCTTACGTTAAAATCATAATATAGTACCACAAACATACCCGTAAGGATGATTATGTGTGAAGCAAATAATTTGTGTACCTATACTTCTATCTATACCCATATAATAATGCTCAAGAGTTTGTTTCTTCGAACACGCTAATCTCAGGAACTACTGGTGCGAACTGAAATATATTTCTGTGTTGGATAGTCCATTTGTCGAGGAAGGCTTAAGGCTATACAATAACACTATATGTTATCTGTGACTTTGTGTGCTGAAACCGAAATCGACATAGTACCCAGCTTAATATTTTCATGTTTGGTAAAAAATAAATTAAAAATAAAAATTTGAAAATTAAAATCGTTGATTTCTTTTTGAAAAAAGGGGTGAGGAGCGTTTGAGTATTCATGTATCATGTCAGTCAAAATTCACATTTATTTATCGATCGAAAACAACTATTATTTTATGTTAATAGACATCTTTGTTAAATCTTCAACGTGTTCTATTTGCACTGAATCTAAGACTACTTCAAACTTGCAGATACACAGTTATTATTTGTTAAAATACAGTAACTAATCCACTACAACTTAGTTTGTTGTATGAAGAGGCATTGTTTAATGGCTTCAACTGTCGCACTTAAATAAGAACCAGCCCAACAACACTCAAGAATCTCTGTCCAATCATAAACTACGAATATGAATGTATTTCAGAAACTAGTGCTACGAAAACATTGAAGTTCTTAACTTTCTAGACAAGGGTCAACCGGTCCCTGACTAACTTTGAACATCCAATTCACTTGATCACGCCATTCATAGTCAACGTTAGATATAGGAACCTGTTATTTGGGAACAGAATCGTTTGAGTTAAGGTCATTCATTTGTTAGGACACGTATGAACGATGTTTGATCAATTTCAATGCAATGACATTGATTTATCGTTGTTTTTATCCGATATCACACATGGCCATTCTACATAAAATGATATTAATTAATAGATTAAATTGTATATTCTCACTGCTTTTATACTTGCGAGAAAAACATTCAGCTTTTTTCTACGCAAACTTGGCTCAGCATTGGGCAAAGTTAATTATGCTGAAATTATACGCTGTAAAGAATATAAAGGGGATTTAATGATGTTTATAAATGTTTTGCTTGAAGCAGTTGCGTGCCAATTTCCTTTAGTGCAGCAATTATGAGTACATAGGCTTTGTTAGCCATTCACCTTTCGTTAATAGGGCTGCACAAGTGCACAATGCTTGAAGCATTATGCAATGCATTTCAAATAATAAATAAATATCAAATTTACTAAGTTTTCTAGCAGTATCTTAGAGGTTAAACACTAAAATATCGTTTTTTTCTATAGGTAGGCAAACGAACATGACAGTCACCTGATGGTAATCACCGCTGCCGATGGACATCAACAACCGCACAAGGGTTGCAAATGCGTTGCCCTCCCCAACTGAGCTCTAAAGTCGCCACCTTACTCACCAGCAGAAACATAGCACAACAGTTACGAAGTGCTACTTCACTGCCTCCTTAAAATTATCGAAAGACCATACGTTGGGTAGACTCACACAACTCTTGGTTTGCTAGATCCGAATATTCCTACGCGTTATGTATTTTTAATATTCAGAACCTTGTTAAATTAACACGTTTGTTAAACGTGAATGAAATTAAAGCTGTTTTTGGAATATTCAAAACACATTTTGCCCTCGGAATTCAAAATGAGCCCGAGAAGCATAGTAATTAATAAAGATGAACACGGTAGTCGCGGTAATTTTGCTGGTTTATTATGAAGTTCATATTCAACTTTTATGATAAGCATTATTATGTAATCTTGAATAATGTATGAGTTCGTATAAATTGAGCTCTCGATTGATGTGCTATATTACTCACTGATTTCTTTGAATGCCCTTGAACTATGTCAACACGCACACACATAGTCTTCACCATGTTAATATTCTTAAATTCTTATAACTGTATGCTAACTGTGGAACCAGGACCGAAGAATGATTCTTCCATTTCATATTCCTTTACTTTCCCGCGATTCCGCTACTTAAAATCATCTGTCATAGTTGTAAAAGCCTATGTTTGTAGGTATGTATTCCTTTCAAGTAAAAAGTACTTGGGAAATAAAAATACTTTGGGTAATGATAAGCCAATATTTGCTGAAGGACAAGATATACATTTTCCCAGTAGTCAAAATATAACATTTTCATGTCTAAGGTCTATCCGCTACAGTAAGATATCGCCATGCGTATATTCTGACTAAACGAATGAATATTGTAACCCTTAATATGAGGAGCCCAAACTTTAACCAACAGTCGACAAGGTCCAGCGCCTACTACTATATTAGTATTATAAATATTTCCATGGGTAGAACGGAACTAGGTAAGTTGCATCGTGAATTTTGTATGCTCCGTTCAATTCGGTGGACTGCTCTCGGCTCGCCGATGCTTAAACTATGAGATTGCGGTTGCAGGGAAGTTTCCCTGAAACATTTACATATATTTATATTATGGTACCTTTTTGCCTCAGAAAATAATATGCATTAAGACATCAGAGCCACATTAAATAATTTTCTACGGTATATTACTAAAATAAATAAATTGTAATAATCATGCTCTTAAATAAATAATAACATTTCCACCGAGATAATCCCTACGCCAAAAAAGTGTTTTGAACTCTCTTTTACCTCAAGCTTAAAATGGAACTAATGCGGATGACAGAAAAACGGAATGTGTATTTCCGTATTTCTATCATCCGCATTAACTTATTTCTTAGCTGATGCATATTATCACAAAAAAATTACACTACTAATTACTAAACAGCGATAAACAAATATTCTCTTGTAACTGGCTACATAAGTGTTGTTCCAAATGGGTGCCGGGAGTATATTTTTTTGGTAATAACCAGCTGCTACATTATCAATATTATTAGAAGTTTATTATGATCAAATTTGCAACAGATATCGATATCGTAGAACCTGCAAATTTCTTCACAGGTAACAATCTCTAATTCCCTTCACTAGCTGCGTGGCACGGTTAATTGTCCAAGTTCCGACTCCGTGGAACAGTGGACAGCTTCCGGGCCGCTGACGCGTTAATTATGAGGGTAGAACTAAGTTTGTTCTCGGATACAGGAAACGATTGTTAGGCCAGCTCATACTGAGTTAGTTGCCTTTATATTGTTACGGAGTGCAGTCGGTCGCGTTGAAGTTTGATCCTCATTAGGTTTAGACGCTATGAATTTAACAGATGGCTATGAATTTATGTATTAGTGAGTTTTTATGATTTTATGTGCTTAAACTTTACAAGGTTTTGTTATCAGTTATTCCCGATTACTTCCTGGGTCATCACCTTGGAGCACTGAATCCGCTAACCTTACTACATATAGTTTAAGTGATAAATACAACAGCTACTCTTACTGATGCGGACGGGACAAATAAAATATAAAGCGTCTATGATTATGTCCAAGGAGTATTTAATACTACTACTACTACAAGTGGTTATGTCTATCACTACATACATAACACTTACGAAATCGCTGGCCTGTTTAACTAACTACATTCGACAAATTCTCCCAAAATTATACACCGCTCGGAAATAAACAGTTTCACTCAACAATTCGCTGACGTCAGCCTTCATAATACCCGCGTCGTAAAATGTAGTAAAAACTCCGTCGTACTAGGGTTGTCATAAACACGCCGGAGGTGGGATTGACCGTCGAGTCCGCAATCCACTTCCGCCGTTCATAAAACATTTCCACAACCTTATTTTTCGGTTTGAAAATACATTTTTAAAACTTTGCGCGGATAAAATAACAGAGCGTTTGGTGGTTGCGCGGTTAATCTGTTGTTGCCGCTTTGTTTACTTTCAAAATCGTTGAGATAACAAGGTCGGCACTGCAAATCGTCTAGATCTATTTGTAAGTGAAACGATCAACTTAATTCATTTTCCCAATATGCCCGAATTATATTACCTCGAGAATACGATTGCAAACCAAGTATTCAGTATGGTTGAATATTCTCAAAACCAGAATCGAACTCATCAATCAAAATATTTTAAGGTTTTGGATATATTCACAGCTATTTTAACACAAAAATATAAAATGCTTTCGAAATTCAAAATGAACAAGTTTCACAAAAGGCCAGCTTGAACTCTTTAACCGTCGAGTGCAAAAGGGCCCGTTGGAAACGGAAAATTTTCGCTTATGTCGCTCGCAAGCCACCACTTTCACAATCTTACCGCTGACACAATAAAGGTGGAAATTGCATGCACTTTACCGCAAGAACCCTTTCAAAGTTAAAACTATGAGTTGAATATTTTGCCAATCTTACATTTTACATATTCCTTGTCTATTGATATCCCGTGAATTTATCCAACACGCGAGATTCAGAGCATCTCGGTGAGAATTTCTCTAGAATATTCCTGCACATTCCAAACTTGTTCTTTATTGAATCAAAGCACGCTCAATTTAATCGGCAAATATTGGAATCTTCGCCTGCGGGTTAAGTAAGTTTATCTTGTCTTTCTTACGAATATATTTGCATTCCCCAGTACCACCTTTGTGGTGAAGCAAATTATTGGAAACCTCCAAAACAGCAAACACAAAAAAATATAATAATTATTTTTAAGCCGAGATCGGAAAAGACTGGGCCGCATTTTTATTTGCTTTGATTGAATTATTTTAATCATATCTTCGCTGTTGCGTAAGGATTAACTGTAATACATAAATCCTCTTAAATAAGTGTATTTTATAATAAACACACGTTCGAAAGTGACATAACGCCCACATAATACATACGTTCATCTCTTCATCTGTAATAATAACAACTAACAACCCTTATAACCTGAGTATGAAGTAGTTACTACAAGGACATTACCTATATGAGTCTCTACGCAGTCCGACATAATCCTTGTCTTGCAAGACAGCTTTAACTAATCTCTCTACGAAATATGGACTACGGCTACTTATAAATTAGTAACTGAGTATTCATGGAAATCGTTTTCGTACATTTTGAATGTACGAAAACGTTAAAACGACACGACCAGAGTTGCTATTGCATAGAACAGCTGAAGTTCTGTGGGTGTTACCAATGAATATAAAAAGTGTGTATGTTTTTATCTTCTTGTTTACATTGAAATAAATTAACGTGTCCTTTCAAACCTTAAAAAACAATTTATTAATTTATTATCCACGATACATGACTTATAAGGTAACATATGTGCTATTAAATAAGCGGTAATCTAACGCCGATATTTTCACTAATGAAGACATTCTAAGACTCCATATTACGATGAAGCTTCCGTCGAAAATCCCCCGAACGTTTACATGAACCTCGCCAATAAAGTTCCCCTTTATGACTATTTAAGGAGATCCTGAAGATATTAGAAAGGACCTTAATCTTATAAAGGCAGTAAAGGTCCGAAAATGCGGAAATAATCTCCGCAGATTGCATTTACTACTTGTGAATATAAAAACGTTCTCAGTAAGTGCCATTATACATCTTAGTGAAGATAATGTGAAAAGTTTTATTTGAAAACGGTCGACGCAGGTTTTAGTAAGACGTCAAAGGAGAAAGTAATTCACATGATGGTAGGTAACATTGATGTATCACTACATAGTATAAAACAAAGTCGCTTTTTCTGTCCCTATGTCCCTTTGTATGCTTAAATCTTTGAAACTACGCAACGGATTTTGACGCGGTTTTTTTTAATAGATAGAGTGATTCAAGAGGAAGGTTTTTATGTATAATACATGCATAATATAGTTGAGAAACACTAATTAACTTAGTTGCACCCGTGCGAAGTCGGGGCGGGTCGCTAGTATAATACTAAGAATAAAACTGCCAAAAAGACTCACTTTTACAGTATATTGGCACTAAGCCTATGCCTTCACACATACACACTGTAGAAGCAGATTTAGAACCAGTTCTACCGGTTTGGTTGTTAACTCCGGAATCTGAATTCAAAGAGAATATCATTGTTCAGTTTCGCATGTTTGTTACGGAAAGGATTTTGTGTGTAATACTTCGCTCATAGTAAGCAAAAGGTATGTGCAGAGTAACAAACGTATAAATAAATATTTGTAGTAGAATATTACTGTACACAAAACTTATTTTTTTAATTTTTGGATCGACTGCACTTTTACAATATCACTGTATTTTTGTTCGCGCTTCGTAATAATAACTTTATTTTTATTCCAATCCTTGCGGCAGACTGTTTTGCTTGTAAGATGTCAAAAGGAAATAACAGTCAAACTGCGAACTATACATGTATTTTCTGTTCAATTTCGTCCAACCCTACCATCAGTGATACCCAGACCGTGATAGATGTACGGCGTCATTTCATTGATGGCTTCAAAGATTTCACATCGACGTGAACTTTTTCACCCTGTCGTCCACAACCGCAAAGATAATAAATCGTAACTGCGATCCCGAGGGCGACAAGCCGAATTCATACACTTCAAACAGTTGGTTAGTTTGGGCAGCCGTTAAATCTCCCGAGCCTTGCAAAGTCAAACTTAGTCAGAAGTGGGAAAGGGGGAGGAGAAGACTTAGCTACATTTGGCTTTACGACACTATCACAATGTAACAGTGTTTGTTTGATTCATGACCTTATATGCAAAACAAATTACAACTTTTTAGATAACTAGATACATTAAGTTTTCCCTAAAATTTTTCATTGCTTACATCGTTATGGCATTGCTGTGGTCATACACAAGACACTCCTCATGCCAACCCTCACGCTTCAAATCAAGTAATATTAATAATTATCAAGTAACTATATTAAAAAACATTATGTCAAAGGTCAAAATAAAGAACGGAAGCTTATTCACAATATGTCATTCCCCCAAACCTTCGTTTAAATGGCTCAGGACGAGCATAAAAACTTTAGGACAGAATCACCCAACAACCGCATTGTTGTACAAAAGGGCGGGAAAGGGAACAAAGACAAATGAGGGTACAGGCTACATACACCGCGTGGTTTCATTAAGGTAATGAGCCCACCTTATGGCCATTACTCTGGCAAGACGTACAGAGTATTCTAGGGCGACTTAGTATGGTTCTTGTTTTCTGGACGTTTTTTCTCAAAACAGAAACAACGTTACGTTGAGTAGTCAAAAGTTTTCTACAGCTAGGTACTATCTAAACTCAGTAACTGAAGGTTTTTAAGAACTTGTCTCAGTGACAAATTAATTTTAACTTGTATTTTCTTTAAAAAATAGTCAATTTTATACATTGAATACTTTTGTACTAAATGTAGTACGAAAGTATTCAATATATATGTACAATGGGCTTGGATGGATACATTTATAATGATAAATGTATCCATTTCGGACGTACGGCACTCGTCAACGTACCAAATCGACAGCTTTATTGGTAAAATATTCGCATTTATTAAAGCCCTTTTTGAGTTTTATTTAAAATCGGTGATTTTCATGTTGTTATTTATGCCGGTAATTCATTAAAACGTATTTCTGTTTTAATCAGATTAAAGGACCAAGGACGACATCAGTAGATCAATAGACAGTTAACCAACTTATATGGGTTTTATCAGTTCTTAAACGCAGTTATTTCAAGACAAGATACAAGTTGAGTGATGGAAGTGCTTATCACTAACGGACAGGGAAAGTGGCAAAGACAGATGTTGGATACATCCGCCGACCGCGTGGTTTCATTAGCGTAATGATGCCAGCGTCGAGAGATCCCAGAAGAGGGCGTTGTGGGTCGCGGTTGTTATTAATCAATTCATTGGAAAACTCAAAGAGGTCTAGATTGATAGCATATTAGGCTTATTTACAAATATTTGAAGTCTAAATAAATTGTTTTTAGTACATTAAACACTTCTAAAAATAGTTTAAACTAGCGGCCGCCCGCGACTCCGTCCGCGTGGATTTCGATTTCCAATATCCTATGTGTTATTCTGATGTATAAGCTATATTGTAGTAAAGTTTCATTCAAATCCATTTAGTAGTTTTTACGTGAAAGAGTAACAAACATCCATACATCCATACATCCACACATACAAACTTTCGCCTTTATAATAGTAGTAGGATGTGAAGTTAGGTGTGAAGGTAAGTAGCGTACCATTTTAGAACATTGTTCTTTAAATAGACTCAAGCAATGTTATTGAAATTTATAAAAATAGTTATGTATTAGTTAGCATGTAAATAATTGAAAAAAATAACTTAGGTATTTTTAGATTTACTAGTATTTATAGGTTTTACCGGGCACGGAAGCGGTATTTACGTCAATAGTAGTACTAGTAAAGTCGATATTGGAAAATTTCCTGATATTCAATTGTGACCTTGAACTTTGAGATCGTAGTAAATGGCCGATATTATGCCATATCACGAAATCACCTGATCACATACGGTGCGTGATAGCCGGTAATACTATTTCAGTAATCGAATCGGGAAAGTGGTTTACTTTATCTAGAATTCTAGATAAACGTGAATTTTTATTTATTTCAGTTTTATTTCAAATCAAATGAAAAACGTTTCTATAAAATGTTTTTGAAATCATGTTTTCGTTATAAAGATGTGTTTTGGCTTAATCAACAAGGCTCAGGCTGTGTTCGGAATTAACAACACGAAGTTGACTTGGGAATCCAACCTAGGACCTCAAGACTACGGCCCGGTACTTTAACCACTAGACCATCGAGGCGTTTAACATAAACTTTGACTTGTAATAAAAGAAGCAAGACATTATGCCTTTTAAAAATTGCAACCAAGGGACAAATCTTATCGTAGTAAGAGAACGAGGAAAATTTTAAAGTCGTTTATAATATTTAACCCTCGTACGTGAAGGCTTAGCTCTCCTAAATGTGTGTGGACAATATATACGGAAAAAAATCAAACTGGTCGTAAATTGTGTATTTTTCCCGAAACATCTTCACTCCTTAGACTCTGTTTTCCTCATAAGTTTCCTCATATTCGGAATGAAATTGCCATTAGGGGCTGATATTACCAATGCCCATGGGTTTTCTGGGCAACGACTAATGGATAATTCCTTAGCTTTCTACAAGTAGGAAGATACGTATATTAAATATACATAGTTTGTTAAAACGTAAATGATTTTGAGTTGCTGCCAGGAGCACTCTTTTTTATTTAATACTTAAAATTACGACAGAAACTAGCGAAAGTTGAGCGAGAGGTTTATTAATGAAGAATTGAGGAATAAGTGATTTTTGTTTACAATGCCAATTTATAAATTACCTAACGAACATTTGAAAATAAAGGCCAGCCGTTAGTCCAGTCAAAATAGACATTCCAGTTTGCATTAATTCCCATATAGCTGGATTTTTGTGCAGGCCTTGAATACGTCATTACAAATGATATGTCAAAAGTCCCCATCGATCCCGCTTGTGCGTTGTTTTTTATTCGTGGTCAAAGGGCCCAAATTTGCGTTTTTTGCTTATATCTCTGAAACTAAGAGAGCTATCGAAAAATGGTTCAGGTAAAGTTTGTAGATCACAAAATTGTCTACCTAAAAGATCTCTACACTTTTCTTCTACAAAGCAGCGCTGTCGAGATATCGTGACTTTAGGCCGCAGGAAAGTCGTATTTTCGAGTAGCCCACATTATGCAATTACAATAAATTGTGTTGAGTAGTTTATCTGGAGCAGGTGGCAGATAAGTATGGATTGACTCTAAACTATTATTTACCAATTTCCAGCCCGAATTTTCAGGATTTAGATCATTGAAGTCAAAAAAGACAAAATGATGTAACAAGCTTGCATTCATTCCCAACAAGCAGAACTTTTGTGCAGGCCTTGAATACGTCATTACAAATGATATGTCAAAAGTCCCCATCGATCCCGCTTGTGCGTTGTTTTTTATCTGTACTGAAAAACTTCGGATCCTATTTCTAACCTTTCTGGTAGTCGAACCTCAATGTTCCCATAGAGACTTTTACTCCTTACATGAAATAGGATCATTTGGCGAGAAAAAAATATTTGGAATTAGCCTTAATTTTGTCTATTTTGACTGGATTACGTATTTTTATCAAATTATGATGCGCTATTTAATTTATTTAATTTGGTGCTGTTAGTTTTAAAAACAGTATTTTTACACATATGGATAAATTTTTCTATGATAAAATATTTTTATTTAATGCCTACTGAATTTAGGCTACAAACTAGTTTTTAACTACATATTACTAAGTAAATTAGTAGTCAATTCATTGTATTGGGACTTACAGGCGTAGGAATTACCTGGATTCTCGGGAAAGTTAACCTACTTGTTCATTAATTCAAGTGTATCCACAACCACATTATTGTAATGAAATCCGACTGAAGCCTTTGAGCTCTTATCTAGTTTAGTTACCATTTACGGGTAAACTTCTCGATGTAGTGGTTGAGAACCTGACTAAATTAGTAGCCGATTGAATAGTTAGATTTAACTATCATAGCGCACATAAGGACCTCCACTAAATTACGAGTAGTAGCAAATTGAATAGTTAGATATTTATATTTGACAATGATGGAGCATTATAAATATTATAATTTAAACAAGTTCTCCTAAATCTAAAATGCTCTTATAATCAATTTAGTATTACTAAGTACTACGTATAGAGTGGCACCTCGGAGAAATATTTGCTTAGACAACAGATGCCGCCTATTGCACTATTTATATAACAGAAAAAATGCCGTCTTGTTCTTTAAAACTATTTACAAATCATTACTGGACGAAGAACAAAGCTACTGGCGTGTCATTTTATAGATCAAAAGCCAAAAAAACTAAATTATCCGCCCCCTTCTCTCTAAGTTGACGCATCGATTTTGTTCTCGATGTCCATACGTAGTAGTACTACCTCAATGCCTATAATCGTAAATGTCTCTATGTAATAATAAGGCGTAACCGATGCATAAGGGCGTAACACACTGTATTTACCTCTATCCTCAGGAAAGTTATCCCACTTGTTGATTAATACCTATATACCCATTTATACAGTCGTAATCGAATGCTCCGTAAGTACGTACGACTCAACCCTTCCCTCTTATCGGATTTGGTCAAAGGCTGTCAGTATTTATTGATCATTTCGGGACACTGCCGGGAATTGTTATTGGCAAGGGATTCCGGGCAGGAGTAAAAGTTTTATAACTTAGCAGTAACCGAGGCAGAAGTTACACCGAGCAGACGGTCGCGGCCCCGAGGAGATTCTTATTTTTGTTACTCACTTATAATGTTGGCCGCGTTTTATTATTCCGTCGAGGTGTAGTTTGGCTTTTTATTGTCACTAGTTTGTTCCGCTTTTGCTTTGAGAATCCATAATTTTCCGCAAACTTGGAATCTTCACTTTGAATGTTCAATGTTTGTTCGGTTTTGAAAGTTGATACTTTTGAAGTGAACCTGGATAAAATTATATAAAAGTACTTTTCTAAATTAGGTGGATAGGTGGAAAATGCAAAAGAATGTTGTGCCTTTTTAGTACTTCTGCGCTTAAAGGTAATTAAAAGTGCCTAAGAAATTAAACCAACAGTTTATCCGTTACCTATAGCCTAGCAAAATTAATATTACGCAAATTCATTTAATGTAATTACTCCAGAAACTACGGTTTGCCAAATCATTATAAATCAGTCCAACGAGTTTGAAACAAAAGGGTCGATCCAATCAATCAAAGTTGATACAAATTTTTATTCAGGAACTTTCTGAAATAAACGGATTTCATTGGACAAGAGATTCCATTGATTTTGCAGACATCAATCAAATATTTCTGTTCTTCAGTTTGACTAAATTTTTATTTTCATTCATTAAAGCTTTTTAACGACCCGCTTGGTGTAATGGTCAAGATGTTGCCTATTACACAAGTGGTCGCGGGTTCGATCCCCGCACAGGACAAACATTTGTGTGCATGAACATGTCTGTTTGTCCTGGTCTGGATCTTATATGTATATATTTAAGTATATTTGTAATACCACTGTTGATTCTGATGTCTGTAACACAAGTGCTTAAGCTACTTACCACGGGGTCAGATCAATGTATGTGATGTTGTGAAATATTTATTTTATTTATTTATTATTTATGCGTAAACATGAGCAATGTTTGAATCCTACGCAAACAACGTCGCTTTCTTTGAGGCGGCCAAGCAAATGCGTAATTGCATTTTCTCTGATCTTTGCCCTCCTTTGGGAGAATCCTACATAATCCTGGCCTCGTAATGCATTCCCCGAAATGAGTGAAGGATGCTGTTTGAGTTAATTTGTGTGCCGCTATAGGTGTCTGGCCGACTGCGACTAATATATTCATAAAATATTGTTAGTTGAAAAGTTTTCATTTTAAATTGTAATCCCTGTAATTTTTACATATCACGCCTTTTTTGTACTTATAATTTATTCAGTTCTCAAATAAATTGGCCCTTTCGTAACAGTAATACCTACGCCTAAGCACTATTTGGGCGTAATTTACTTCACTATCAATTGGCAGCAAGTAGCTAGCCCTCCTAAGTTTTCTGCCCCACACGCAAATTGAATACGAGTATTCAACGTATAACGTTAACTGTACACTCAAGACGGGATGATGATATGAGTTACACAACATGGTGCGCTCATTCGAGATAATTAATTTGTTAACTCTTCAGCAGAAGACACATTCACGGTTTAAGATATTTGGTAATAGATAAGCTGGAAGCTGTTAAAACCATAATGACAGATGCTTACTACATAAAAGTTATATTCAATGCCAAATGCCTGTGTCATACTCGTCGTGCTATAGAATAAGAATATATTCTAATATAAAGGAAAACACAAATAGAACAGCGTGAAGAAGTATCTTGCGGGCCGGTATGACGATGGCAACGTATAGGATACCACTTTGGTACCGCAGCTGTTGTCATGGCAATTAGGGCTCCTCTTGTTCTTACCATCAAGGTAAAGTGTAGCCAATATACGCCGCTATAATAAAAAAGTCGGTGGCAGTTTCTGCCAGTTCTGACACATGCCAATTAATTAGTCATGTTGGTTCCTCTCAAAATCTGAAAGGGTATTGGTCACTAAGAATAAATGATAAATTAAACTATAATAACAACTCTTTCAGCTAACGGACTGATGAAACACATTTAAATAAGACAAATACATAAACCCCTCACTCCGGGATCTCCATTCATCGATTGTAAGAGGTAACCAATCTGAAGAAGAAGGAAAACAATTTCAAATGGAGCTACTTTGGAGGAGTCCCCAAGCGCCTTAATTTATTTTTCCGACTGCCTATTTAAATTCATGTTATGACCTAAATGCGTTTGGAGAGGCGTTCGATATTAAAAAAAGGTTTTCCTGAGCGTACAATTTATAAATAAGTATTGAAGAATACTTTGACCAGAGATAATAACGAGTGGCAGATACGAAGATCTATAAAATATTTTGTTCAATCGGAGAATCCTTTTGATCATTTTATTATTCATTGGTTTCAATTATGTGATTATGAAAATACGAAATTAATATATTAGGGTTTAAAGGCTACAGTTGTAGACATGGATGGTAATTAACACTCCTGGAGAGAAGATGGCTGCGGTTGTACCATATTTCGAGAAACAGAATAAAAAACTGTCATGTCGCTTATATGAAGAATAAACAAATCCCAACACATTTCAGCAGATCGAAATATTACGTTCGACGTTTACATAAAAGAAAAATAGAGACAAAAAGCTACCTTGTAATATCACGTTTCACATAACATGAGATGATTTTAGCGGGGAATTTTGTGGGTTCCTCAAAATATTCACACACGAAAAGTAATAAAACAGATCCTTGTTTTCCTGTTACTTGGCTCGAGTTACGTAACACGGCGGGAGGACACGATATAGCCGCATAAACTATGTATGTTAATGCTACAAGGGACGGGAAGCGAGCTACCATACGGACTTAGCTACATTATATTAGGCGTAATGGAAGTAATTTTCCTATTTACCCGCCGCAGGGGTAAAATACATTGTTCGGTGAAGTTTTAGGAACAAAATGTAGTTTAAACTCCGACTAAGGGTTTTTGCAATAGAGACTAATTGGGTTTTTCGATAGGTTTCGTCATAATAACCTCGCTTGTCGAATGCGGGTTGGCGATCACAAACCCGGGCTGTGTTTAGAAAAATCAACCCAAATTTTGCCCGATCCGGGAATCGAACCCAGAACCTAGAACCTCGAGACCACGGCCCGGTGCTTCAACCAATAGACCATTGAGGCGTTAAACAGTGTAGTAAAAAGCTATTCCAGAAATGTCCTTATCCTAAGACATTTCCTAAAGATAAATAAATAGAAGAAATCTATTTTCGTTTTCGATAACCGTTTTCACATCCTTAAAATACTTTTAAATTGGTTATATTTATCACAACAGTACTTGAAGTAACAATACATTCCTGATTGTATCTATAAGCGAACATTTTTCCCTCAGAAAAAGAGTACAGAAAGAAAATTTCCTAGTATCTTTTCCCGTTCCATTCAATTAGATGCAAAGGTTGAATAAGCGAGTACATAATCGTTTCAATGGACCCTCTCGTCCGTGTCTCGTATTCAATCAATTGGAACGCTGTGTATACAAGATTTAGTGCCGTCAATTAGATGAGGGGTGTTGGTACAAATACAGCCGTTGCTTATATGGATCGGGAAATCCTTGACATGTCGTGTAAAGTTAACGTGTAGGTAGGTATAAGATATTTAAGGCCATGGTATTGTGGATCGAAACATAAACAGATAAATTTTTAAGTGTTTGAATTTTTACATCAATTTAAACGTAAAATAAGAAGCCTTTTTCTTTTCTTTGGTATAGTGCAAGGCGACTTAAGGAAATTCTGAGGGGTGAGCAGCAGCCTTGCCCTATGTTTCATAGTTCTGCTTACTACGGTCACCAATCCGCTTGCCAAAGGTGGTGAGTGTGGGCATTAATTCCAATTCCAGGGGCTGCGTTTAACAGTAGACTGCAACAGGCTAATGATAGTAATGATACGAGGACGAAGTAAAGACAAGTCAATTTAATTTAATATACATAAAAGGGACAACTAACGACTACTAAGCTATACTGTTCGCATAGTACTTCCATCTGACAGTGCCCTTTCTAAACTACATGAAACACTTTAAGAGCATACATTTCGAACAACACCACTAAAACATTGAAACCGTTTTAAAGAAAAATACATCCGCACTTAAATCCGAGCGAAACGCTTTATGCAAGAGGGGCCCAATAAGTGTTCCGTTAAAAATGACTTTTTTATGTGCCAACGCGTAGCCAAAACCTATTCCAGCCCTTAATGTACGAGGAAATCACCTATTTCACGGTTACATGTAAACAGTAACTCACGCATAGTGTTGCTTACTTTGCAGAATAATGTCATCCTCCACTCAGCAATTTCATTAACAGGCCCCTGTTAACAGTTTGATGAATTACGACGACATATTGTTGGAAGATCGATTTTGTTGTTGAGAAGTCAGCTAGTACTCGTATAAAAGAGGTCCCGGATCTCATCCTTCTTCTCAAGAAACATAATGTTTCAGTTTCTATTATGCTAGGTATTCCTACACTCGTATACTGGAGTTCGACGCGACCGTAATCCTTCCATTATAATTACAACGAATGAAATTAAAATTTGCATAAGTTTTTTGGCAGCTAACTATACATTAACACGTCCGATTTTATGATCAAGCGAGAAAATAACTAAAAATATTAGTTTCAAGCGAGTGAGTTGAAGAATATTTCGACACCACAAGCCTTTCAATGATGAAACACATAAAAACTACTTCATTACCCAGTCCCGATTTACTCGCCAACCCAAAGATTATTATCAGCAAATTTACAAAAGGGCTCGCTCAAAACCCCAACTAAAACGGCCATAGTTTGTTTAATCCCTCGCGTACATATAAATGAAGATGTATTTTATTTGCCAATTCCCGGCGCCTGACCACAGTAATAAGACAGCCTTGAATAAGCCGTGGGGCCCTCTGAAGCCTTCCGGAATAAATTATCCCCAATTCCATCCTTTGTTTCCAGTCATTTCATTCTTGCTATGGTGCGTTTGGAATATAAAGGTTTTAACAACCTTCCGAGAGGAATGACAGTTTCATATTTGCTAGCGCAGCGCAGGAACTAATGTCCCATTCGCTCTTATGGCGACGTAAACATACGAGGAAAACAATTTTTACAACGCCCCCTTGCCGCGCCCGTGCCCCGGTAAATCTTCTAACACTGTGAGGAAACGTGCCTTTGTTTTTATTTATCAAGTTATACAATGTAACATCTGGATTATCTCATATACTTGCAGTGGCGGCAAGCAGACTGCACAACGCAAACATTTTACTCTAGAATAGGATTCATGTAGTTAACAAATAAGAATGAATGGACGAATAAATCATGTATTTGACAGGCCCGTTGGTCGAGTGGCTAGAGACCCTGGCTACAAAACCAAGGGTCGCGGGTTCGAGTCCCGCTAGGGGCAAATGTTTGTGTGATGAACATCGGCATTTGTACTCGAGTCATGGATGTTTATAAAAGTATTTAAGTATGTCTATCCGTTCCCTAGCTTCCATAGTACAAGCTTTGAGCTTAGTTTGGGGCTAGGCAATTGGTGTGTTAGTCCAAGGCATTTATTTATTTATTTATTTAGTTATTTACAACTACAGAAACATACTGCATATTTTATATTTATGATAGAAACGAAAAGTTTTAAAAATCTACTGTTTAAATCAAGAAAGAAGATAATAATCAACAGGATTTACTAACTTATTGCAATGACGAATGTAGCTTAATTAAGCATGACTTAATTTTTTACGAGCAAATTCTTCCTCAAGATTTCTCCCTGCGCCGAGGGTTAATTTGCAACAAACCAGCTCATTTTGTCGCTGTACTGGTACGTCCCTTAATCTTTGAGCGTTTCATTTCAAGCGTACTGACTTCAATATGATTATCTCCGGAACACAGCTGTAATGGCGGCGATTTCGTCTGTTGCTGTGGGAGCTACGTAGTAATTCGAGATCACAAGAGCCTATAAATGCAACGTGATGTTTCAACGTTGTTCCGTTTATGGAATAGGTTGTATTCCAGCAGGTGCTCACTCTCAATCTGGTAACATGAGTCTGCTGAAGTTCTCTCAAAGACATTTTAAAGGAAGACAAAAAAATATAAAAAAAAATGAATGATGATGGTCGTTACGTATGTAACTATAGAAATTGACATCATAAGTTGATGGTTGTTGATAACAAAATTCACCCAGGACAAAGAAATCAAAATATGTTAAACTTTTGTATCTTTCTGTCTGGATGTTTTTTAAGCATTAACTAACATATTTTATCATGATTGTGATAGTTTTATGGTGTACAAATGAGGTTAAGAGTTATGAACGTTCATATTTAGAAAATATTTGGCACAAATATCACAACTTTGTACCCGATCAAACAAAATATTTGTACCACTTTGTACGACTTGTAAAGATAATATCTCCCGATAAATGGAAAACAGCGGTTATATAGCTACGGAAACAAACAACACGCATGTTTCAAATCATGTTTAACCTCCGCACAACTCCTACATAATGCCAAAAGTTCATACTTTACGCGCTTAGTTCCGAATCGAAACATCTGGTAATGTTTATAATCTTACTCCTATCAAAATGTATGGGATGTGCTGTTCATTAAATCGTCGATTTAAATGTCGGTCCGGTTTACAAATGCATTGCTGGCGTAATCACTTCGGTAGCGTATTTTCGTAATTTATTTATTTTAATTTAAATTGAATACTGAATTTATTTGACTAAGTATAAAATATTTGATAAACTGCCTAAAAGTGTTATTGATTTTCATAGAGAAAAATCTAAGATGTTATATTGAAAAAATGATATGTATTTAAAAAGGCGTAACGGCTGAGTATCGCCAGGCATCTCTTCTCAGCAGGCTATACTCGTTGAGGCGCTCGCTGGTAGAGGTGAAAAGTTTTGACGAGCAAAATTAATTTACAAAGTGAATCAAATTACTGAATGAATTATTCCATTTCAACAATGGATATGTATCATAAATCATTTGACGGAGCTAAGATTTTTAATCATTTAACTATAAATACCGTCCGGCCGGCCTGTCAACTATGTTTACTGAACTTGATTTCAAAGAGGCTTTTGCCATTAAGCGGACTATAAAAAACACAATGATGGCCTACCATCAGGTTGTGTCGGTCGGCAAGATATTTGCTTGTAAAGTGCACCCGCAGATAATTCGCACACCTATAATAAAACTAGTGTAACTGAAAATGATTGAAAACTGACTTTTTGACACGGTCAGATTCTGCATTTAAATCTACACAATTTTAATGACACACTGGAAAAAGTGTTTTTTTTAGTTGAGCTAGTCTTATTCTAGGTGTGCGATCATCCTTGCAGCAGAACTTGCGCTGAACTGAGTTAAATGCAAGAAATGCAATGCCAGAGTTCTTACTGCAGCAGCAGCACTCACCTATTCATAAAAATTCAATGCAGACGAGCTGGCTTAGCTTTTTTATACCATAATATTCATGCTAATTAAATCCATTTGGTCCTTCCTAAAGTTTCCGAGTCTGTATGAGGAGTGTCTTTGCTTCTGAAAAAGTGGGATTGCTTTTATATAGAAGAGCAACTCCACGCCATATACTATACTTTACTAACCCAAAAAAATCAATAAATAGGTGATTGGTATTTGGTTAGAAACACACCTATTCGAAAAAACGCGGCCAAAGATCGGCGTATCAAAGCCTCCAATGTACTTTAAAAGGATGATGACACACTCTGCCCAAATATTGTAAAGAAAATGCTTGCCGCCAAACTTCGGTCACGTATTTTATGCGTGGTGTGTTTCTACAGTTTGTATAGGAAAATATGAAGCCCTCTATGAAATCAAGAAGTAAATAATCGACGTATTAATGAGCATGAGATTACGTATTCTAATTATTAGTGAGGACTTGTACAAAACCTATTTTATTATTCATGTTATTAATATTTTACCAACCGACATATTCAAGGACATTGGTAAAGCTATTGTTCAAATATAACGTAATATACCCACACGACTTAATGGCCGTCTTTTGACGAGAAACCTAAACAGACATAACCCCTGTGATCCTTCTGTAACACACATATTTGTTTAAGACCATAATATTGTGACATGCGTACAGTCGGCTAAGAAAGTGGTCTTCAAGTTTTGATAAAATGTCATGTATAAGTAAAACGACAGTAAGGTGAATCCGTGGCTTTACTTACTTATGGTCAGAATTATACTAGGCCCCTTATTAATCAAAGGAGTGCATGCCAACCTGGTCCCCAATGGCCTTATACGGTGACCTGAGAGGGACTACTTGGTGATTTGTGGATAGTTGCATTAAGCGAAGTCCCACATATGCACATTGCACATATCTCTAATCAAACATCATGACCAAGGACGCGTAAAGCATTCATCAAGAATAACAAAAGAAATAGAAAAAAAACTCGTTAGTAATCACATTAAAGTGATACCGTTTATCGTTAGACTTGCAATTAAGAATGTTTAATTTTCAGTAAGTTCAGCATTTACTAGGAGAACCATTTAACAGATAGACAAAACCTCTTTCCTTTGTCCTTCGTTACTCCAATAGTTTGGTTGTACCCTTAATAGGATATTAAGTCCATAAGTACGTAGAAGTCAGGAACACAATTTCGACTCGATTGTGCTTAAGATGTCTATGGGCCTCAGTGATACTATCCACTAGGTAAATACAGTATAATCGACACCCAATCTCACTTAAAAAGTACTTCAAAGTAGTTATGACTATATTTCAAGTAAGACATCAATTACCTATTCGATAGAAAATGTTCTAATTTTAAACCTTTGTTACCAACGGTATTTCTGTCAGCACCTACCCACGTATAGACGAGGTTGGTACTCAACAACGTCAGGCCTTATCACAGCTCAACTGAAAGTGAGTGTTTTCTTTACAAAATACATTTTACCGCCTCCTCTTTGATCTGAGCGTTTTCATGTAATTTGCATAAAGAATGAAAAACACCTGAAGACTTACTTTGTAGCAATTATAAAAATTTAAGCGGAGGTTTTGCTTCTAACTTCTTTTATAATATAAGATATTGTCTTAGTATAAGCATCCAAAAAAAAAATTTTAGGGCCATCACAAAGTGAACGAAAAGCGCGCGCATTCACCGTCATACAGTTTTAAGTACTATTTTATGTAATCCACTTAAATCTAAATATTTCATTTTTAATTTTTAAGATATCAATATAAAATTTAAACTTTGTATGTAAATTTTGACGGGCCCGTTGGTCTAGTGGTCAGAGAACCTGGCTACAAAACCAAGGGTCGCGGGTTCGAATCCCGCTAGGGGCAAATGTTTGTGTGATGAACATCGGCATTTGTACTCGAGTCATAGATGTTTATAAACGTATTTAAGTATGTCTATCCGTTCCCTAGCTTCCATAGTACAAGCTTCGAGCTTAGTTTGGGGCTAGGCAATTGGTGTGTCTGTCCAAGGCATTTATTTTATTTTCATTTATTTAAATATGATTTAAAATTAAGTCCAATTAATTATAAAGTGACACCAAAGCATGAAAAATTATTCTTAAAAACCATTGTCTGTAAATCACCTAAAAAAAACGTGAAGGCTCGGCACAAAACAGATTGGCCGTCTCACCGGAACGAATCGTTTACCGCCGATATTCATCAGGCATTATAACAAAAGAAAGCTTACTCTACTCACCGAATACTATCGATGCTCCTTTGTTTCGCAATAAACGCAACGCAACAGGCCCTTCGGGCGTCGGCGAGTGACGAGGCGTCGGAGACACACACAATTAATCTACAAGCATAATTCCACACAGGGTTGCACAGTTCCCGTTGTTTCGGAGGGTGGCGCGGCGTTCGGCCGCCGCGGTCGCGCGTTTGAGTCTGGGCGAAACGCCCGCCCGCGCCCCGCCCGCCCTACGCCGCCGGCGGAGCCTCCACGCCTTAGGGCTGGGCGTCCACTGAGGTAGAAGCGAAGCGTACAGGTGTTTTTCCTGGAACGCTGCTGATGTAGCACTGAATACGTTAAAAGTTATGTCATTAAAACATCGGCCGTTGAAGAGAAAATAAAGGAAGATGACACAATTAAAAATACTAATTTTCTGATAATTCGTAATGATGAGGCCTTCAGGTTGAGCAAGACGTGGTGGTGCCAAATAACAGTCTGATTTGGAATGTATTGCGTACTTATTAAGAGGTTTTCAATAATAAGTTTTACATGGAGTTGCGTTCGTACAAAATATGTCTGATAAGTTGTGAAAATTTTGAGAATGACACAAAAAAAATTATTGAAGTTCTGTGATTGGCCCGCCGACTCCCGCGCTCCGCTCCGCGCCGACTCCAGCCAATAGGGGCTCGCGTCGTTCGCGCCGTTTGTACATTTTGATCTTCAGCCAATGAGAGCGGATGACGTCACTAGCGCCCATAGACAATATAGTGTTGCCACAACACGTAATAAGCTTTAAATTTGAATTCCGGGATAAAATACCTTTCGGATGCAATATCTAGTAATGGACGCTATAAAATATAAGCAATGACGTATGTTATTTTGTCTCTCGAATAGTGAGTGTCCCTGAGTGCTCTATGACCTTACCTTATGGTCGATGTCTGTGTTTAAAATATTTGTCAAACATTGTAAAATGTACAAGTGTAGTAATTTTCACAATGCTAAACAAAAAAGAGCAATGAGAATGGAATGAATAAGCATAAGCTCTCATGTAACTTACTTGTAATTGTCGATAATTGAAGCATACGATATCACTGCCCTCTGAACAAAGCAAGAAATATATTCGCTCGTTAACGCATGCGACCCAGTGGACACGCAGCTTTATCTTTCGCGCCCTATGTGACACTCGAAACCTTCGTTCACAAACGAACCTTTTGGGCGACGGACAAATATGACAATAAAACTTGCGACAATCGTAATTAGGTGTGAGAATGTATTTTTAACGTCTGTTTGTGTTTGTATTACAGCTTGTATGAGGAAACACTTGTATTGTTGAATGTTTAATACGACAGGGGTTTAGGGAAAATGTGGATTCAATCATTTTTCTTGGGAACTTGGCTTACTAAAATTGTCAAATGATTATTCACGACAATTCGCTTGGTGTAGTGTAGTGCATGCATGAACACATGTCTGTTTGTACTGGTCTGGGTGTTATATTTATATTTTGATATTTCTAATACAAGTGCTTAAGCTACTTACCACGGAGTCAGATCAATCTATGTATGTGATATTGTGAGATATTTCTTTATTTAGTATTGTAAACAAAATAAGTTAAATCAGTACGACATTTTTGATTTTACTAGTGATTTCCTTGAATGGTCCTGTATTGCGTAAAATAACTTGGGTTTGAATTAACTCGGTACTTTTATGAAGTGCACCTCCATATCTTTCTTTGTTAAGTTATGAAAAATTAACATAATATATTCATAAGCTTCAAAGTTAAAGCTAGTTAGTACCTAAGTTGGTCCGTGTCTATTAAACATTTACGAACTAAACAATTACGGCCATTTAAAACTAAGACTTAATTTCAAATTCAAATTAAGTAAATTAAACTAACAACTTGTTAAATACTTTCTACATGGAATAATTTTCTTTGTATTAATTAAAGCTGTAGCTACTAACATCAGAATCAAATCAATGTAGGTATATTGATATCCGATATATTTAATTAAATTAAAATAAAAGCAGTCCACATCCAAAAAAATTTTGTTACTGAACAAATCGGTAGTAGCTTTGCACATTTTCGTTATTCCACGAGAAAACACATAAACAAAAAGTATCGGATATGGAAAACCTTGTTGGATTTTGTATGAATCATCAAATACCTACATAAAGCATAGCCATGAAATTAGCTAAAGGTAAAATAATAGTAAAATCCCTGAATATCTCCGCAAACTTTACTCGTCTGAACCCATTTTATGTTCCTGGGAACAGTTAACAGCTTCCATTCCCATTTCCTTTAAATTAATTACTGAACATTTTTCCGCAAAGATGTAAAGCTCAACGCATTCGCTTTTTCACACGATTGATTAATTGGAGAGTGAATTCGCACAAGTACATATTTAATGTGTGAAGTGTTGATGATGTTTTGGAATTCAATTTTATTTCCTAGCGATTATGCCTACATTGTGCAGGTTCAATTCTAATCGGTGGGATTTGGACTATACCGTAAATATACTTATAAAATAAACAAATAAACAGTGAATACAGGAGATCATGTATTGTCATGCTAAAATATATAACATCGCTGCAACAAATGTACCTAAATATAAGATTTTAGACTTTTGCGTTGCTTTACTATATAGATATTATTTAACGGGACTAATTTAAGAGGGGGTGTAAAAAATATCGCGTATTTTCAAACACATTTTAAACCTTGAAAATGAACTTCAAATGACCCGAAAAAAAAATCGTAGATATTCAAGCATCGTTCCTAAATAGTTATCACAGAAAATATTGAAAAAATTGCAGTTTTCATTGATAAAAAATCTTGAAGTTGCGTCTGACTTGATTTTTGGTTACATTTATTTCCGAGACGATGCATTTTGGTGAACCAATATTTTGGCATATAATATCAAATTATATTATCTAAATATTTATCTCAGAACATTTTGAAAAAATATCATATTTTACGAGTAATTCAAAGAAAACTAGTTTGGCGCTTACTACGTTCATATTCCGCGCAGTAAGCTATCGTCTGTCGCACCTGGCGCGTGTTCACAGGCATGTTTTGTTTCATCGGTTAGTCGCAACCTCTCCGTTGAGACGAGAAGACTATGATTCAGTGCTCTCCCGGCTCGAAAAAATATTTCGTTAAATTATTACAAGGGCTGACGTGAATGACGCAGCGGCCGTGGGTAGTATATGCAAGAAATAATTATGCTTTTGCTTGTTAGTAGACTTGGTAGCAGTTTATAAATTTAATGAAAATACAATTTGGCGTTTGGTCTGTTGGGACTTTATCTTTCCATTTTTAGACTAAAGACTTAAGTGAAGATTTAAAAGAGCAGCTATCGAGTTTCCTGCCGTTTCTTCTCGATAGATTACTGCGTGGGAATCGTACACCGCCTAGTTAGTGATATTATAGGTAAGGAGAAGTTATTTTAACCGAATTGAGGTGCATGCTTATGAGAAAATGAAACATGACACTGTATTTTGAAATCTAAATTGTGATTGCATTGCGTAAATATGATAACGTATTTGTTAAAGTATATCAATTTATAGGAATTGATAATTTAGGGATATCGCCCGGAATGAAATCGCATCGGAACTATTCTTTGTGGCGTTGTAGATGGGGTCTTATTTAAAGATACGTTAAAATTATCTAGGCCGTAAGTCTCATGTATCATTACTAATTGTCGAGATAATTAAAAAAATCTTGTTTCTTATAAAATGTTTTTTTATTAAGCAATTCTTTATTTTAACGTTGAATAGATGTAGGTAAAGGCAAATCACCAAGATTGTGTAGTACTCTGTGTGATAAGAAACATTTTATAGAATTAATAATTATATTACTTCCCTTATGTAATGGTACTTTTGCGTTACAACTCATTTAAAGCATTCATAAAATAATTTATTATAATTTTTGCTTTAATTATACCCTCACTTAGACTATTTTTATCTGATTTACTTTGCATACTGTGCGGAATCGCCCGAAACAAAATGAAGTGGCGACCTCTGTCTCATTGCGTTGGAGTCATAGGACGAGAGGGGGCCGAGGAAGCACGCGGGTGCAATCCGATTGGTGTCATAATTGATGCGCCCTCTTAATGTCGCGTTTAGTGCCGTTAAATAATATCTATATAGAAATGTACCTAAAGAATTTATATGAATTTAGGAACACAAAATATGACATTTCATTCATCATCATCCTAGCGCTTCTCCCGGTTGCATCCTCGGCCAACGGCTCGAGCCCAGGGTACACCAAAATATGACATTTCATTATAGCCCTTAAATATTGATCATCGACGGTAGGTATCAAAAGACGGTAGTCAAAAAAAATTAAAAATTAACTTGATATTAAAATAACATAATAAAAAAGCCGGCCAAGAGCGTGTCGGACACGCCCATGAAAGGGTTCCGTAGCTAAAAGATGGCCCGACCGCTTAAGACACCATTTAGTAAGGGCAACTGCACGTCATAAGTTGGTCAAGTTGTATAAAAATAACTATGTATGATACAGAGTTTGCTATAGTTTTCGTTGAAAGTACTTACTTGGAGGTATACAGGACATTTTTTTCAAAATTATTGTAATAGTATTTCAAAAGTTACGGGGGGGGGGACGCTCTAATTTTAACTTTGTATTAATATATCTCGAGACTGGGGTGTTTGATCCACATGGTTTCAAGGCAAGTTTTATTGTATTTAAAAATACCTTTTTAACGATACCCCACACGATACGGTAAGTCGAAGTTTTTTTTTCGAATTTACTTTTCGTTGTATGGGAGGGGGGGTAAAAATAATTCTTTTTCGATTATTTTAAAAACCAATTCTTGAATTATCACTATACATCTCTCCACCAATTTTCGTGGCAATCGGTTCAGAAACGGCGGAGAACGAGCCAGGACAGACAGACAGACAGACAGACATGACGAAACTATAAGGGTTCCGTTTTTTGCCATTTGGCTACGGAACGCCATTTGGCTACGGAACCCTAATAAGGGTTCCGTTTTTTGCCATTTGGCTACGGAACGCCATTTGGCTACGGAACCCTAAAAAGAGAAACTTATTATCTTAGAAATAAGACTGTCTGAGGTTTTTCTTGATACAAAAAGCGTTCCGTCTCTGCATTAACAGCGAGTTCTCCGGGTGTTCCCAGACGTTTACTTTACATTTCAATAGGACGATAATGAACGTAATAACGTTCCGGCTATATTAACGTCCCAAGTTAAATTGATTAAAAGCTAATAATAATTTCCCTAGATAGTTGAAAAGGAGAAACGTTTTTTCCATCTGGATCACATCGGACCGTGTCTTGCAGGATATTAAGCGTGTTTGGCTAGTAATGACTATGTCATTACTCCGCTTGATATCCGTACAAGTCACTTTAAAATAAATATTCAACACTTGTACTCATCATAATCATCCTAGCACTTCTTCTAGTTGCATCCTTTTGACCTTCACCTGTGAGCCCAGGATAGGCTATGACTATGACGCTGGATTGACTAGCCTGGTTATTACAATGGAACGACTGTCGTCTGACCTCTGTAACCTTACAAGGGGAACCAGACAGACCATTTGGATCATAGTCGGGACCAACGGCTTAACGTGATCGTATCAGATGATCACGTCTTCATATCCTAACCAAATTGGGAAAACCAACACTAATTGAAAGTGTTCCCCACCACAATTGAACCCACAAATAATCAAGGATAGCTCACGGAACTTCGGCTGCACAAAAAATCTTTAAAAAAGCCACGTCATGAGCTATTCATAAGTATTTCCACAACTCGATGAGTTTCTAAAGAATCTGTTAGAAAACGAACTCCATTTCGCTGCGATATTTGAATTTATTTCCTTGACAAAGTTCAGGAAGTAAGAAATATGTTCCTGATTGAAGTTTTGAATTGAGAGATATGCATTTTAGAATGAAAACAGATGAGTGTTATTTTAACATGTTTGTGTGACTGTGTGTATCTGTTCATGGCGTAACGATTTGTGTTTGTTTAAGTGTATGTTTCTGCACGGTTCTTATAATAGCATATTTGATGTGATGCTGCAGCCAGACTTTTAATTTTTTTGCGTCGGGAACTTTTCTTCTATACTGTAGCTACTTAAAAGAAGTATACTGCCCGGTGGTACCAAATGAAATCTGTAAAATACATTGTGAAGTAAAATTTGAACTCACGGCTGTTGGCTCGTGTGTCCGGAAAACTCTAGCAGCAGTCAAAATATTTTTATTGTTACTAAACAAGAAACAACGACGTTGTAATTGACCGATCCCGACATCATTCGTCCTCCCAATGGATTTCGATACTTTTGTGAAAATCAATCCTACACCAACCGCTAGGGAAATCAAGAAGGGTTCAACGCCAACATCAGAATGCTTGTGTACCCCCATTCATCATACTTTGTGTTTATTTGTGCCTCCTCCGGCGGAACTTGCGAAAGAAAATTAATGTATTTCTCTGACGTGCTAATATGCTAAATAAACGGAAATGTTATTTGTTTGTTTTGGTATTAATCTCAATTAGCAGGCGGAATAGGAATATGTATTGTTCTGTCAAGGATTGTGCAATAAGTAAATACATGTATCGGACGAAATCTCATACATTTCACATTATTCCAAATAATTCCTAATGAGTCCATCATCCAACTGTTGAAGTCGAACGCTGGACACAGGTTTCCCCCAAAATGGGGGGGGGGGGGTATGCACATAGTCACCACGAACCACGATGCACTTGCGGAATGCTGGCTGTTACGCTGTCCCGCATAAACCTCTTTACAACAATCTTTACACGCTGAGAAAGGTAAATAGGATGGAAAAGACCTTTTATTGCAAAAAAAAAGGGGTTCGAAATCCACGCGGACGTAGTCGCGGGCGGCGGCTAGTTTATTATAAAATCTTATATATAAAACTACGGTCCATGATTTAGCAAATCTGGTTGCACATAATGAAAAGCAAGCACTACAATGTAACCTCCTCTGTACTGTAGCACCCTTCACCAAGAAGCATCGTTGAATGTGTTCCTTTGATATTAAGGCTTTATATTTCAAGTATCCAGTCTTGCTTTAAAATGAAAGAATCAGTCCTTTTTTGTCTGTTCAAATCAAATGCATTCGGCCATTGTCTTTCAACGTCCTTATTCAATGTCCACATCCAGATTTCTTTACTTTGACTAACAGAATTTATTTGAGTTTTGCGGAATATTTGACGAGCATACTAAATAAACCATAGTCATATGAACATTGTTTTTATTTATAAGTCGTCATAATGTACCTTTAAAAATGCTAGAAAATCAGTGTGCATAATAAATAACCATAAAGACACTATGTAGCTTTAATAAGGCCGAGACAAATTATATTCACAAATCTTTTAAAGGGACGTGGAACTTCAATGTCTTTTAATTTTTATCTGATGTTGCTTCAAATCATTTTCAGTTTCAGTTAACTGGAAAATACTAATAAATCTTTCCTAGAGCTTAGATACGAGATTAGTTTCAACTCTTGGCATAGTCTTATCGGGTCAGATTCTACAGATAAAAACACATGTTTATTGTTAAAGACCGACTGGAAATACTCGAAACTTATATGTATTATTGTATAAGTTTTCTGCCCTCGTTTCACCTCGGAATAAACACGTAT
Organism: Nomophila noctuella; assembly: GCA_958496325.1. NCBI lineage: Eukaryota > Metazoa > Arthropoda > Insecta > Lepidoptera > Crambidae > Nomophila > Nomophila noctuella. The sequence continues at coordinate 4,386,559 of OY292484.1, read as the reverse complement.
CGGAGTCTGGCCGCTAAATTAAGAAAAGACAATGTAATCTGATATTCACCTTTGTTTCTTAGTAAATAATACGCTGTAATATGCTTAACTTTTAGTAGTTGTGGTACAGACAGCGTCGGATATGTATAATACTCAAATAAATAGACGGAACACGAGGAAATTGATTTCCTCGTCAGCCAATTGCATTGAAATTAATTCGTTAATTTTAACTGCCTCCGTGGCGCAGTGGCTAGTGTGTTGCTCTTTAATGCGTCGGCCGCGCCGGAGGTCCTGGGTTCGAATCCCGGGTCGGACCGATGTAATTGTGTGTATGTTTTCATGATGTGATAACACAGATACAGTCCGGAGTTTGGAAGTTGGCGGTGTAATTACACCCCCGTACCTCGGAAAGCGCGTTAAGCCGTTGGTCCTGCGCCTGATCTCTCTACGGTCGTGTCAGACTGCTGTCCCACCGAATTATGGGAGTGAGGGAATAGGGAGTGCACCTGTGCTTGCGCACGCGCTTGTGCACTATAATATATCCCGCGTAAGTGGCTAATCGTAAGGTTGGCCGCCGTGTCCTAATTCGGCTAGGAGGGTATTATTAATTCGTTAATTTTCCGTTCCGCAACAATATCGAGGGTTAAATATAAAACTCCAAATACTTTTTTTTTATTGAATTTGGAAGGAATCAATAAGTAACTTTCTATTAAGTAACACACCGTTAATAAATTACATCGCTCGCCAGCACGTTTTCAATATTAGAACTCTCGGTACATTTCCAGTTTTCTACGTTACAATCTAACAGCTAGAATAAATAAAGTTGCAAAACGTTCTCCACAATACGATGGAGAAAGGTTTTAGTTCCCGAAGTGCAATATTGAAACGTGGACACTGCGAATGAATATTGCCTGCAAAGCTGATTGGAATCGCCACTCGGCATCACTTTTTAAATAGGAACTGCTTTCTAGGTTGCCGTGGGTGTTCAATGGAGTCTCGGTTTTCATACCATTTTAATATACGACTGATACTATCTACACTATCGCCACGAAAGCTATGTATGCTTGTATACAGGTTGGAAACAATTTGGTAGCTAACGGTTTACTAACATTACTTAATCATAAGAGGCATAGTAACTAGATTCTTAAAAAGTTCGTCGAAATACGAGTTTTATATTACCAAATAATGTAATTCACACTTTGGCTACAGTGAATGAAACATTTCTTAGTAATACTTAATCTACCGTGGGTAATTCAAAAATGCTACGTACGTATAGTAATACCTCAATGGATTTCCCACGAATTTCCTGAAACAAATATGTCGACCTAACCAAGCCGATCCGTTCCAATTGTATCAAGTCATAAAATAAAAATAAAATCAAGTGTAAAGTAAAAATAGAAAGTAATATAAAACATCGGATTAGGTCGGCGGAGTTTCATACATATTCAGCGGGAGTCACGTAACAGAGTTAGGGGTTAATGCTAGCCCGCGATTGTGTGGGACTGGCTGTTACACCCTGGCCACAGCCCACAGCGGTGCGACTTGCGATGCGTCTTGCGCCGGCGAAAGTGGCGAGCGAAAAAATCAAATAAAGGAAATTGTATGAAGCATGCCACAGCTATCGGCGGCGAGATGCGCGGGGCGAACGCGCGTAGGCCATACCCACGACTAGGGCGGCCGTCGCCGGCCTCGCCGCGCCGCTCGCCGCGCCGCTCGCCGCCGTAGCTGTGGCTAGACCCTTAGTCGAGACTGGCTCGTGAGTTCTGCATGAAGGTAGCTTTCTCAGAGATGTGATGGCGCCTTTGGTACCTTACCCTGTAAGTCATGGGTTCAAATGATTTCGATTTACACTTAAGCAGTAATAAGAATTTTGGTGACAAATAATTGTGTCTGTGGCTGGTGTCTTATTTCATTTTTAGCTACGTTGAATTCGATCGATAAATGAATAAACTTGGTGCCATTTTATTTGGTGACGGAATTTAGACAAAATATGAGTTACTTTACAGTAAAAATACATTTGTGACACTTATTGTAATTGCAACAAAAAAAATTGGCCAAGTGCGAGTCGGACTCCCGCACTGAGGGTTCCGTACAAATTCTATTTTTGACGTATTAAAAAAACTACTGAATAGATTTCGTTCGAACCAATTTTCGTTGGTAGTTTTTATAGTAATGCACATTATATATTTATTTCAGATTTATCATCCTCTTACTTTAGAAGTTAGAGGGGGGGGGACACACTTTTTTCCACTTTCGAAGAGTCTGGCACGCAAAGTATTCACTTAAGAAAAAAATTAGCTTAGAAACCTCAATATAATTTTTAAAGACCTATCCAATGATACCCCACACGTATATGTTCAATGAAAAAAAATATTTTCAGTTTCAGTTCTAACTATGGGGACCCCCCATTTTTTTATTTTTTTTTCTATTTTCGTGTGAAAACCTTGTTGCGGTTTACAGAATACATCTACTCACCAAGTTTCAATAGTATAGTACTTATAGTTTCGGAAAAAAGTGGCTGTGACAGACTGGCGGACAGACAGACAGACAGACAGACAGACAGACAGACAGACAGACAGACAGACAGACAGACAGACATGACGAATCTATAAGGGTTCCGTTTTTTTGCCATTTTGGCTACGGAACCCTAAAAACATGCGATAAGAAGCCACCCTCCTCCGTACGTTAATTCATGAAAAACATTTTCAGAGGTAACATTACAAATTGTTCGTACTTAAATGTCAAATCAATCAATCAATCCCTAACCAATACTTCCTGTAATATTATTATTTGTGATGTGTTCAGCGTCGGGAAGCTGAATACCCCTCGGGCACGAAGCATTATGGGCTGGATCCATTGGGAGAAACTAAGCTGACCTTCCTGAAACTAAAAGATAAAACGTGGCTTATTATATTTATGTGGTATGTGTGTGTAGCCTTTCATTAATGATATCTGAATCTTCAATATGAGACTGTCAATTAAATAAAGAAAAGGTTTTAATCCCTTCTTAAGGAAGAAGAAGGAATTCCTAAATATTAATAAAAATTAAAAAAAATATTACATTTCAATTACCAGTAAAATTTATTTTTAATGAATTTAATTCACAAGATGATCGAGATTATATTAATTTTGACTGTCTGGCAGATTACAAAACAAAGGCCAATTACAAAGATATACTACAGGACATTACACAAATGAGCGCAAAACACATTTCCTTCTTATAGCCCAGAGAGCCAGCAGTCTTAACGACTGAAAATTGCACTTTACGAGCCTCAGAGGTATTGACGCTTACTCTCTCTACCGTAACTGAATATTCCCGGAAGAAATCCTACCCAGAGAAGCAAAATAGGTTTGTGGGATTAAAGAACAAAGTTTCACTTCCACACTGCACTGAAAACAGAACAAAGTCAAAATTGAAAACTTCAAGTTTTTGATTTAATCTGCGATAGTCAGTAAAATGAAAATTAATTAAATCACTTTGCACCTTGTACCTCTGTAAAAAATAACCGAAAAAATACCCTTACTTATAAACCGATACATTTTACAAATAATGAAACATTCTGACAAGAAAAAAAAATACGTGCAAAAATATTATATAATAATGGCCAGAGGCCTCTGTTCTATTACTAAATCGATTGTCCAATTAAATCAACTTTATCTTGTAACACAACCGTTTCTCTTTTACACAACCTCATTACAGCTGATTACACGCTCGAATACTCTCAGGATTAGTTCCCGATGCTATAAAAAGCCTCCTTTTTTCCTAAGTAGCTATGTATAGCTCAAAGGATCGCAGGTGAGACCGAGCGCGGAGTCGTTAGCCAAAAGCCCGGGGCGCGACCTTTTTGCCCATAACGATTGTACTGTGCGTACATAGACCTCCGTTGTCTCACACTTTAGTGAGGGATAACGTATATTTCTTATGCGAAAGGGAGGCATACGAACAAACCTCGCCTCGGGTCGCCTGATACTAGTAGTAAGTGATCACCGCTGCCCATGGACATCACCAACCGTACAAGGGTCGCAAATGCGTTGCCAATAACCCCATACCCTCCCCAAATGAGCTCTGGCAATCTTACTCATCAGCAGAAACATAGCACAACAGTTACGAAGTGCTACTTCAATGTGGTCTTCTGTAAGGTGGAGGTACTTCCGCAGACGAACGGCTCATACGAATGGAAGTTCCACAAGGCTCTATCTCTCTTGAAAATGAGAAGGAACATTAGGAAGTCCCCGCGTTTTCGCTTTGATCGAAAACTCATAACAAATGTTCGAGTAATTTTAATTCACTTACAAATGAAAGATGTGGAAAACTGTAAACTTCATATTTAATGTCGTTATTATTGCGCATAGCAATTCGATTCAAAATTAGTCTAGGTGGTTACTGAATTCACTCGTTTTTTGCCTGCCAAATTGAGAATATTTTTTTTCCCTAAATTTTCTCGGTGTCATGTCTGTCTTGTAATAATTACTTGTGTAATGTACGGTCAACTTCTCCATTCAAAATTCGCCGAAGAAAATTAATATTGTTCATAAAATGGAGGCGTGCATATTTCTCTTAAGATAAAAAGGTAGCAGCGCAAACTATCCTATTTAAATTGGATCGGCAAAGTTTCAGTTCCCCACATAAATCGAGCTGACTCAAGGTGCAGCAAGTCACAAAATAAACTCCCTAGATTCTAGACGATTCCATCTGGAAATAAAGCTTGCTCGTACGTTCTCTAATAATGGCCAACTATTTTTCTCGTTTATACGAAAGTTGTTGTACGTTGCAGTGCCGAGGAGCACACAGAATTGGATACGACTCGACTTTTCATCCAATATCCTTTTTCTGTCAGGAAAAATAGGAACCGCCTGTTGTGCTGGTCTGGGTGGTTCATTAATTGTAGAAAGATTAATGAAGGACGATTTTGTACTCATTAAAAAAAACGCGTCCTTTATCCTAATTTTTATGCATATTCGAAATTACGCAGTGTTGAAGAGAATAAAAAACAATGTAATTACAACCTACATAACACCATGAAAAATATACTGTTGCTAAAACAAAACTCTACGATCATTTGTTAAATTAATTAATATCCTGACAACTGAAATTCAATATAACTTAATCGTTATTGGTATTTTCAATATAAAAGAAGACCTCAAAAAATAAAGAAAAGTCTATAAACACGGTGTTTATCCCACCACAGCCCAATTAGTGTAAAAATATAGTCGTTCACACTTTTCAAAGCCTCGGGGAAGATTGATTTCTATACCGGCAGTTTTTACCGGGACTTTCATTACTTGAATTAATAATGAACGTAGAATTTTGTTTATAGAGGAACATTTAAGAGTCTTTTTATGAACGATCTCGCTGCAAACACCGAAATTACTCGTAGTTTTATAGTTATTACCTCGGCAGGTAAAATATTGCTAAGAATTTTTTATAGGAGCTTTTCAAGACTCGCTATTTATTTTCTTCGTGACTTGGCTACTCTTCCCTAAAAAAATAAATGGAATCTGTTTAAAACTTAAAACCACGGCTTTGACATAATTTTTTAACTCTCTATTTTTTCTTCAAATGATGTTGACTTATTGCACTTTCTCATGTAACAAGTGATTCAGGTCCCAATAGAGTTATTCGTTCACGGCTAAGTTTATTGTGCCTTAATTTAAAATTGTCACTTGAAAGCCAACTTTGAGAGCTCTGTTCCACTGTGAAGGCAAAAATATTTAATGTTATGTAAGGACCTAAGCTAAAGCATTTATACTTTCCTATTTATTTGAACGAGACACGTTTATCTCGGTGGCTGAAGCCATCTTGATTATAAACTTTCTCCCGTGCCATCAACGTTGCGCACTGAAACCATTAATTTCCTCGATACGAATAAACTAATGGCAATACAGCTGGAACCAAATGCCTCAGATACTAACAGGGCTGTCTCAAAGTTTTATCTCTCTGCTATAAGGAATCCTGGGCCAAGTTATTCATAATTCTTATCTCACAGTAATTAAGGCTAGAAATTATAAATACTCATCTTTTTCCTTATACTTCATCAAATGAGATGTCCCATCCCAGGCCCGCACCATGTACGTGGTACCAAAAAATCGTTAAAATATTGCTATTTCCATTAAAATACAATAAAACATTTTTGGTCCGTAGTTTAGTGGCTTAAAAATAAAATCAAATTCATAATTGTTCACTTTACTTCGTAAAGATGGCAACTGTAATTTTTTTCTTTACTGGGATTTACAGCTTTGGCCCCAGCCTTTTTAGGTCGTTTGTAACCTAAAAATATAAATACTTTGTGAAATAAACTGCATACTGTCAAATCAAAAATAAACTGACGGATAAACGACATAAACGTCATTCAAGTTTCAAAGATGCGTCTTGGTATATTTACTTTACTCTATGGATGCGTCCTCCGCCATATTGTACTAAGTTGCAATATTGTGGTTTAATTTATTGTTTCAGCCAAAAAACTAAGGTTTTCCTTAAGAATTGGAGTAATTAAAACTGTAGTACACTTATTCGCCTATATTTAGGTATAACGTACATGGACCAGGCCGAGGCTTCATACATTTCTGGGACATCTCTTTTTGGACGCTTTTGAAGACTAAAAGTAAAATAATAATTTATAAATTTTTGTCTGTTCTTCTATTTAGTAACACAAACGTGAAATTTTTGTTAAACTTAAAGTAAGATTAACTCAAGTCCTCCTTTTTTCCGCCTGTTCCGTCTTACCCTACCACGCTATCCCCCCTGGTAGGGATAGATGGAAAAAAATCCAAATTTCCAAGCTCTAACGGCCCAAGCTTACTAATCTGGTAAGAACAGCTTGTCCAACTACCAAAAACTAGACCGCAACTAAACTAGCAACGTCTGGGTTTTCAGACACCATACTATTCCACAGACATGTTTATTAATCATACTGCCACGCGAAGGAATATGTATACGGGCACTCTTGCAGTACCAATATGCATTTTCCTTCGCGTGCCAGGTGTACTTTGGACCAGCCCTGAACGATGAACCAGCTTCAGATGAACTGATTTGATAAGGCGGGTCTGAACAGAGACGCCTGGCGCCGTGCCAAACCCGATTGTGTAATATCTTCACAGACACGCCATTCAACAGTTTTTAATAGGAATCGATATCGATACGAATAGCTTTCATGTGAACCTTGACCTGCGGCAAACAAATCATACGAGTAGGTACATCGTTTTTTTTATGGCATAAGCATAAGCGACAAACACGACATCAGACACCACTACAATACACACCAGAGATGTCGCCGACGCGTTTAAAACCGCATACCTTCCCCAACTGAGCTCTGGTGCCCTTACTCGCCAGCAGAAACAAAGCAAAACAGTTGCCTTACGAAGTGCTATTTTACTGTGGTCTACTGTCAGTCGAGTGGAAGCTTCACAAAGCTTACCTCTCTTAAAATTATAATTTAGCAATAACTTACGAATGTAACAGCTACATAGCATTCTGGCAGGAGTCTTATGGTGTTAGTGCCTTGCGAATGGTTAAGTATCCATCAGTAGCATAGACAGGGGCAGCTAACCGGTAGCAAGTGATTGGCCGCTAATGGGAATGGGAATGGGAATGACAATGGAAGAAAAAAAAACGATTATATCAGGAACCATTTCATTTTTTTTACAATTCTTCTGCCTCCCGGTCAAATAAAAAGGACCATTTCATTATAAGCTGTTCGCAAACAAAGCAAATACTACTAGTAGTACTACTAGTAGGTTAAAACATTGCGATATTTCGTATTTTAATTATTGGTTGCGGCATTGTATAACACTTCTGCTTACCTGACCAATTGCCGGGGCAATTATAATTATCTTTTAGAAAACAAGATTCGGTAACACCACCTATTATTGCTCTCTTTTCATTGTAATTACGGTATACAATTGCACAATCCCAAAACGCCATGCCCATAAAAGATACAATGACATAAAAATTCTTCCCATTTCCTCAAGATTATTTGTTATTCAACCAACGTTCGCAGAGAGGAGAAAGCTTAATGGGCTTCCTACTTTCCTCGGCGATTTATCCTGGCCGCTTAATTAAATAATGCGTCCATTAATAATATTTAAACTGTAATTTGAAATGCAAGTCCGAAAAGGGACAGTATTTTTCTCAATCAGATCTCATTAGCAAGGTTTAGGCGACAAAGAAGCGCAAATATTGACAAACATACGCTCCAACATTTACTACACTTTAGAGACATGTAATGAAAACTATTTCAAGTAAGAATTTTGAAGAGAAACTATCCGTAGTAACACAGGGCAGAGTGTTACGCCCTTATTTATGGTAATGGCAGCCAATATACAGGAACCCCCATAATTTCCCAAGCCAATTTGTCTGCCGACAAAATTTCATAGGTTATCTTTGTTTTTAATTTCACTAAAAGCTAGCTAATCCACTGTAACAATTCTCTGCTAACAGGTGGAGGGCTCTGTAAATTTTTATCACGTGATTCACGAAAATCGTGAGGTTGATATTTATCAATATTCAAATTGGTACTTCGGAGAGTTATACTTGGATGTTTCAGATAAAAAAGGTGTTAGTTGATTATGTCTAGTTTTCTAGGAAGTTCTTATGATATTGGCAGTGAAAAGGCACGTTAACTTACTGTGGATGTGAATCATTTCGATTATTGTCGGCACAACAATCTGCTTGCCCTTGTACGAAAAGCCATAATGAAAAAGAAAACATTATGTAACTTTTCTTGTGTTTTACGTGTAAAGGAAAGCGAAACAGTTGTTAACCGAGGTCTTGATTAAGATTAGGGTTTTAACAAAAAACTACGTGTAACATCCGTCTAGACACTGTCAACAGAAACTTGGCATAATTAACCTACTTCTGGCACCAAGGCCAAACGACTACATCGCGTGCGGAGGGCCACTCCACTCCGTAAGCCCAAAACGCTCCAAGTATTGTTATACATATACTAAGATTCATATAAGTTGACCACTGCCGGAGGGCAATTTCTGGAGAAGGCTTTTTAAATGTCCCTTTTGAGGTGTTAGGTGAGGCATGTGCTAAATGTGTCAAGACCCGGAGAAACAGCTACACACGATGTAATAACAATGAAATAGTAGGTATGAATTTGTTTTAGTTTTGACTGTACCAAGCTTTTTTTTTCAGAAGCTCAGTTGGGGAGGGTATGGTTTATTAAAGGCAGGCAACGCATCTGCGACTTTTGTGCGGTTATTGATGTCCCTAGGGAGCGGTGATCACTTATCATCAGATGAACCTCTAGTTCGTTTCCCTACCAATAACAAAAAAAATTGACAAGAGCTCATTTGTCAAAAATCTACCATCGATTTTCAACTAAATGCCAAATAGTTATGGTTGAATGTCAATTGAAGAATTTCAGGTGTTGTTGTAGTCAGATGAGCTGTTCACTGTAGTACAGTGTATGCAGAGTTGGCTACCATTTTGGTCATTTTTCGATAACCGTACAAAAGGTTTACGTAATTATTCCTACCTCTATGCGATGACATCTTGATTAACATAGCTTTCTAATCTCTTTGATAATATGTTTTTTTGAGTTTTGACTTCGTTCATATACATTCTTATTATTTTCCATTGAGTACTAATGCTAGCAAGTTACTTCATCATCACAGCACATTAACGTTCTCTTTATAAATAGTCGACAAAAATATCGAATAAAAATTAGTGATACCCATTGCCTGGAATTGCTATCAAGCTCATTTGAATCGGCGAAAATATGAGATCAATTCCTCTCTAATTGATATTTGCTCGATGTCCCATGATTCTCTAGTGCACAGTGAAATCGTTAAGATAAAATACCCTATTAGTCAAAGCACCTATCTATTGCTTGCATTTGACGTTCCTAATATCGTCTATCAATTTCAGTTCATTTGTATTTCGCAAATGGAAAGTTTTTACGCCTTAACGGACACTTCATATTGTATAGATAAGATCTGCATAATTCTTCATTCATATTCAAATATGACAGACAGGTATAATAGGCATCTTTGAGATCAACACCTAGATTAATTGGACAAAGTAATAAACAATATGATGGCTTGCAAATGCAATGTAGTTTTGGATATTTATTACAGACTACCTCTTTCCTGCATACCTCTTTCCTGCAACTTCGTCGCGTATCTAATAGATTCTATTATTATAAAATAATCTTTTTAGCATGCTAATAGCATTTAAGTACCTAACATAAGAAAATCTTCCATGCTTGCTAATGTTAGTCAAAAGCTTTCAAAATTTATTTATTTGTTTATTCTTGCACCATACATGATATACAGCTAAAACTTAACTTAAAATATACATACACAAATATACCCTGTAAAGGTATGGCAAGATATAAGCATAATTTGCACCTCTTGGTAGTGTGTTCTGAAAGGTTTTTCCCAATCCTCCTAGGAAGTGTTATCGACATACTTCCCCAGATTCCGCAGAGTGACCGTGACATAGGAACCGACATATAAGAATCAAAGGCACATGAATAATATCATCCGGCACGGAAGGACCGCTTGACAAACGCTTCTCTCTCTCTCGAATCTACAGACTAATAATGGCCAGGTATTGTGTAGTAAGTTGACGTTAGGTTGTAACTAACTAAAGTTTGACTAATGAGAAATACAGGTGACAGTATTTCTAGTAATATAAAGAAGAATAAAATTAAGATACTATATTCACGCATGAAAGGCATTCTGGAGTTAATGAATGGGTCAGAGTAAAGAAAAATAAAATGGATGTACAGTTAAAAATTTAAAACGCGGACAATAACGTGGCACTTTAAGGCAATTAAAAATTCTAAATGAGCCCGTTCAATGGTCCCCCATTGGCACAACTTAGTTAATTATTAAAACCCTCCTGTGACCTACTGGGCATATTTCATGCATCCTAATATTTTCTGTTTACTTTTATGTGACATTAATTAAGCTCTACCTATTTCAAAATCTATACTAATATATAAAGCTGAAGAGTTTGTTTTTATGTTTGTTTGTTTGAACGCGCTAATCTCAGGAACTACTGGTCCGATTTGAAAAAATATTTTTGTTTTGGATAGTTCATTTGACGAGGAAGACTTTAGGCTATTGGAAATCGAAATCCACGGGGACAGAGTCGCGGGCGGCCGCTAGTAAATCATAATTATGATAAATAAGTCAAAAAAAATCATACAATTCCTATTCTATGGACTAGCTATCTGGGTTACGGATGAGATGATAATATGTATAATGTACCTATATTCGGTGGTTCGTAAGTGGTCTTATTAGGGTTACGGAGATAATGGACAAATCGTGTTATTGCTAGTGTTCCTATAAAGCGCACCCGTCAAATAACACCACAGAAGACATTATGTATTCTCCTCCCGCCGACTCCCTAATTGAAGTGGCTGATAATCTGCTATTAAGGGTCCATCTGACCCACTAAAGTATTTTCATTAGTAAGAGGTTCCATATCATTAGCAAGTGGCCCTTCATTGTTAACCTAGAGTCGAAATTAGCACGTCTTTTTCTATGTAACATCACTAGTGCACTGCAACATTCAGGATTCAATAATAATTCCATTTGCCCTATAGTCGCAGATGCATTATGGGCGTAGATGATTACTTACAACCAGGAGATTCGCTGGAGGCCAAGACACACTTCGGGTCGCTGAGCCATGGGAGTAAGTAAGTAACTAAGGAGATTCGCTAGCTCGTTTGCTGTCGCTAGCACAAAAAGCCTGTGTAAAGTGATATTTCGTGTTCAATCTGTGTGTAAAACTAATTACTACTACACGTAATAATATGCTTCCTCTTTTCAAAGTGTTAATGTTTAAATACCGGCTACACACTATGATTTTTCTGGTGTGCTGCAATGAAGCTTTTGTGAGGTGAACCGCACCACTACCTTTCATTTTGTCCAATAACTAACTATTACAACTGCTCAGCCCTGCAAAAATCACGTCACGTCATATTGTCAGCCCGTCAGCTCACCTTTTCTATTCGTATAAGCCCCGTGTTCGCCTCCATTCACGTTGATTGCATTCCGTCGGACACAATGCTGGCTGTTTTTTGCGGCGCCTGAAACACCGCAACTCGTTTTTAGTGTTTTTTTAGAAAAACGCCGTTTTGTAGGTTAGAATTTTTAGAGTGAATATTTTTATGTCACGCAAAAGTGACCTTATGGTGCGTTTGCACGTTTTATAGTTAACATTTCAATTTCGGTGTAGTACTTCAATGTTGACTATTTTTCTATGTATAAATAGGTTTGGGAACTCATCATTGCATGACATGATTGATGTAGACTTGTTGAATCGATTTAGATGAATGGCTCGAGCGATTGGCGCAATGACTGTCAGTTATGCTAGTACTCGGTAAAAATATGTTCAAAAATTACATAGGCAATACACATACGTTTATATCTAATACCCAGTACTAGATAAGGTAAGTTTCTATATATTTTTTTAAGAATATCTTCATTCCAACGCAGGTACAGAATTCAGAATAACATTAAGCGAAACGTTTTAGATACGAGTTAGCCCCGATAGAGGAAGATAAATTGATGACAATAGAAAGTGATGAAATGGCAAATACACCATCAACTTGTCAGCCGCCTACAACTGACACTGTATTGTATTTTTTGCTCACAATAAAAATTATGCATGTATATGGTACGGAGATGTCGTGTATCCGTTGACAGAGTGGCATGTTAAGAATAAAATGTAAATTGTCCACTCTCCACTTAGCGGGGCGTTGTTTTAGCTTACGTCATCCTTATGCCTCGCTAAAAGTTGAAGTTCACACATACGAAGTATTACTTTAAAAAAAATACATTACCAGGATACGTAACTGCTAATGGGTTCTGTACCACAGCGGTGTTGAAGAATGTTTGTTTAATCTTGATTAATTTCTGGTTGCCCAAAATGTCTAGTATTTGGCGAAACTGAATAAAACATTCCCTATAACATAAGAAGCATGTGAAAGTTCTTAGGATTAAATACCTACCTAATCTTCAGAACTTTTAGATATCTACATAAACTTTTTTAAATGAAGTTTATATGTAGGTGAAAGAGCGATCGTCACCAAGCTACCGACAGAAAAGTCTAAAAAACGTCTCACATGCTCAACCTTTCATACCCTATACACTTTTTCATCGACAATACTTTCGTGAAACATGACACGAAAATAGTTCTAAGCACTCCCCTCTTTATGTCACGTGAGAACCTCCACCCTACCCTCGTCATTTCAGAGTTATTATTTGATCTGGGAACTCTTTGTTATGTTTTGCACCTCTCCATTTTACTATACGAATCTAATAAATTACGAATATTTCAATATTCGATAAAACTGTCGATTGTTATTGCTTTACTCGCGAATGCTGAGAATAGGTACACTAGGAATGTGTAATGGAAGAGAATGAATCTGAATTGATAATAGTTTACTTAACTTAAAAATGTATACTCTTACAGTTGAAAAGGATGTTGGCCTTGTCCTTGTTCGTTGAAATGTGATTTAATTAAAATTATTAACTCAATATCATGTTGGCTGTTCTTGTATGATCACTGACTCATATGTGTCCCCAAAAAAACGGCCCCGAAAATAGTTCAACCTACCTAAATATTTAATAAGGCCACCAATTGGGTCTCTTGCTTAAATTCATCTATCCTACTAGGACTTTAAGATGAGACAGTAGTAAAACTTTTTTGTATAAATCCCAATTTATTCTCTCATTTGTTGCCGCTTGTGCGTGTCCATGTTACGTAGAAGTAGAAAGTTCAAATTAATTTGAAATGTCCATTAAAGGTTCGAAGGCTATTATAATAAATTGCGTCTTCACGCATAGTTGTCATATTGTTCAAATTTTACATTAATAAACTGGCAGGGGTGTCACTTTTATTGTGTTTTTTTTGCCATTAAAAACAGGATTATTGTTTTCTTAATGGTGCATTCTTGCGCTTGTTATGTTCTTCTACAAAAGTGGAGTCACAAAATCACTCACTAGATATTTCAGCCTTTCTTAATTGAGCCGCACTTCTGCATTCTATTTTTTTCCAAAAAAACAATGCTTCTTCGCGCCTGTTCTAAAAAAGCAGCGCTCTACTCCCGCCATAATCCCATCTAATCTTGGTATTTCAAAAGTAAAATTATTATAACTTAAACTTCCCTAAATAACAAAGAAAGAGGGTGCCATCTATTTATTGTTTTTTATGTTAACACAATGTTTTAAATTGTTGTTGCTTGCTTCTGGTAACATGCCAACACATACAACATTCACCACTAGTTTGTAACTCAAACAGGTAATGTGGGCAGTAACTACATTCACTATTAATTAATATAAATGTGTTATTTTCATAAAATATTGCATAAACACTATAAAAGTGTTTTGATTTATAGCTCATATGAATGGAAGTTGTTTCGGATATCCATTACACGTGTAGCTTGTACACATACATAAATCTTCACATAAAATGTTTCACGCGCGTTTTAAATATTAAGTATAATGGAACTCGGGTGTTTTTACGAGGCTTTACCCCTTGTTGTCCTTGTATTACCTTTGTCGTCGGGCGGATGTAGGTACAACATGTCTCTTACTAGCTTGTAGCTGACAGTAATCCATCTTCAGTGTCCCACTGTCCATCAAATGTGTAAATCGCTTACCTACCGTTCTTTTTGTTGGCCAAGTGTCGCAGTATATTCTTCTACTCATATCTTTTTTCTAATGAAGTATAGACAATTTCTTGCAGTAAACAAGTATTAAAATATTATGTCTGTACCTAAGTCAAATTAAATTACGTCGGCTATGAACACGGGTGTCAAAGGCGCCAGCAACTTTGCCACTTTTAAGGAAAATCGTAACTACCACTCGTTTTTGTATAGAAAACAAGTTCGTACTCAACAACAGATGAATAATTTTGTTACTTTGACAGGTAATTATACCAGTTTACCAGTCGTTGTGTTTTTATTGTCATTAATAGTATTATTATCCAAGATGCGGTCCAAAGTTGTACATCTCATACATCATCATTCATCATAATAATATACACAATGAACATATTGATTGAAATCTCAACTCGCCAACCATATTCGGACAATACAAGACCACGTGTATTAATCGCGCGACTAAAAAGTGAAAGCCGTCGGTTGGGTGTAAGAGCAAGTTCCGTTTTGGTGCAGCCGAGGTGCAACCGGCGCGTAACCAAACCAAAAAGAATCTGACAACAATCTCAATTCCGACGTTCACGCAAACAAGTTAAACCTTGATGTTACTTTAAGACGTTCACGTAAACAAATAAAAGTTTTTTTTTAATAACTTCACGTCACATACATTGGTCTGACTCCATCTTAAGTAGCCTAAGCACTTGTGTTACAGACATCACAATCAACAGTGGTATTACAAATACATATACTTAAATATATACATACTTATAACACCCAGATCAGGACAAACAGACATGTTCATGCACACAAATGTTTGTCCTGTGCGGGACCGTTACACCAAGCGGGTCGTCAAATAAGTTTAATTCATTGTTAATCTTCCCTTAACGATTTGTGGATTCATGTTTTTATTATTATTCTGCGAATCGTCTGGCTTGTCTAGAGCCTACCTAATCGTCTCTCGCATTAATATTTTAGTTCCTCTCGTATTATTCTAAGAAATCGTCTGTCTGAAGATCTAAGCACCGATGAACAATACTAGTCTGGAGATGAGCTGTTTGATAAATAACAGAGGTTGTTAGATAGATAGATAGATAGAGATTGTTAGATGTTGTTTTATAGAATAGAAAAACTTATGAAACTTCTTAATTTTCGCTGTAGGTACGATGTGACAATGCAAAGTCCTATCACCAAACAGCGGAAATCATTTCTTCCGGAATTTGTTCGAAAGGTGATTAAAGATAAAATTAATTGAAGATTTCTGCAGTTACTTAAACATCGTTAACAATAAGCATGCACTTCACCGCCAAATGATTGCTCATTTGGCGACCGACATACCCTTCCTTTCGTTTAAATAAAAGAAAGTGCCTGAAGTAATAAACAGCTGACGGTATTCCATTAACAAGTGAACTGGGACCATAACACAGCATTAAGAGCCTTGAACGAGTCTCTTGGCTCCCGTTTTTACTATGCTTTTAACAAAACAAACGAAGAGAACGCCCATTATCTGCTCTAAAGTAATTAGTGCCCGTAAAACCGACACAAAAGATCCGAAAGTTTAGAAATGGTGGATTTTTCAAGAATAGAAACAAATATTGATCGTCTTATGTTCCGCCAGTCATTAGCAAATGAAGCTACTTAAAGTTTACTCACTCAGTTTTAGTTCTCAACTTCGGTAGACTGCGTGTTTTTCGTCGTACTAAATTATACGGTGGCGAGCTGTGTTTAGAAAAAGTAAAACAGGTTTTGATCTAGAAAAATTATATCACGCCCGCAGTCTAATCCAGTGTCACTCAAGCAGCGCTACAGCGCCCCCTAAGGGGTCTTGCGTGAGATTGGTTCAAATTAAGCGGCTTTCGTTCGCTTCGTATCGTGATTAATTCCACAGATAAAGACTGTTTTTAGAATACGTTTTGCAAATAAATCAAAATGGAAAATCAAATTAAGCAGAGGTATTTTGTTTATTCAGGCATGCCAGGCTGTTTTTGATTTCTAACGGCTTTCATTTTATTTCATCATTTAAAATTTTACACAAATTATATGAACACACTTTATAGTGTTCAAAGTCTGATGATTTTAGCGTTTGATCTGCTACTTTGAACATTACAAAATACGATTCCGTGTTTTCTCGATAGCGCATTTAGTTGATGTAAGTTCTTATCCCACCCACTATTTACGATTAAATTACTGTTATGTTTATTCAGAATTTTATTATTTATTATCTTGATTATCATTTTTAACCATTTTTCCAAGCGCCAGCTTTGACAAGCACTGTCTTAATAGCTAGTTTGCTATTTTTAACTTTCCCATTGCAGAACGTGCGATTCAGCGTTTCCGCACTTTGCATACGAAACGACCGCTTTGCTTCGCTGTAAGTCATTTTACCGTAGTTCTTAGGCTACAATAGTTTCTTATGTAATAATAACTTGGCACCACACAGTTAAATATCAAGAAATTAAATTAACAAAAAGGTATACAATTCACGGGAAATACTGCAGTAATCATCATTAGAATTCAGAATTCACAAATCGATTGACCCTCCTACAAACCATAATAGAAAATTAGTTTCCTTCAAAGTGGTATTTTAGAACCAAATAGGCTGAAAAGCCACGTAATCACTCATAAAAAGGTTAATATACCACAACAAAATAGTCTTTATCACAACTACATAAGGCCCGCCACAACTCGTCAACGCTTTCACATTTGGACATTCAAAAAATCGTGGCAGCCTTTTTCTTTTAATTCTAGTCGAGCCGAGTGACTAAGCATTATTTGCGGCACAGTTGGAAATAATTTTACTGCTTTCGAAGGTGTGAAAAACACCTCCGCGATGACATTTCTTAAAAAGCGTGTAAGTAAACATAATAAAGCGTTTGACATCCTTGCAGAACAAAACATAGAAGCCTACAATTTACAGGTATGAAGTGTTGACGATGGGAGTTTTTGTTTCAGTTAATGAAAATAGCTTCTGCTATATAAAATATTATAAGACATCAATAACGGTCGTAAATAAAGATTTCATATCTCTGTTAATAAAAGAAGTGTTAAAATAATTGTAACATTTATTTACATCAACTAATTTATAAACTAGCCTTCTAAAATTTACATAAGAAAATTTACATAAATAAAACATCTAGAAATAATTTAAAACATAATCAAGTACGAATGGACCCTCAGTAATAAAATACTACTATCAGAGCGAGATTCTGAAATAAAAACATTACTGTCACCTCTGCAAGAACTAAGTGCCTATTTAGTTGTTGTCTGAAGTAGAGAGCAATTTGTTGGCAATATATACAGACTGAATGTTTTTATTTGGGTGCTATGATAACAAAACGAAGAATATTTTTATTGAGAGATGCTAAATTATGTATCAGTCATTAACGAACGTGTTTCTTAATCTACAGATCACGCTATAACATATTATATACCATGTTTACTATCACTTTTATCACCAACACTAATTATATGAACATCTTTTTAGAAGTTTTGGTAACTATTCAGAACTTTTCACTACTCTTTACGCTATATTAAAAAGTATTCAGGGCCTACATAAGATCCGCATTTGGGGAAATCTGATGGGGCTTGAACAAAGTCGCTTTCCTCACCGACTTTGAGTATGAAATCTAACCCTCTTGTCCAGTGAGTTGATCGTTCATCCCTCATGAGCCAGTAGCCTGGGTTGTCTGCTTTGAAGCGAAGGGCTACTACTCCAAACTTGGGTATGACTATGGTGTCTTTTACAACTGGGTCTATGAGGTTCTTGGTGAAGAGTGTTCCGTCTTCGTTCATTCTCGTGACGTCTTCGGTGGTGAGGCTGGCGTTGAACTCTCGAATTCCGGCCACGTAGAAACTGTACCCGTGCAGATGGAAGATGTGGTCTGACTCACCACCTGGAACCAAGAGATACAGTTTCATTATTTGAACATTGGGTTAACGTCAAACTCATTTTTAGGGTTCCGTAGCCAAATGGCAAAAAACGGAACCCTTATAGTTTCGTCATGTCTGTCTGTCTGTCTGTCTGTCCTGGCTCGTTCTCCGCTGTTTCTGAACCATTGGTGGAGGGTGAAAATTGGTGGAGAGATGTATAGTGATAATTCAAGAATTGGTTTTTAAAATTATCAAAAAATAATTATTTTTTACCCCCCCCCCCCCCTCCCATACAGCGAAAAGTTAATTCGAAAAAAAAAATTCGACTCACCCCATCGTGTGGGGTATCGTTAAAAAGGTATTTTTAAATACAATAAAACCTGCTTTGAAACCATGTGGATCAAACACCCCAGTCTCGAGATATATTAATACAAAGTTAAAATAAGAGCGTCCCCCCCCCCCTTAACTTTTGAAATACTATTACAATAATTCAAGAAAAATGTCCTGTATACCTCCAAGTAAGTACTTTCAACGAAAACTATAGCGAACTCTGTATCATACATAGTTATTTTTATACAACTCGACCAACTTATGACGTGCAGTTGCCCTTACTAAATGGTGTCTTAAGCGGTCGGGCCATCTTTTAGCTGCGGAACCCTTTCATGGGCGTGTCCGACATGCTCTTGACCGGTTTTTATCAGAACTATTCAGGTATATGCCCCCAATGCTTTGCATTGAAAGTAAGGTTATTAGAAAATATTGACCAGAGTAATTTATAAACCGCTGAAAGCATAACAAATTAGAATAAACCTGATCACTAAACCCTTCAACAAAATATAAGTACATATTTTCGGAATATATCTACAGAAGAGACGGATTAGGAAAACTTATCTATGTCAAAAATCCAGCAAAGAATAATAACATTAATAAATACTTTCTGTTTATGATCACAAACAAATGTGGCAGTCATTAATTTTAATTAGGTTGTTACTTAACACCTTAATAAAGGTACCGCCTACTCGTTAATTAACTGAATTTATATTAGTCAATAACCAGATTTGACGAGCTTAAGTAGCACAGTGGTTGTAAAAATGCGATGCTCGATTCTAATCTGGAGCCCAACCTATAAATACGAGTACAAGATACGCCTTAATTTACACACATATTGTCAAACGCACTTTCAAATCTTACGCGTCAATGACATTAATCATATTAATATCATTCAATCATTTGAAGTAGAGCAATTTTTATAACATCAATTATAGTGCTATAAAAATAGCTCTACTTTTTTTTAACCATGTCAAGCCATGGAATCAAGCAAACTTACATTATCGTAAGAGTATACACAAAAAAAAATGACAGCCCCGTTAGTCTAGTAGCCACAGACCCCTACAACAAAGGGTATAAGTATATAAGTTGTCTATCCGTTCCCGAGCATCCATAGTTCAAGCTTCGAACTTAGTTTAGGGCTAGACAATTGTTTTGTTAGGCCAAGGCATTTTTTATTTACCATTATGATTTTTACAAATAAACAAAATATCATTCATCTGCGATTATATCTCGTTACCTAACTAAAAATAAAGAACAGATCACAGAACCTATTCAAGTCGTCACCAAACGCACCATCCAAATATTTAACATCGTCAACTTAAATTAAAACATGAAAAAATCAGAACCAAAGTTTTAAAATGAGTAAAAGAAAATAACAGACGCCGTCTCAGTTCAAAACGAGTTGCATTGGGAAACTGGAACTATTTCCTAATGCATCCAACTCGAACGAAAGCTTCACATGAATAAAGTATATTATCTAAACCGGTCTGCATGGGAAATGAACCTTCCGCATTATAACTAATTCAGTTGAAGAATTTGAAGTTAACTTCAAATTTAATTGAAGTTAACCTCAATTCATTTTATAGTTAGAGACTCAGCTAATATGAATATGAATACTAGTATCAGCCTATTAAGATCGCAGGGATGGGTTGGGACAAGAATGGGTTTTGGCTTAATCACCAAGCTTGCCAAATGCGGATGATTACCACCCCGGGTTGTAGTCGGAAAAAACAACACATGTATCCATTGCCTTGTGAGTAAAACACTAGGCTTGAACATCGAGGAGTTATGAAATATTCACGCAATATTCATTTAAAGCGTTTAGTCATATTCATTCGTAAGAAGTGTTTATAATTGAAGTCTTAAATCAGCCTTTAGTCAGGCTTGTGTGTATATTTTTTGAAGACACGTCGAGCCCAGACGAGTATAATGGCGACGCCTGGGGCGACCGCTTAACAGGGATGATAAGTAGTGTTCATAAGACTTTTTTCTCACGTCTCACAACTTGTTCCCTTCTATGTTATGTTTTTTTAATGTTAGAGCAAGACTACTTTTTTTAACAAAAACTATTTTCCAGCAAAATTTGTTACTTCTATGAACATATTAACTAAATGAACCTGTAATTGTTATTTCTAACAATTACATTCAAAATGTACAATAATTGACCACTGCATATTGTTTCAATCATCCAAAATGTTATCACCGCTAACGAACTAAATTTATCTGAGGACAGCTGCATACAATTTGCGGACACACCACAATTTGTAAAAGTGGTCACATCGTTAAACGTTATTTAGAAATAACGTTGTGCGCAAACCGTTATTTGCTTTATTAGGCAACACTAATGACGGCTGTCTGGGGAGCGTTACGTGATGCCCAATTACTGGCATTCTACACCAGGGAGGCAAACGAGCCCGGGGACGCAAGCCTTGATTTGCAGAATGCTTCGTCCGTAGGTATAAAGATAAACAACGTTAGGTTTTATTTCTTAAAGCTGGATTATCACTAATTAGGGATAAGGCAAAGCTGGCGCTGTAAGTTGGATTTAAACGTGAGAGCTTGCGATAGGGTTTAAAAAATGTCTCTCAGTTGGGCGATATATATCAAAGTGATAAGAAAAACAACGAAAGCACATAACTCACATCAACTAAAATAGGCCATTATTTAGAACCTGAAAACCTGAAATCCTAACCTAAGGTGTTTACACATTTTGTCAATAATAAGATAGAGCACATTTTCTATGTTCTATAAGCCAAATAGTTAGTCTGGAAGTATGGTGGGTGCAGTGGAATTGATACGATGATGCAGTTTGCAGATGAACACTTTTATTAATTTAACTTACAGAGTTTTTCACGACAATCAACAACAGTAACCTAGCAACCTGTGTTGCTGTCTAAAAACGCCAACACTTCCCCTCAAACCAATCATCCATCACACAACTCACACACTCGCTCAAACAAAACCTAAACCCGAAACACACTTATCAAACTTCACACGCCCCAGCTGCTTGGTCAGGACGTCTGCTACATTGTCCTCAGTAGACACATACTGCAACGTAACAGTCAAGTCCTCGATACATTGACGAACATAATGGAACCTTATGTCAATATGCTTCGTCCGCCTATGTGCGACAGGGTTTTGCGCGAGCTTTATTGTACTCTGGTTGTCTACCAGAATATGTACGGGAAGGGCTGAAACCTTCAACAGTGATGCGAGGAAGCTTTGCAAATAAGTAGCCTCTTTGCATGCCTCCGACAGCGCAATATATTCGGCTTCTGTGGAAGAGAGCGCAACGCAGCTTTGCTTTTTGCACTCCCATGCCACCGGGTTTCCACCAACCTGAAAATAGTGACCGGAAAAGGATTTCCTGTCCTTCACGTTACCCCCCCAATCGGCGTCCACGTATCCATTAATACTCAATGAACCACTCCGTTTATAGATGAGGCCATAATCCAATGTCCCCTTCAGGTATCGCAGCACTCTTTTAGCTGCATTCAGGTGGACCTGGTGACAACAAGAGTTATATTGCGATAAGAAGCTTACAGCTGCAGAAATGTCTGGCCGCGTATTACATGACAGGTAGTTCAGAGCTCCTACCAGTGATTGGTATCTTGTACGGTTTGGGTGATCTAGTATATCACTTCCTTCCCCTTCAGCCAACACCGTGTGAAGATTTACCTCCATAGGAGTCTTCGCTGGTTTGCAATCCGCCAGACCAAAATTCGTCAACAGTTTCTCAGTAAACTTACGTTGTGAAATCCGCAATGCGCCTCCCTCTCTAGTGAGTTCAATTCCAAGAACTTGCCTCGCCGAGCCTAAGTCCTTGATTTTAAACTTCATCCTAAGATTTTCTAAAAGCATGTTTTTCTCTAAAATATTATCAAAAAATACGAGAAAATCATCAACATATAAGGCTATATAAATGTTATCTTTGTAGTAAAGACAGTTGTCATATTTGGAACGTTTGAATGACAGTGACAGCAAGACTTCATTAACTTTTTCGTTCCACGAACGTGACGCCTGTTTAAGGCCATAAATTGCCTTCAGCAATAAACAAACCTTTTTCCTGTCTTCTACACACCCTTCTGGTTGTTGCATGTAAACTTTTTCATGCAAATCTCCATTTAAAAAAGCTGTGTTCACATCAAAGTGTACAATATCAAAATTTTTGTGAACAGCTATTGAAAAAAGTAATCTTATGGTTGACCTTCTGACAACTGGTGAATAAGTTTCAAAGTAGTCGATACCATAAGACTGCGTGAACCCCTTCGCTACAAGTCGAGCTTTATAGGTCTTGTTCCCATCCGCGTCGAACTTGTACTTGAAAATCCACTTACATCCTATTACTTTAGCATCGGGTGGTTTCTCTACAAGCTTCCAGATTTCGTTTTCGTACATAGAGTTCATTTCCTTCTGCATGGCTTCTCTCCATTTACTCTCATCTTTACTTCCAAGAGCTTCCTTGACACTACCAGGTTCATCTTCGGAGACGAGGCCAACGAAATCTTCTTGATTTCTCATCCGATTCCGTAAAGGATATCTCGGCTGCGGCTCCGGATCTCGGTCGTGTTCTGACTCATCAGTCGGCTCTGTAGTAGAAGATGGTTCTTCTGAGTGAGAGACAGGCGCAGGTTCAGCTGGCAGTTCCTTGTAGAATTCCCATACAACATCAGAGTCCTGCTGTCCAGGCAGCCCTGTCTGGTTGGTACTCTTCAAGCTGTCTCCGAGTCCCCCTGTATCCTCTATAAAAACAACGTCTCTAGCCTTGACAATATTTCGTGGGTTATTAATATCAGCCAAGCGGTAACCTTTTGTTTCCGTGCAATATCCCACGAACCGATATTCTTTAGCTTTCTTGTCCCACTTTTTCCGAGTTTCCTTTGGTATATGCACGTACGCGATAGATCCAAATACTCTAAAGTAACTGAAAGTTTGAGCTTTGTTCGTCCATAGCTCCTCCGGAATCTTCCCCTGGTTAGCAGAATGTGGTAGTCTATTTTTAATGTAAACCGCAGTATTACAAGCTTCTGCCCAATACCGTTTACTGAGACTGTCCCCCAGCATTGTCCGAGCCATCTCTACAATCGTCCTATTACCTCGCTCTGCGACGCCATTCTGTTCCGGTGAGTAAGGAACCGTCAATTGATGTCTGATTCCCTTACTTCTCAGATATTGTTTGAACTGTTGATTGACAAATTCTGTTCCATTGTCAGATCTTATCACCTTAACTCTTAATGTTGTCTCGTTCTCCACATGCGTTACAAAGTCCTTAAAACAATTAAAACATTCTGATTTAGATTTTAGAAAATATGCAAAAATCTTGCGTGTAAAATCATCTATCAAAATAAACATGTAACGAGATCCAGCATAAGAAGGTTCTGACATTGGACCACAGATATCCATGTGTACCAATCCTAACTTTTCAGTCGCTCTATCTGCTTCACCTACTGGAAAAGGTAATCTGTGTGACTTCCCCTTAATGCAGTCAACACAAGGTTCCATTACGCTCTTACCAAGATCAAGACCAGGTAGCTTACGTAAGTCGCGTTCATTGACGTGACCAAGCCGCCGATGCCACAACGCCATCGAGTTGCCAGCCTTCACTACAGCTGCACACGCCTCATCTAAAACAGGATAACAATCATCAAGTTTGTAGATGCCTGAGACCTTACTAGCAGTTGCTACAGGCTTACTCGAAATGTGACCTACCGATTTGTGAAACAAGTTACAGCCATCTGCGTTAAAAACTACATTCCATCCTCTCTCAACCAATTTGGAAACTGATAAAAGGTTTACCTTCAAGTCAGGCACATACGTAACATCCCTTATGGGTAGCAAAACACCTTTCAGTCTAACCATAATGTTACCTGTTCCCTCGCTTGACACCTTATCATTATTTGCACATGTAACAAAATTCCTATTGCCAACACAAACCTTAATGTCTCTAAACCAATGTTTTTGAAATGACATATGACCCGATGCACCACTATCAATGTACCAGGATCCAGAATCGAATGTTTCACGTACGCTTAACGATGTTGCTAACCCGACGTCGACATTCTTCTGTCCTGCAAGGAGCGGGCATTCCGGTTTCTTATGTCCTTTTTCTCCGCATTTAAAACATTTGACTGGTTTGGACTGCTTCTTCTTTTTCTCTGTCGTCTTCGTCGCTAATGAAGTAGATGTAGTGCCCTTTGTGGAGTCTTCTTGCAGCAACTTCTGTCGTACATTTTGAGATGTCAGTGTCATACCTGAGTGTTCCAAGGCCATTCGCATAGGCTTATACTCATCTGGTAGACCTCTCAGAAGAATAACAGCTACTAACTCGTCATCAATACTATGGTCAATCTCTCTTAGCTTTTGAGTATGACTCATTATTGCGGCAATATACTCATGCATACTAGCATGTCTATCTAATCTTTCATCAAGTAGCGAGTTTAAAAGACTTATCTTCCTGTTGAATCCTTTGTCCTCGAAGACAGCAGCTAATGCATCCCAAGCTTGCTTCGCAGTTTTCGCCTCTTGCACGTATGGGTATAGGTGCGGCTCGATGTGAAGACAAATGGTAGCCATGGCTTCTTCGTCTTTTTGGATGGCGGAAGAATCATGAGGATCTGGTGAAGACGATGTAAAAGAGAAAAGTTTGTCACGTAGTAACAGCATTTTGATGGCGAATTTCCATGATGTATAATCTTCGATTCCGTTCAATTTTGGTAAAGAGAATTTTGTGTGGGAGCCCATAACCTCTGGAAGTATGGTGGGTGCAGTGGAATTGATACGATGATGCAGTTTGCAGATGAACACTTTTATTAATTTAACTTACAGAGTTTTTCACGACAATCAACAACAGTAACCTAGCAACCTGTGTTGCTGTCTAAAAACGCCAACAGTTAGAAAGGCCTACTAGTTCACTATCAGACGGGCTAAGGGCTAGGATATTAGTGTAGTAAAAAAGTAGTAGGGTACAAAATAAAAATAGACACTTCTTAATCTCGATCCGACCCCTCAATAAAACATTTGGTCGCGACAGCATCTGCGGGGATGAATAATGAATGCGCACGGAATCCGCTCTCGCCACTCGGCGCACTCAAATACTACTGAATCATATATCAATACGAGAATGCACACGTAATAAGTAAATAAAGTTGTAGTGTTTACATTTTGTAATTTTGGGTTTTTAATAAAACGTCAGAAGACAAGCTCGATCATTGCGTAATGTGAGCTTGTAATGTCCCAGCCCTATGCATAAATGAAAATCGTATATTATTGTTTAGGTCGCCTACCGTAACAAGTTAAAAAATATGCTATTAGAAAAACTGTATGACTTTGCAATTGTTTATAATGGTTACACAAACCATTATAAAAAATTGCTTCAAAAATTGGCATCATAAAAGAGCAACTGTCGAATTTCTTGACGATTCGTTCTCGACAGTAACTGCCTTCCGAGTCGGTGGTAGAGTCATCTTTATGTAATTTTCTGACCTTTAATAAGTGCACCTAGGAAGCCTATTTCAGTAAAGAATATTTCATTTTGTATTTTAAGTTTGATAAGTTACATGTGCGCAGGTTGTTAAAATATCTTATGAAAATAAAATTTTATTTCTAGCAGCTACGCGGCTGTGTCAACTCGGTAACGACAACATGACTTCTTCAAGTATTAGCATTCAATGAAAACCTGATACTCTCTTTTATTAACTCAAAGAAATGTGAAATGAAATTAATACCAGAATAGACCTAAGACTTAAAAGACTGATTCACGCGCACCTCAGCTGCGCAGGGCGAAAACTCTTAAAAGCTTCGGTAGTGCTACAGCCATCCTGGGATTTACAAGGAACATTTATACGGCTTCATTATGCATGGCACCAGATAAGATAAATGCTCTTTTGCACATGAAGCAAAGAACTTTAAAAAGGCGTCGTACTAGCTAATTCACAAGCAGGAAAATTTATGAAGAGACTCCACTAATCTATGCAAATGTAGGATAGGGAGTAACTACTCCGAGAAAGAACCAACAAATAACAAAAGTTATTATTATTGTACAAAGCCACGTTACTGTTACAGCTGATGCAAATGCATACGATTCGACCGGAGAGTTACCTCGGCATCTCATAAAACCGGTGTGAACCAGTTTCACCCAACTGTCAGTTAACCCAATTAAACTAAATACTTAAAACCGGTAGTGCATATGTGACACCATTGCTATTGTTGGTAATATTGAAGAGCTCGATGGCGCAGTGGTTAGCGCGCTCGGCCTGCGATTGCTCAGTTAATCAGCATTCGCAGAGCCTAGTCATCGGATGGGTGACCGAAAAAAATCATCTCGTGCTCCTTCGGAAGGAGCTGTAAGCCGTTGGTCCTACGCCTGATCTCTCTTCGGTCGTGTCAGATTGCTGTCTCACCCAACTATGAGATTGAGGGAATAGGGAGTTCACATGTGCTTGCGCACTCACTTCTGCACTATAAATTGGCCTGCGTACCGTGCCTTATAATCCACAAATTGATCACCGATCCGCCTCAAAAAGTGGTGACGGTTTGGCCATTACACCTATGTGTGGGGGCCTATGTCCAGCATTAGAATGCAACAGGTCTATGATGAAAGCACAACTAGTATCTAGATTTAAACTTACTTTTGAAACTACTCAAATGTTATGTCGCTTTACTCGCACAAGTAAAATTGGAAACGTCGTATTGGTAAGGTGAACCCGAGCTAGAACTAACTAGAAGTATCTGATTGCAGCGACATCGCGCCATTCGATACTTGGAACACGATAGTCGTCGGAACATGTACATGTTACAGAGTGATTATCCGGTGACATGTTTGTAATGTAATGTAGAACATTACATTTCTGTCACGTTACGCGGGAGATAATATAAATACGTTTATTTAGACGGGCCTTTTGGGGGAAACTTTTGTGTGAGCATCGGCGTTTGTACTAGAGTCATGGATGTGTATAAAAGTATTTAAGTATTTCTATCCGTTCCCTAGCATGCATAGTACATGCTTTTGGTGTGTTAGTCAAAGGATTTTATTTATTTAAACGAAGATGTAATAATCTTTACTAATTATCCAGACTGTATGTATTGAAGACACAGATAGCGGTTATGTGTGCCCTGAGTTTGTTCTTTGAGTAATAACCATCTCCATTATGCTTGTATTGTATAGTCATCTATTGGTTTAACGTGTTAAAAATATAATTATTAAACTTCTAGCGACCGACTGATTGATGGATAAAGTTAAAAGTTCTCATACTTTGTATGTGAGGTAATAGCACAATTATTTTGCAATTTAACACATATGTGTCATATGTACAATCCTATTTTAGACAATATTCACATTTTAACCAATTTCATCAATTAAGCACTTTTATGTCGCAAATTCGCAATCGGTGAAGCCTGACGCAATGCAAAGTTTATGACCAGGAATTTAAATACAACTGCAATTATTACCATTTCCTAGAGTAGGTGATAAACTAAACTATAAAATAATAGAACAATGAAATCTAAATCAGTATTCAATTTTAGTTTTAGATTCAGTACAGAAAAACTAATTTAAAAGTAATCATTTCTGATGATTCACTACCCATTTACATACACTATCACTTAGTCAAACGGAGTGAATAAGTATGAAGAACGAAGTACGTTTCACCAAGTAAGTAATCCACAATTTTTAATCCTAAACAGGTAATAGAGCATTTGTTGCTTCCCTAGCAATACATAACATTGCGGGATTAATAGTATTTGTGTGCATTACAGTTTCTTTTACGGTTCTTGTAGATAATTTTTATGTTGTCTCTGTTTGAAAGTAATTCGCACTACGACAGGAATAAGCACCGCTTACTTAGCACTTCATTAACGTACGTAACGATGTTGTTTTTGCGGCTTAGCAAACGATTTCCGAGAGCTAAAGCAAACGCGTTCAGGCACTAAATACCTTTCGCATGAAACGTTTAAGCACTGCATGTGGCAAACAATCAAGTGTGAAGTATGATTCAGGCAGACGGTGACATCAAAACTAAAAGTATATTTTTTGCCTTTGGTTGCCAGGCGTAAATCCGATTAAAAATAAGTGCAGAACCGAAGCCCTGTACTTTTGAGGTCAATTTAACTAGTCCTCGGTTACATAGTTTTAAGATTGATCCTGCGATCTTCAAATATCCAGAATTATCGCGTCATCAGAGACTCTCGATTAAAACAAATCAGTAAGGAGTTTCAAATTTAACGCTTATACCCAATATCTATATTTTATGTAACTGCATTAATAATAATGTAAAAGTACAGACAGATGTGAAGGAATGCTCGACGTAGGGTCAACATCACGGACCCTGTCAAAAAATTTCTACATTCAAATTGATGGCCATTGTCAAGCTTGTCGACAAAAAATAACCACATTCAACTATCGTCACTATTGCTAATACCTTTCGCGGTTTGTTAGCCATTGTCAACAGCGTGTTTAAAAAAACACTAGTTACTTTCAAATATCATCACTATTTCTTTACCTTCAAGTTGCGTTTTACATAATAGTCTTGTCTACACACGAGTGTTGTAAATATTGACAATATGAAACACCTTCCGTCAGTGAGTGACGAGAGAACAAGTCCCGTTTCGCTTTCAGAAAGTTGTCTGTTTGAACGGTATGAGCATTAAGAAACTTTAGTGTCATCATAAAAGTTACTTATACACGTTCTCATATATAGTTATATTGATTGCTTTTCATTTGTGTGAAGGCTTTATCCAATTAGCAGTTTAAATTATTATAAGCATGAGTAAAGAGGCCGCTTTACGTTAGTAATAAATATGATGAAATTAAGGACTTAACATTGATTGGAAACTTAGTAACGGAGGAATCGAACTTAATTATCACAAAAGATTCAAAAGTGTAAAGAAAACATCACTTGATTTATTGTTCTAAATTAATTAGTTTTTTATTTGCTAGCCATATATACTAACAAAAGGTCAGTTAATAAATTAAGATTTTAAAAAATACTACGCATGTTTATTTACAAAGATAACCTAAATGAAAAATTTAGGAAAGGAATTCATTACAGAGCTATAGATAAGACAGAAGCTCTTAATAAGCTCTTAATAAGATGAAGTACAAGAAGATATGTCCTTGATGATAAATAAAAAGTATGTATGTACGCGTGTGTTTTTACTACGGTAAAATGTTAAGTCTTAAGTAGGCAATTTTATTGTAGTGTCCGCTTATGGACATCACAGCTCTATACATAATAATTATAATGTCATGATAATCTAGTCATTACGTATTGATCATACTATTTTCTACCTATTAAGGTCGACTGTTGGATAATTCCCCGAAGGATTGAGACCACCACATTTTATATAGATAATTCCCAGAAAAATTGAGTCCACCATAATACTTAAGCCTTATTGGCACCAATCGATACAAAATACTGGTAGTTATAAATGTACGAGTTTGTATGAAAGCTATCTACGGCTTTTATTTATAATGAAAGGCGAAGCTTATAAAGAAACTAAATAAAATTCAAATTAGTGCGGTGCGAGTAAACTTTCCCGTATTTTTATTACACAACGATGTTTATAAGGGTCTAGCCACAGCTACGGCGGCGAGCGGCGCGGCGAGCGGCGCGGCGAGGCCGGCGACGGCCGCCTGGTCGTGGGTATGGCCGCCGCGCGTTCGCACCGCGCATCTCGCCGCCGTAGCTGTGGCATGCTTCATACAATTTCCTTTATTTGATTTTTTCGCTCGCCACTTTCGCCGGCGCAAGACGCATCGCAAGTCGCACCGCTGTGGGCTGTGGCCAGGGTGTAAGAACTGAAGCTTTACGTAAGTTATTTTATGCCGCGTGCTGTCATGCACAGGTCTTGTTAGTGCACAGGCAGTTGTCTGATGCTAGTTTTTATTTACTTTTTATTACTTTTTCTGAGCAGATCACTATTCTTATTTTGTAATGCCTCCGCCCGAGCTACTTTTTCTTATTCTGGATTGGCTCAGACCAACGTACCTAATTCCTCTACCACTAGATACTTTTTTTAGTTAACTTGATTTTATTAGTTTTGGTTAATTTGATAATCATGAGTACTTAATACTCATTTTCTCAATCACTCATACGCTTTTATATCTGATCATTACTCGTAATATGATGCCAATATTGCAAGGATATCAAACACATTTTGCCATTAAATAAAAACATTCCAAAATCATATTTAGTGAACAAATCTAAAAACCAATTTTTTTACTTCAAACACTGAATAAGTTCGTGGTAACGCACTTGATTATTTTATTAATTTTCTACATTATTTTAATTAATGTCCCATTCGTAAGTTACCATAGGACAAACTTTGATAAACTTTTGTATAATTACAAGCTTGTTAAAGTTTTATTGATCTTTAATAATAATGAATACTTGGTTCAAGTTCAAATTATTAAGCGTGGTTAGTTTGGTGGATAGTTTCATTTCAATTTTACTTTCATCGTTCATCGTTAGCCGTTTATGTACATATTATTATGTATGTTTTTTTAGTTATATGTTTTTGAATTTATGAGTGATGTTTCGAGTCTTCAACGAACTATAAACAATAAATAGCGAGTGAGAAGTGTATATGTAAGTTGAAATACTGATGAAGCCTCCAATTATATTGATTATAAAGAAAACGTACGATGTAGGAAATTGTCGGGCAAGATTATAAGGTGAATTAATAAGAGAGTAGCACATAGCTGTTACTTTGATTATAAGAAAATGGGGTCAAGTGGCTCTCTTCATCATTATGTTATTATACCTACTGTTTTGTATTATATATTTTGATACATTAAGATTATTATTGTATGTAATTGTATTATTATAAGCTTCTATCAATTCAGTTGGTCACGCAATCATTTTCTTTATGACTATAATCATTAAGATTATTTTAGGAATTAAAAAGTCGTACATTTCAAAGTTCTGTAAAATGAAGCAGGTAATTTTTATTGACATGAAAACCAATTTATTAAAAGGGTTGTACGCAAATTATTATGTTATAATCAATGTTTTGTTTGGTTCGACTGCTTGAAATGCCAAGTTATGGTTGCAGGTTCGAATCAAAGCAAGAGCAATGTAAATCTATGTATCTCTGCGCACTCGGCGGTGCGATTTCTAAGTTAAGCATCTTTCGCAGTGGCCAGTCATCGGATGGGTGACCTATAATTTTTACCTCGAGCTCCTCCATGCTTCGGAAGTTACGTTAAGCCGTTGATCCTGCGCCTGATCTCACTTCGGTCGTTTCAGATTGCTGTCCTACCGAACTATGAGAGTGAGGGAATAGGGCGTGCACCTAGGCTTCCGCACTCACTTCTGCACTATAATATATCCTGCGTTTCTGGCTAATCTTAAAATTGGCAGCCATGGTCGTAACGGAAGGGTTTCACTGTTTACAAGCAATTAAAACTATGTTCGTTATAACACGCATGTATAATGTAAGATGCTTATCATG
Organism: Nomophila noctuella; assembly: GCA_958496325.1. Classification (NCBI taxonomy): domain Eukaryota; kingdom Metazoa; phylum Arthropoda; class Insecta; order Lepidoptera; family Crambidae; genus Nomophila; species Nomophila noctuella. Next base: position 4,354,310 of record OY292484.1, on the reverse strand, counting down.
CTTTTATGTCAGATTGTTGATTGTTGTCGAAATACCTGTCGTTTCCGGTAGCGGAAAAACGTATGTCAATAAAAGTCAAAACATACGATTCAGTGGCAATAAATAATTCGACATGTTAAATTCAGATTCCGTTCACCATTGTCCAAGTTTAAAATACTGACGGCGTTTCCGCGTCGGAAATAAAATTTTATTTATCGTTTTACTTTCGTTCCGTGTCAAGCAAACGATACAGCTTTTGATCTCTTACGACGGTGTTGGATTACTGTCTCGGGGAACCATGAGAGCCAAGGAAAAGGGAGCATAGCGCGTCAACTTTCTTCGTCTTAAAAAGGTATTACGTGAATCAGATCTTTAGTAATAGTCCAGTAATTTTAGCAATTTTGATCCACGATCTGCGGAATAATTCCTAGTGAGCTGAATTTTTGTATACACCTTTATTATGTTATTGTCATGATGATGTGAAAAATCGACATTGATATCGTGCCGGCTAAAAAAGTTATAGAGGTCCAAACGTCACAAAAATCAGTTTTTCGCAAATATCTCGCGATCTAGGAATTATTCCGCAGATAAAATCTAAAATTCCTGGACTAAAGGCTGAAACTAAACATTTGCAACAAAGCTCGGATGGGGAAAACAAACTTTTTAAGACAAGCACCGCAACAAATCCGCAAGTTAATAAATTAATATTTGACAACATCACAGGCATTGATCTGACTCCGTAGTAAGTAGATAAAGCACTTTCCTCCGTGGTAAGGTAGATAAAACACGTGTTACAGATATCAGAAACAAAAAAAAATATATTTTAATAAATACATACATTTAGCACCCAGACCAGAACAAACAGACATGTGCGGGGATCGAACCATCGACCTTTTGGTCTAATAGCCAACCTCTTATCTCCGCAAGATAGTACATGTAAAGGTTTTTTGCGACCCCATCCCTGGATATGTTGAGGTGATCTAGGTATTGCCATTAGGTGAGCTCGTTTGTCACCGCTCACAAGTTAACGTGGATAATAACAAATTAATCACTGAGTAGCAAAAAGGTTCTGACCTCAAGACGGCATAATAACATGTCGGCTATTCACGGGGCAATTAAGACCACGGCTCAATTACCGAACGTCTTAATTGTAGTATCATGTCTCAATTGTAGTATCCCATCTTGCATAGCACATAACTTTCTGACATTAAGTGTTCCTATTTTTTTATTATTGTCCACTTTATAAAGCACATATTATTGTTTTTTAAACATTGTTTATAATTTCATTCGGTGACTAACTTCGACGCATGTCGGGGGTACATCGCACCTTGCTGAGTATTTGATTAAGTACCTGAATATTATATTGATATCAGAAAGTAATGGCAAACATAATATCATGAATTTATGACACAATAAAATTTATGTCATCTAATGAAGTCACTAAGTGCGATTTAAGCGTTCGATCATTAGGCTTGGGGCCAAAAATGGACGGCTTCTACTGAGTGCACAGCTTTTTAACTTTTTTAAACAACAGTTAGCAATAAGGGCTTTTTTCAATAAAAAAGCATACTAAGTAATTTTATTAGACAAAATAAAATAAAGTCAAAATGACTTTTATTTCAATCAATCACTATCTTTATCGATTAGCATAGTTTAATAATAGCTTTTACCAAATCGAATATCAAATATTAAATCTGTGTATAAAGCATGGGTTTATTTACATAAACCACCAATTATATTTAACAAGCTATTTCTTCCATAGATTTATTTCTCCCAACGGCAAAAAATGCTACGGCCTCTTAACTAAATGCCATACCTTTCACTGAACGCCTCTTTCGCCGACCATTGCCTTTTCCCTCCGTTCTTTTGTTGGCTTAATGACAGAATATCGTTTTTAGATAAATCACCATTGACATAGCCGTTGTACTCATTAAAACGTAAGTAGCTATAAGTTTCAAATAAAAATGAACCCTATGTCTATAGTGATAGGAATGTCGGAAAACATCGATACTGCTTTGGGTGTCTGCAAGTTGGAAGGTTCTCTCATGGGCAAAGGTAATTTCTATACAAACAGTATGTTCCTAATTTTGTGATCACGTGGCAATTAGTTTTAATTCTAATATGATAGCTTGTGAACAATGTTGCGGTACTTATTCCGTTATTTGAGGTGCCACTGTACACAATGACACGGATAGACATAACAAAAAACGTTATTTAGGCTTGGTAGGACAGTGAATTAATATTTCTTTCATCAGTCAGGTAATAATTATGGTTTCCAACAACCATTTCTTAATTTTAATTTAGATGTTATTAATATTACTTATTAAGTTGCGCGTTAGTATCTGTTCCGGTTCCAAACATAACGTTTAATATCTTAGTATAAAAAGAACCTATATATATATATCTCCCACTTGTTCTATTTCAAAACAATGAACACGCTCTGAAACAAAGCAACAGCTGAGCACTTCCAAACGAATTCCTGACAAATCCCCAATCAGAAAATATGAAAATTCAAAATCGTTTAGGAGCCTGAAATCTGGGAAGCGCCGTGCCTCAACGGCTTAAACCGGCGAGATTTGTCGGCGGGCGCTGATACCCGTAAATCAAATAAAACGGGAAGGGATGATCCAATACGTCTTTTTAACCCTGTGCGACAGCGAAACGATTAAGGAAATATTTATGCATTACAATCGAAACCGGTGAACCCATTGTTTCTTCCCAGGTATTTATTCTTAGAAAATTCTATTACCTAGCGTTGTAGCAAAGGTTGCTGAATCAAATATAACATAACTTATTAATAAAACAAAATACGATGGTATATTGTATGCGATGTTGTAAAATATTTATTTACTTATTTATATTGTCACAATTTTCAACTTTCATTTGAAGTTTTCCAGTTCATCTACTGTGACTGGAAACATAAGAAAACAAGCCTTACTTTTTTTCAATAATATTCCTATGGTAAGGTATGTTTCTCTCTTTTCTCATTGTGACAAACTGTACTGTGATTAGAAACCAAGTAGAGTCTTTAGAAGGTCCACCTTAGAAGGCTTTTAGTTATACAAAGAAAGGTTCCTTACCTTGATCGAACATAACCAGCTCCGCAGTAGAATGTAAAGGCACTTTTTTCACATGCACGCACTCGTCTCCCTGGCCGGCTTCGGGGGGACACATGGAGCTGAGGGGCACGTCTCCCCCCTGCGTGAGGAGGGGGGACGCGGGGTACGTGAAGCGGTGCCCGTCAGTCTGGCCCCAGCTTTCTGTAATAAATAAATTAAATATCTATTGGTATAGGTATGTAGGTACGCGGTCCATACTAGAGTTTTTCGTCTATGTTCAATGATTTCTTGTAAAATAACTATACATTCCTCAGAACGCGTGGTATATGCGCAAGATGCCAACCCATTATTATTTGAATCATATCTAGCACGATACAACCAACGAACTGAGTTACGTCAAGCGAGCTGTCACTTTTCCCGCCAACCTTTGTGGCCAACCAGCCAGTGACATTTGCTTCCATCCAAAGAGTTCGGTATTCACAAATTCTAACCAAAGAGTTTGGAAACGATTATTAATGTTAACAATTACAACCGCGCCGGCAGGTACATAATGTATGTTTAAGCATTTGAATTGTGTTATCACATTTCATGTGAAGTGCACGGGCAAAAAGACGGTGTAGGACATTTCTTTGACGTTGCAACTACCGTGGACAGAAGTGGCGCGTACCATCACTTTACAACTGTATTGAACCATTGTTTTTTAAAATATTCCATAAAAAAGGATTAGTTAAAAATCACATGTTCTTATTCTAACTGGTAACCTTTGAATTAAACAGTACCCAATTCCAACCGATCAATCCTTTGAATATTACAATCTGTGCGTTATCGATTTTATGAACGCTATTACTGGGCTTTAATGGTGAAACGTCACATAGGTTAAAATATTTTAACACTCGTACATAGAATGAGAATGAGAAATTAAACAATTGAATTAGCCAAATGCGTGTGAAGGCCTGAAAATTTAATTAAAAAGAAAGATGAGAATGGAAACGTGAAACGACGTGTTAGTAAGTCGCCATTAGTGATGTCATTAGAGGCCGTGATTGAGAGTGAACCGTCTATCATTATTTTTGTCTCTGACCTCAATCGTGCCTAGGGACTGTTAGTTCCGACGCGATCAATTATTTAAAGTCACTCGATTAAGATCGACAGTTGACCCATGATGATACTCAATGAAGCATATCTCCTATATCAGTCATCTGTCTTCCTATTTAATATGACGTCTTATACAGCTCTTGGGAGAGTGGTTTAATCAGGGGTGATTAATGATGTTCTAAATTCAAGTAAAGTTTTCGCCAAATTTTACTTTTTAACTAGAATAACGAGCGAGGTGTTTAATCCAGAATCCGGTGACGTTGTGCATCATTACGACGATAACTTGATTTTAACGAAAGAATAGAAGTTGTATAAAAACTTAAGGTAGATAGGTTATATCCAGTGGTTGTATTTCGTACCAATTTTACTTTTTCTGAACCCTAGGTAAATAGATTTATGTATAAGTACTACCCCTTAGAGACAGCTTTAGTCACAGCACAACGCACAAATGCCATTAACAGTTGGACCAGAAAAGACCCAGAGTTACCTACAAGAGGTTATTACATGCCAAAAGTAGAAGTAATTAAAACCTCAAACTATATTTTGGCGGCTGCTCTAATAAGCACAGTTACATAATGCTCACAAAAGGCTTAGGTAGTCTCAGCAGAGAAAAACGCCTGAGAGTCAATAAAAAGATGACATGAAATAAGACCCGTCTTTCATAAGATCTGACTCAATAGCCCAAAGAATTGATTTGTTTATAAATACAGCACACAATAAAGAGTACAATCTCCAAGCTAAATGATTGAATGAATTCATCTTCTATCGTACTTTACCTTTACATATACATATGTACGTATGTAAAATATTTTTGTACGGCCTTGTTGCATTCATATCATATCAAATTCAATGTAACTATTTCCGGGTAAGTTAAAGTAGGTTGTATCAACATTTTAGAAAAAACATGTGTTTTAATCGATTTAAATCGAACTATATGAGAAAAGTGATATCAACGTTCACAATCGAGACGATCGCATCATTTGTCACGTAGGCTTATCAATAAAATAATATTTATTGTTGAAAAGTCCAAACGAATAAACCGAAATGCCCCAGAGACATTCCCACGCGCTATTTGTATCGCATCGCGACAAGCCGACAGAATCGGAACAATGTCGGATATGGTTACATTATCTTTGGTACGTATTTTCGAAATTCACAGTGGAAATTCAAAACAAAATATAACAAGATATACGTATCAATTCACGAAACCCATTTTAGCTGCCATTGATGGAAATTCCCGCTTGACTAACTCGACCTTATCAGAGACTAGCGGCCGCCCGCGACTCTGTACGCGTTGATTTAGATTTCCAATAGCCTACCTTCCTCGTCAAATGGACTATCCAACACAAATATATTTTTTCAAATCGGACCAGTACTTCCTGAGATCAGCGCGTTCAAACAAACAATTAAACACACAAACAAACAAACTCTTCCGCTTTATATATTAGTATAGATGTAGATATGCAATGATGTTTATGCTCGATGCATTAACATACTATTTTGAAACTTCCTCGCGCACTGTAATACTCGTGCTACAAATGCAAAATTTCCTTTTGAATTTCTGGACAGTCATTTTCCGAGAATGCAATTCAGGTTCATTCGAAGATAGGGCAAGTTTGAAAGCATTCCAGGAAATGGCTTTCAACGATTCTATACATAAGTAATTTGCAAATGTATTCCACTTTACATACGATTTCATTGTTATCCTACTTTTTGTTTTAATTTTAAACCATTTCCAATATTTTAAAAGTAAAACATTTTATTATTTTCTGCTAGACATCAAAAAAAAATAAGTATTTTGCAACTGATTTCAACTTCTATTAAAACAGTACAAACCTTTTTGTAAAAGGATACATTAAGAAACCCTCTTCTGGGGAGACTAAGGTCTAACGCTATATGACCTACCCATTGATATTTGATACCAACTTCCTCAATAAATGATTGATGATGATTTGACGGAAATTTCAACCGATATGTCGAGTACGAGAAATGATTTCCATCATTGTGACGTATATCGACAAGACGGAAAAATGTTATATGATATAACTGCGGCACACGCAAGAGGCTCAATTGAGTCACTGTCAATTATACAGCAGGTAGATTCGAGCGATATGGTGGTTATACTTATATAAACTACGTATACGTATTACATGGTCGTAAAAGTGAGATCGTGAAATTGTATTTATGTTACACTGAATGTTATATGTAACACAGTGTAGTAATTATATTAATTGAGCTACGATTTCAAAACCAACACTAATCCATAAAAATAGGAAGAAATAACTTATTAAAATTATACAATTTTAGAACAACTGACACAAAATCTGGGGTTAAATACACAAAAAGCTTTCAAACCATATTTTTGTTAGTTTGGCCGACCGCAAAAAGATGTGTCTAAGAACATAAGCGATAAGGTAAAACATGTTGCCTTTTTGCATGGGAGAATCCAATCTGCTGTTTCATGGCCTGCTAATGATTTTCAACCTTTGGATGATTATACCATTTACTTCGTTTGATCTTCATAATCTAAGGTTTTCTTGTAATCATAAGAAAAAATTATGACTAAATATTGTCTCCCAATTAGGCATTGCCACATTCAGCATAGCACCTTAACTATACTAATATATAAAGCTGAAGAGTTTGTTTGTTTGTTTGAAGGCGCTAATCTTAGGAAGTACTGGTGCGATTTGAAAAAATATTTTTGTGTTGGATAGTCCATTTGACGAGGAAGGTTATAGGGCTATTGGAAATCGAATCCACGCGGACGGAGTCGCGGGCGGCCGCTAGTACTACAATAAAGAAGCCTTATCGCCTTCACAAACGAAACGGAAAACACATCGTCATGAATATAAACAACCTTGGCTAAACCAATTTCTCTTTTACATACCCTTCCCTTTCACCCGTCCTGCAAAATGATAACAATTTTAAGAACCATGGCGCCCACGCCGGTACCCTGCACGTTTCCAATCGATTCAATCAATTACTGGAATGACAAAGGCGGAAGGAAAATGCTGTGACATTATTGGGAACCCGACCTAGGGTCGTAATCGAGTATTGTATGGAAAATAATAACCTTGCTGATAGTACGGTAGGCAGATATTGGAGACGTTCCCTTTAAATGCTACGAAACGTAGATACAAAGGAAACGTGAACGAATTTGCAAACCAATGTATATTTTCTTTGATTCCCGGAATAATACGATGCAACTGTTTTTTGCGATTGTGTATTTCTTTTGGTCAATAGTGATATTATTTAACTTCGATACATATACGCCATGGTACCAGATATTGCGGCTTTGTTTCCGTGCAATACAAATATTTTAGCTGGACTTTTTCTTAATATTTTTAGGGTATATATACATTATACCTTATCGTTTATCATTTAAAGGTTGAGTTTAAATATCTTAATCTTCATATTATAAAAAAGTTTAAGGAGGTATGTATTGCCTGTTCAGCGATAAAAAATCCTCAGTGTCAGAAGGGCGGATAAAAATAAATATCTATTTTTTTTAAAGTGAAGCCAACCAGAGCAAACCCTTTCTTGTCATATTGTCTGTCCCTGAAGTATTCAATTTCAGGATAAGATTTTCCCTTTCAATCGATGCTTTAACTTGGAATGTAAGCTATCGATAGCATTAAGCAGACCTTAACTGTTATTGTTTTTTAAAGTTTTAGTTGAACCATTTGAAAGAACATTATTGAAAGACATAATATGGAATACCAGTAACTAATATACTTTTAGGTAAATAGTCAAGTACATTAATTTGAGTTGCAGTTAAATCGGAAATAGAGATATGTTTAATACACTTATTTGAAAGCTGCCTTTTTGACTAAATGTCTCATCAACTTATAAAGTTATCTGGACTGGATAACTTATCAGGATTTTTTTTTAATACCTACGAGTAAATAGATGACATTCTAAATCACAGCGCAATAAAACCAATTTAGTCGGCGGCACAAAATTTTCCTCTTTGAATCAGGAATATGACTTATTAATGAATGGCTTAATTCTGAAGGCAATTTTACCGTTTTTCGACAGTGATTAAGTGATTAAGTAAAAGTAACATGGAAGGTTGTTAAATATTCAGAGGCATTTACTGGATTGATAGACAACAAGCTGCTTCATTATTATTGATTTCCTGTAGGATCTTATAGGTAAAAAACATTATTTTCCTTTATTCTTCACGGGAAATTGAATTAATAAGTATTTTTTTTATGGGTTCGACATCAAATCTTCAAAATAAAATTACTGGTAGTTGAATCTATCTAGCTGATTCGTACTTTTTCGTTACCTAAAATAAGAGTATGTTAGTTTTAAAACATCATTGTATAAAAAGTTCATGCAGCAGTATTATAAGTACGAGCAGTTAGATATTATTATAAAACGGGGGCATAAAATGTGAAAACGTCAATTACAGCACGAAATTGCAACCAAAGTATTTTGCGGAGGCTCGCATACGCAACCGCATGCTTAGGACTGGTTCAGGGCTGCCAACATTAAATATGTATAAAAAGTGACAATTGTTTTCTTTTAATGACTATGCTCGTTCATTTAGAGAAAAAAAACACGTCTCTAGTTTTACAGAACCACGTAGTATTAATATTTGTTATTTAACTTCGTCTATGCCTGTTAAGTCATCATCATAAACATCAAACTGTAGTAATATATAAAGCTGAAGAGTTTGTTTGTTTGAACGGGATCATATCAGGAACAACTGGTCCGATTCGAAAAAATATTTTTGGGTTGGATAGTCCAGTTGACGAGGAAGGCTGTAGGCTATTGGAAATCGAAATCCACGCGGACGGAGTCGCGGTCGGCCGCTAGTTTTTCATAATGAGGGACGGAAGTAAGTACTATTTGATAAGGTAGATATATTAATGTTGTACCTCTATATTACTGCATCCCAAATGCTATTGTAGGGAACCCTGTATCTTCATCCCCACGAAGTATTCATATAATGTTTTTTTATGAAGATTTGGCTAGCCAATCTAAATAGAGAGCCCTTGGAGAGGCCTGTATCCCGCAGTAGACAACGATATGGTTATAAAAATACTTTATTTATTGTAACCTCAGTTCAACTTCCAGCAACCCTAACTATCGCAGCGCAGGCGCAATCAAAGCATATTATTAGCGGTCGCGCGGCGCATTACGTACGCTCGATTCACTTTCTTCAGAACGACGAGTTCTAATACCTGCGCGTAGACCGTGACATTAAAAGCTTTGTTGAACTTAATCCGACTTACTTTCGCTGGTCATCTGATTTCATATTTTTTATTGTAAAAGATTTGGTGAAGCCGAATTCGTTGCGTTTATTGTATAGACCAGTAAGTAACATGACGTTTTTAGCTATATTCACTTTCGTTGGTCTAGACTTTAGTAGATGAAATGTCAAGTACTTACTAAATAAAAACAAGGAAAAAAAAATACTAAGTTCATAAGTCAATCATTAGTCTTCATCTTATATCGTATCCAATTTAGTTAAATGTTAATCGCACTTAACTTTAAAAATAAAACGAATGCTTGCTATCGCCTAAAGTATGGTAAATAATATTGATTAAATTATACAACATTTACGGGCTTAAATCGGCTCTAGTATTTTCTGTTTAGGGCGTCTCTTAAAAATCTGCCCCATTAAGAAATTATCGTTGTTCTTATAAAATATACAATTAACACGTAAGTAAACAAATACAATTTTCTAAATATAAACTTACAACATCCGCTTGGTCTACTCTACTTGCGGTGTGTACCATAGCGTGTTAAGGTACCGATTTACATAATACATCTCTCGCGCGTAACTACGTACTGATTTTATAATGGGCACAACTGAGATAAGACTCTAATTGAAAACCAACTCTATTAATAGAGGTGAAAGTACCAAGATATAAATAAGAGTATATTTTGGCATTGGTTTCTTGATGTAAAATAGCATGAGCGTAAAGGTCAAAGTTTAGTAGTAGTATTTTTTTAAAATTTATGTTTACTTAGTTATTAAAGAGTTTTTGTAAATTAGAGTTATTTAAATATATTATTAAATAATGTTAAAATCTGGGATGAAATATAAGGGTCAAGGAAGTTTCTATAATCGATATTAAATACCTATCTGGTATAGGAACACGAATTTATAGCGCAACTTAAAGCAAATATCACCATCTTTGCTTCCAAGTTATAACCATATTCACTTCTTAATCGCCCTTTTTCAATACAGCAGAACAAAGGACAGTTTAGTCGCTATTGATAACGAAAGGTCATCATGACAATGACCTTAATGCTCTCTTCGCTATTCTCCCAAGTCATTATGACAAACAATGAGCCCTTCCTCGGATCACGGCACCTTAAGCGATCGATACACGTGATTACATTTAATAGATCTGTTGGGAAAGTTTCCTTCAAATTGAAACGTACAACTGACACGTTTCACACTGATGAGATTGTATCTGAACTAGTGTTGATTAACCCACTAATTTGCTACGTGATAATAAAAGCAATTCAATTTATTCGTCTTGGATATTGAATATTACAATTACAACTGTACTTTCACAGCTCGGTAGCCTAGTGGTAAAGAGCGCTGTTTCACAAGCGTTAGGTAGGAAAAAAAAAGGTAGGTGGTTCTAACCCGGCACGCTCCTTCGGATTATCAAAGAACTTTGTGTGTAATTTCATAACAGTTCTACACGTGTTTTACGATACGCATAGATTTCCCAATCAAAATATCAGGCATTAGGTACAACATCGCATAATTTCAATCCAAACACCTTCGTGAAATATTAATAACAGTATTAATTTAAACTAATTAAAATTGTATAATTTAAAGAGCTGTGATAAGAAAGGTCATCACACCTGCATCCCACCAAATGGTGCTACGTTTCAAAATCATCTGCCTGCCCTGTTCCCAGTCTGCCTGGGGTCAGCCAATATGTTGATTTCTTTCATTCAGGCCTATCATTCGACATCGAGTCATTCCACACCTTTTCACTCACGTCATTCTTCACACAATCCACCCATCCATATAGTTCTACGTTTACCATGACATAAAAAACCAAACTCTCGGTTTGCGGTCACCCAACCGCTGATTGCTTCACTTTCTTCACACATCGCTAAATGTATCACATTAAATTTAATAAGCTCTTCAATCCCGGCCTTATTATTGAACCGGTCGCATAAAAGTAAAAGTTTACCTCTTTGGTCGTTTCAATACTGGATATGGACCTTTTAACTTCAAGACATAAGAAAGCATCGAAGCCACTTATCTGATTAAAGTAGAAACTGAAAATTTATTTATGTCTTAAACAATAGGTAACGGTCAAAATCTGTTCCGAGCATAAAATTGAACACATTTTGCACATTTCCCTAATGAGAGTAGTTACCCTAAACCTAAACCAAAAGCTACGATACATTACATAAGATACTCGTTTAAGCTGACATTATAATAATTTCACCTCGAATGCTATTTTAAGCATAGAGTAACTTTGACTCAATGAGCATAAAATATCCAGTAATTTTAAAATAATAACCTACTGACTTTTCTCAAACCCACCTCTAAACATAGGCGATCTTTCTCGAACAATGAAAATTGTTTTAATCGAGGTATATACCAAAGCTTATTATTTTTAATGCAATGAATTGATAAACTAGTCAAGCTGCTTACAAATTCAACAATTCATTAAAAGTTAATCATTATTATTTATAATTAATAATTTAATTAATTAACTTCACCTAAATATTAAAAAATAAAATAACTTTTCAAAAAATTTGGGCTTAGTGTGCTTTATAGTTACTTTTAGCCATCGCGCTTACTCGGTCGTCACATTAATAAAAGTAAATGCGTGGGAGTGCGTTAAAAATTAACTGATTGTATCATTTTAGACAGCTACTTTTGTAACTTTTAATGCTTGGGAACAAATGATAAACAAAGGTGCAGCAGTGTTTTGTAAAATTAAAACTGGGACGATCCCACCGCTGTATTTTAAATAAATAAAAGAACCTTAATTTTAACGTTCACAATTTGACGATTCGATTCGGTTCATTTTGGTAACTGATCTAATTTTTATTCATAAGTGACTTCGGTGAATACCATCATACACAACACATGTAATATTTATCATTTATTAATTTATAATTGTCAATACTAGCGGTCGCCCGCGACTCTGTCCGCATGAATTCGGTTTCCACATACTAAGTGTTATATTACTATAGCTTAAAGGCTTCCTCGGCTAATGGACTATCCCACGCCAAAATTATTTTTTAATTCGAATCAGAAGTTCTTGAGATTAGTGCATTTAAACAAACAAACAAACTTTAGCTTCATTAAATTAGTATATAGAATATGCTTAGATACGAAAAGGTTTCTTTACCTATCAAAGTAACGATATAGCACGATTTAAAATGGTAGAGATGCCTTTGCCCTGCACTGGGCTATATTTATATTTCAATATGAATATAATATTATTTTCACGTGAATTGCTAAAAGTTTTGATACAGAAAAAGGTTCCTGCTGACCTTGTGAGTAAATATTTGATACAAATACAAATCCGGGCCGTCCGGTCCAGTCCGACAATACTCACTAAACAAATTCTGCTGTATTGGTGAAATACTGACACACATTCGTCTGTAGTTGCGTAAGCATCAATCCATGTGTTCCGTGCGTTATTTTCTATTGGAATAAAGTTTATTTTGCTTTGATTTGATTAGTTCGAAATGTCTTCAGAGTAGGAACACACTTTACGGAAAAAAATCGTCCGAATTTACGAAACTAACGTGCCGTTTTCATGATATGTAATACTTTTAGATGGGAGATAAAAATGCATTGCCGCCGAACTTCGGTCGCGTAATTTCAGCCTAGTTGGTCCCTACACCTTGATACATCATCATGAGCCTATTTACAGTCTACCTCTGGACGTAGGGCTTATCCAGATAGCTCTGCAGACAGATGAACGGTAGTTACACAGAGGAATACTACTGCCCATACCCCCGGATCATCAGGGTAAGACTCCACCAAAGCGGAGATGTGCGAGCGGAGGGTAGATGTGTCGAAAGCAGTCGATAAGGTTTTGGCTCAAAAATGTCACAATCTCGAAAATTATATCCTGTTGGCTACTTATAGAACATATCCGCTCCGCTTGCACATTTCTGCTTTGGTGGAGTCGCAACCTCATAGTCGCTTTTTACGACATTCACGGGCAGGCCCTAGGTAGTCTCTAGCTTATCGTAAGCCTAGTTTCCGATTTATGATTTGGCTAATGGTGTAGTTATTATACTCGTACATTATACGTAGGTATCCGTACACCCTAGGGTGATGCAATCATGCCAAAATCATTCGATGATTGATTACACTTCTAGGTTCTGTCATCCGAACAAAATTTTGTTCTATAATTTTAACGATAATGCAAAAACATTAATTGTATAAAACGTTCACTAATTGGGAACTCGAAAAGTCGCATTCACACGGCTCGGTTATATTTACACAATTGCAATTTAACTTTCACCTTGCATCTCATTCTGTATGTAAAAACCACATATGTGCATGTTATTTACTAGCCATATATATGAGGTCCATCCATTATTATTTATGATAAATTAAATTTTATTAATGTTGATTCACTACAAATGAAAGAAACCAAATGTTCTTACGTTTTAACTAAAAATGTTTCAACACTTTTAGTCTTATTTAATGATTTATTTAAGTGTATTGAGCTTAACACACTTTAAAAAAAAGCTTCCATATTGCAGATTCGAGGGTCAAAAGATAACTAGCTAGACATCTCCTTACACAACAAAGCGCTGGTTATTGCTCGATTTAACTACGAGTCCATCAATTTGAGAACTGATAGTTGCTAAGAGCAGGTTTCATTACACTAGTAATAATAATATTTTAGTGATTGTAATACCAGACGTATAAAAAGACAACAACGTATTATTATTATAACCTTGATATTATTAACCAAAAAACAACTTTCGCTCTTATGAACACTAGTCAAAATAACGAGTTAACTACATCCGACCAAACTTTTGTTACTATTTGTATCATCATCATCATCATCCTAGCGTTTGTCCCGGTCGCATCCTCGGCTGTTGCCTCGGAGTCCAGGGTCCGCTATATTTTGTTACTATTTGTATATCTGTCGGAAATGACTGTTATGTTTCTTACCAATAATAAAATTAAAATAAGTTTCTGGAAGATTACAGAAGTTAACGAACTTGAAACCTTGTAGTATTCAAGGTCAATACCGAAATAAACACTTTTTGTCTAGATATGTCTGTTGTTGCTGCGGCGCTATTAGGATTTTTTGGAGTTGTACGAAAGCGATTGAGGAATTACATTTTCCTAGTCTTATGTGTAACTGGAAAGATATAATTTTTTATACTTATTTTGACTTATAAAATAAATAAAAGTAAGTACCTGCTTGTTTTAATTCGCTTGATATAACTTGATTTTATAATAAAACCGGCTTCCCAGATCTGTAGATATCTACATATTATAATCTGGTTATATTTATGTTGTTAAGAAGATGACCTTTACCTACTGTAACTGTTACGAATCAGTATTGGTCCATATTTAATAATTTTCGACCACATTCTGGTTCCAATTTAATGTAGAGCCGCTAATTGAATAATCACGTCGTAATGATAATGAAAGATAAAGTTATACCTAAATATAAAGGTTTTAGTTTTTGAATAAAACAATTGCAGAGAGAACTTTATTCATGGTGATATATTTTTGTTATTTTCCTACCTATTTCCACAAACGTAGGCGTTCCAATTTCTTAGGTACCTCCTACTTTATTAATGTTATCTTTTCTGAGATAATTGAAGAGTGATATGAATAATCTATACCGCAATTTAGTGAAAATAGAAATCGGGCTGTTGTTTAATTTTACCTACCATTTGCGACAAATATAACCGCGACATAACACCTACCACAATCTGTCAGAATTCACAAATCCAAACATCAACCTATTGCCAAAGACCCCACTCCTCGGAGAAGTTATGAAATGATTTGACCCACTAGCGATGCTCTTAACGTCATATTGCGCAATTCTTGTCACGACTAGGTAGATACACGCATGTCAAAGAATTAAAAGAAAATTTCAAGGCTCTATAAAATGCTTTGTTGTATTCTTTAGCAAAAATAGAATAAAACTCAAGGGATCATTTGCACAAACACATAAGATGTATCCGTAATACCAATGCTTAAGCTACTTATTTATCTCAGCAACGTTTTTCTTGTTAATAAATAGAAAACTCTACTTTACTAAATTAAAGTAATAAACTATTTGCCTATAGTTACTACATGCTTAGCCTTGCTTCGAAGTAGACAGATTACGGTTTTACTGAGAAATTGAAAGGGTAAAAGCACTGTGACCACTGATTGCTCCTGTACTTGCCATATCAATAAAATTGTATTGAAACCTTTTTTGAATCTATGTATTCGTGAAGAAAACGAAGAATGTTAGGAGCAATGAATACCAATTATCCCTTCAATTGGGTTCAAGCTTACCGTCTACTTAGTTTTAAGATGGGTGCGTATATTATAATTCAATAGAAAACTTTGCTTATAAACCGTCTATTAAAACTTTGCGATATTTATTTCGGTACCTAACAAGTCTATCAAAACTTTCAGAACAACAATAAACCATAATCAATTTCAGTTTGTAATGAGATTCAAGAATATTAAAATAATTAGTTCAAGCAGGGTTTTAATCTTGATAATCCGCTGATTCAATACGAATGTTTCGGGTTTTTATGTGAAGATTAGGTGAACTGTTTTAAGACCTCAGGGCAGACAAGGTTAAGTAAGAGTGAGTAGATTTATAGACAAACCAGCGGTTGCCCGCGACTCCGTGCGGATTTCGCGGTTCCTGCCTCCATAGTGATATAATGTAAATTAAAACCTTCCTCGACAAAAGGACTACTCAACACAATTTTTTTTCAATTCGTATTAGTACCCAGTTCCTAAGATTGGCGCGTTTTAGCTAAATTAAATAAGTGATACCGACACCTATGTATGTATGTAGATAGCACATATAACATATGTACATATGTTTGTAGTTTTTAATTCACTACACTGGTTTTTGAATAATTTACAAAAAAATATACATGACTGATCAACCTTGCTTGCGACATTGATATACGGCAAAATATGGTATTACGGGTTAACATCATATTCTTGAGTATATTGTTTGTATGTAAAACCGGTTCAAAACGTTTTTATATGTCTAGTTGGTCAATGACCTGTAACTACTGAAGTATCGAATATGACCGACATACGAGTATAGTTACGAATGAAAATTGCAACACTTAATTGAAACTAGAACAATCCGGTCGCTTTGCATTTGTTAGTAAGGTACTAGTAGTAAAAACAATACCACGATTAGCATACACAAGTATTTTCTATTTAATGAAGCTGAAGAGTTTGTTTGTTTGAACGCTTATCTCAGGAAGTACTGTTGCGAATTGAATAAATATTTTTGAGTTGGATAGTCTTTATGTCGAGGAAGGGTTTAAGCTATAGGTAGTATTAGTTTATGTGTGCGGAACCGAAATCCACGCGGAGTCCGTATACGTTTTATATTTTTTTTGCTATTTAACGTTTTTTTCGCCAAACCATTTTTTTATCTAACTACTTTCAATAACACAAAACCAAAAATCAACAACTTATTTAAACATATAAAATTCTGATAGGTAGGTAGGTACCAAGTAAAGTAAGTTGTTATGAATGTGATGTTGGCCGACTAATTATAAATTGACTGTTACAGCAGACAATTATATGTTACCACGGGATATATTCGTAAGTTAATTATAGTTAATTAACGACTAATTACATATGGAGTTTTCAAGCAAGATTACAAAAGAAGTAAGTACCTTAGTAAAATAAATCAGATCAAAATAAATCCAATATTACACAACATAAAAACTTTCTACATTTTTCATAATGAGGGACGGAAGTAAGCACTAATTGATAAGTTATATTAATATTGTACCTCTATTTTATTGCATTCCAAATGCTATTGTAGGGAATCCTGTATCTCAATGCAGGGCAGGAGTCACAAATTACAACCGCCATGCTTGTTGTCACCTTGTATGTATTGTATGTGACGAAGCATACCCAGGGAAAAATAATTTTAATCTGCTCATACTAACTTGATAGGTGTAGTTTATAATCAGCTGTATCAGCCATATCTTACAAGAATACGTTACCTATATAAATAAAATCCACAAACACTATTAAAACTAATTTGCCGTTGCCGAGCAAACACGCTACCGGGTAGAGCGCTAACGATCTTGGAAGCTATTGTAAAAGTTTAAATTATGATTACAATAATTACCACTCACCGACTCGTTTCGCCGAAATCTGTCGAGTGGAGTAATTAAAAGGCACGTAGATTATCTCGTCTAAGGGCCCGCCTAGTTCCGTGGGCAACTTCTCCGCCGACTTCACTTCGTTCAAACACAACACATTTTCACTCGCGCACCGGTCACTGATCACTGTCGAAAACTCACGCTCTACTTCAGAAGCCACATCATCATCATCTTTATGCAACACTTTTGACTCCTTGGTAGAGTACACTAGTTCGGCAACGCCTCCCAAATCTTCCTGACATGATTTATCCGCAACAACCCTTATAGGATACACTCTCGGTACCCTTTTAGTCTCCAGAATGAAATCTGCACGCTCACCCCTGCCTAGCGTAATAGATTTAACTTGTTGCGGCTCAATTCTGTGCCCGTCCAACGCCACGATGTTCAACATGTGTTGATCGATGGAAAACGCTATAGAACAACTTTTGGACCCTCCGCCGTAACCCAATCGGAATCGATATCGCTTTCCGAATTCGACGTTGAATTTCGATAGAGGTGCATCCGGCGATTCGTGCGTCTTCCCTCGTCCGTTTATGAGGAGCGTTTCAGCATTGGGTACATTGGCCATCATGCCGGCTAAGGGTCCCATAGAGTGGCCCCATTCTGAGATGAAAATTGTGTGCTCCGTCGAGTCTACGTCGTAGAGTTTGCTAAGGGGATCAAGTCGAGGAGACTGTCGCACGACGAACGCGCCTGCCAGACCGTCTGCGGCATCAGCTGCCGAGTGAGCATGGTACATGTGTGTTCCGACGGCCGAGGCGCGGAATTTGTACTGGAAGGTTGTGTAGGCAGGCTGCGGGCACTGGGTGAGCATGGGGGCGCCGTCCATGAAGGGGGTTTCCTTCTGCGGCTGTCCGCGCCAGTGGATGGACAGAGCATGTGCGGGGGCGCGGTGCACCACGTCCACGACGAGGATGTCGTTCTCGCAGACGTGCAGCGCCGGCGCAGGCAGCGCGCGGTTCGCGGACAGCACGCCGCGCACGCGCCCGTCGGCCGATATACACGTTGAGGGACAGTCGCCGCCGTTTTTATCCGTACAACTACCGCAAGATCTGAAATATACAAAACAAAATATTAGAAACTTTTATTGTAAAAAACAATTTGTATGCAATGTCTTTTCAACTAAAAAGAGACTAAAACAGTGAAATACGAGTATAATCACAATCAAGATTAATAATTTGATAACTTCGCATGCAAACTCATCGGAGGCAATAATATACCTCCTATGTAGCTTTAGTCAATCTTTGGTATTAATGATAACAACTTACTTGCTTAGAGTTTTGTAGACTTCTATGACTAGTTTAACGCGGCATATCATAGGCCAGTCGAGTTCGTGGCATTCCCGGTCGCAGTTTTCAAAATACTCCTCTGAAATGTAAATATTTAACGTGTTATTTTTTTTAGTTTTTACTCAGTAAGATAGAAATAGAGTAGGTACCCAACACTTTAATTAATATTTAAAGTTAGTAGGATCTAGTAGCATTGTAATCGCGATTGTTATTCATTATTTTACATAAAAAGTAAGGAAGAATGAACAACTACCTATTTTACTTTCAGTTACCTAAACTTACAACAATCCTTTAAATTTATTTGTGCTGCACTATCTTCTAGGTATAATTTATGTAAATAACTCGCTTTCAACACACAATATGCAAGTTAAAAGGTCACGTAGGTATCTATGCAGTACAAATGCAAAGTTAATTACCTGGCATCGGAGTATAATGAACCACAACAACAACACCGACTAAAATAACAGACAACACGAGTATCCTCTGCAAGGACATCAGCATGTAGTTAGGTTTTTCCAGCGGCGCACTAGTCGTCTCAACCTTCTTCTCCGACTCCATGTTTTCCGATTCCTCTGCTCGAAAAAAAACAAAACTTTTCCCGCGCAATTATAAAGTTACATGTTGTGTATCGGAACGTTTGGTCGAGTTCGAGTCTGACAGCGCGACCACGCGAGTCGACCAACAACTGGCGACTGGTGACTGGCCTCGTGGAGCCGGATTGATGCAACACTGCACCATCAGGCCTTACCTTTCGGACCCAAACTGGGTAATTCGGAAGTAAATTGCGGCGTGCTAGCTCTACCTCTCTCTCTGAACCCGTGTATTACGTCAGATCGGATTATGCAACTGATTGTATTAAACTCTGCATGCCTATTTACATGAAGTTACGTCGCTGGACCAAAGGCCTACTTACATAATATTATAAATTGCTCAAAAATATTATAATTGTTTCAAGAACACATTATGTATAAAGGGCACATACAAAACTCACTTCTCTAAATACACGCACGCGCAAATATTCGAGTTATTGTAAAAAATTGAAATTTAGGCACATTTTGGCAATAAGCTTTTTCTGACAACTCTAAGGTGTCAATTGGTTTGGCGACAAGTTCCACAAATCCAACATTATCAAAATAGGTACCTAGATACCTCTAAAACACTGAATAAATGTTCGCAAGAGCAAATGGAGCAATTGAGCTCTATTACCAGGTTTTTGTAAAATTTTAGCTATTTTATGACTTAAGTATCCAACTTTGTTTTTACCCTTTTTATCAAACATGTAGGCCTGAATGAAATAAGGCATAAAATTGTAGGAAGTAGGTAATAAACAATGGACACGCGTGACGCGACACGATAAGTTTAATAAAACTAATTGTATAATTAAGAGATGTAAACATAATCATTATTAAGATTACATCTCTTGCGGCTTTTATCAAGAAGTAATCATTATTAACTCAATGCTAAGATCTTTTCTATGTCAAATGGACATGGTTACATTTTTCTAGTCCGTGAGTTACATAAATAATGTTAGTATAGGTACCTACCGCGATTATAACAGTGTGCTTTTCACAAAGTCTAAAGATGTTCCTACTGTAAAGATAACATTATTAAGAGAAAGTGTGAAATAGTATTTTTATTCAATAACAAAGAAAGAAATAAATAAATGCCTTAGACTAACAGACCAATTGCCTAGCCCCAAACTAAGCTCGAAGCTTGTGGAAGCTAGGAAACGGATAGACATCCTTAAATACCTGTTCCCCACGCAAACATTTGCCCCTAGCAGAATTCGAACCCGCGACCCTTGGTTTTTTAGCCAGGGTCTCTGACTACTAGACCAAGCAACGGGCCCGTCATTAAATCCCAAGTTCTATCTTATATATACCTACATATGTAGGTACCTACCTACTCAAGGAGCAATTGAATAGATTCCATGCAAATTTATAATTACTAAGAGGTCAGCAGATTGCAATGTATCCCTTTGTCATCGTCGTACGTATACAACGGTGAAATCAATGTATCCCTTTGTCATCGTCCATGGTATATTTACTTTACTCTATGGTCATCGTCGTACGTATAAACAACGGTGAAATTAAAGTGAGTTGAAACATTATTGCATTACGAGCAAGGCGGTTCTACCTACTTTCCATCATAAATAAACGTGACAATGTTTGCAATAAATAAAGTGGAGGTAAATAACCATTAATTTGTTTAATATTTTGTGTAAGTGGTGGGAACTAACATATCAGCAAGCTACATCACAACTTGGGTAAGCCCCAATAGCATGCTTGAGACGATTTAACCGTTTAAAAAAGCACACGTTTATGCTCCGGAGTAACACATTTATGAAGGTTGTGGAACGTGTATGGCGTCTAAAGCAACGCTGAGCGCACATGTTCCATTTTCATTGTCAGACCTCGAAGCCCCTCTATACAAAAAACTATAGGAAGTTAAGCGGCCCTCAATCCAAAGGATGAACTGACCAGTAACTTGCCTCCTTTTAGTAATTCGATACTGGAAGAATTATTATTAAATCATAATTTTGAATTTAATGCTCAATCCAAAGTTCGGTTGCGCAGTAAATGCATTCAATGCATTCATCTGAGATTCAATGTTTTGTTTCGGACTGCGTGTTCCTCCTAACGTCAACGTCAAGTTAACTGTCACTGTCAGTCATTGTCATTGTCAGTATCTACTTGTTTAAATAAATCGTAATTGATTCGATGTTCTCCTGCAATTACTATATTATTCAAAGTCCTAAGACTGTTTTCTTAATAAATGTACCTATCTTATTTAACTACGAAACATGGAAATAACAAAACACAACTTCGCGGAAGAATTAGATAACATAACCAAAAATATAAAACAATCATGTTTCATTGGTTTTGACGCTGAATTCACCGCACTTTTGAGTGGAGAAGACTTCAAATACAGGTATTTAAACCAGCACAGACACGGTACTAGTTTTTCTGTTAAAAGCCCTTGTGTATCTCGCGTGTTAACAACTTTTCAAATAATCTTAGTTGGAGATGTTCTTATGGGGTGAAAGAGTGCTTTATCGAACTAGCAATATTGTTTATTTATTCATTTTCCTCTTTATTAAAGTCTTTATTTTCCTATTTCCAGGTTATTTGATAGCAATGAAGAGAGGTATGACCGGATCAAGTCTAAAGTGAGCCAGATGATCATGACTCAGATCGGGCTCACTCTGTTCCAGTACGACAGAGACAGAGACACATACACAGCGACGGGGTACACCTTCCACCTCTGCCCGCAAGCGTTTGGGGATATCGACCAGTCCTTCATATTCCAAGCGTCAACTCTCCGGTTTCTTTGTCAACACAATTTTGATTTCAACAAGGTATGAGTTATTGACAGTACACAGCGCAATATCAATTATGGCAACAGTTTTAAATACAATTTTGTAGGCCAATTATGACAATCTTACACATTACATTTTGAATATATACTTCAGTGTTTTTGAATGATCACATTGTTTTACTTATTTATTTCTTTACTTAATTTTATAATATTTCAAACTTAGAATTTGCACAATATGTGATAATAATGTTATCTAAAATATCTAAATATCATTCAAATTAATATTTATATTTTAGTCTACAAACATCATTCTTAAATCTAATATTATAATTTAAATTTACATTATTTGTGATGGGAATTTCATCTATGCAATGTTTCTTTAATTTTCAGTTCATTTATAAAGGTATTCCATATCTTAGTAAAGCAGAAGAGGCAGTTTTGGATAAACATGTAAAAGATGACACTTGGTTTCAAACACTTCAACAGGCTCTATCCATGTCAGAAGAAAAAGAATTGCAGCAATATTGCTCGGAAGTGTCAAAGTATGTTTATTTATTTTTCAAAGTACTTTTAAAATGTTGGATAGAGATAATTTTTGGCAGTAACACATTTTGCTTCGAATCAAAGAAAGGCATGGGGTACTGATATCCATGTTCTGTAAAGTTGCACAAGAATTCAGTTAAAGATTTCTGTATGGTATAAGTAAATTTTGTGTTCTACATACATTTATAAAAATCTATATTTCAAGCTAAATTAAGAAGTTATCATCATCCTAGAGCCTCTTGGTTGGATCCTAGGCCATGGCCTTGGAGCAAATGGTATGTTACCCGAATTGAGCAGTCTGATTATTCCAATAGCTGTAAAGTTAAATAAAATAGTAAAATCACCAAATAGTTTTGCTACCTGATATCAAGATATAATCCAAATACAATTCATCTTTACTTTTCAGATGGTGGAGCAGCAGTGATGAAGGCACAATGTACTTAGACATAAAGAACCCTGTCCTAAGGTTCCTAGCACATATTGAAATAAGGCAGCGTTTCACAGATGTGTTGACCACAGATAGCTTAGGTCTTAGTAATAAGGTAAATAAGCAATAGTGTGTTTATTTATTTATTTCAGCTTGCATGAATAGAAATTTTTCAAAAGGTGAACTTAATGCCTCGTATCAATTTCTACGAGTCAACCTTAGTGTGTCTTTATTTATTCATTTAAATATTTACAATATTGAATCATGAGTTTCTTAATGTTAACAGAAAGAGAAACATTTCATTCTTTTTAAGTCATATAAAAATGTCATTGACCTTTTACAAAGTTAATAAAAAAATATGAAGTTAATTCGAGATCAGTTCATTGGACAGGCCCGTTGGTCGAGTGGCTAGAGACCCTGGCTACAAAACCAAGGGTCGCGGGTTCGAATCCCGCTAGGGGCAAATGTTTGTGTGATGAACATCGGCATTTGTACTCGAGTCATGGATGTTTATAAAAGTATTTAAGTATGTCTATCCGTTCCCTAGCTTCCACAATACAAGCTTCGAGCTTAGTTTGGGGCTAGGCAATTGGTGTGTTTGTCCAAGGCATTTATTTATTATTATTTATTATAGGATTATTATTATTTATTATAGGATTATTATTATATCATTTGTTTGCTTCAGAGGTTGTTTATTTTTTCCAGGTTCTGATATACAGAGATAAATATGTTGAAGGTGCTAATAATGCACCAAAAGCAATCTTGGTAGACAATTTGAAAAACTACCTTTTAGGCTTTTCACAAGTTATTAATTTACTAGCTACCTACAACAAACCTATAGTTGGTCACAACATATTCTTGGATATAGTTCTACTGCACAATCAATTTATAGGACCTTTACCAAGTAAATATTCAGTATTCAAGAAAAATATACATAATTTATTTCCAAATATATTTGATACTAAATATATTTCCCATGAAATGTCAAGGAAGCTGACCTTTGATGAAGTTTGGAAGTCCAACAACCTGCAAGAGTAAGGAGCATTTGCTTATTAACTTAACTTTTTGACAGCCAATTCATTGGGATGATTTGTCATTGATTCCATGGACCCATCACGGTCATCACATTTTAAAGATTCACTCCTTTTCAGTTTAACTTATTAAATTGTTTAAATAAAATAAGTGTTTTTAGAAAAAAAACATGCTTATTTTTTAGGTAACTTGATTTTCAAGGTTTTTACAAATTATTATTTAACTGTTTTTAGAAAAAAACATGCCTAATTTTGAGGTAACTTGATTTTCGAGGCTTTTTTCATTACTTAACTGAATTTTAAAAATAAGATTATATTAAACTTTCATGTTTTAATTTTTCAGTTTATATGAATTCTTCTCTGAGGGAAAATGTAGAAAGTTAGCGATAGGAGTAAACCCAATAAGATTAAGTACACCATTTGGTGTCAAACAGTCCTACCATGAAGCCGGATGGGATTCATATTGTGCTGGTAAGTTTTGTCTGGTTTGGTGACGTGTTATAACCTAACATTTAAAGTGGGTATTTATTTATTTACTAACCCGCTTCTTCTCGCGAGTGTTGAAAAGGCAACTCATTCCGCGGGGCGCGTGGTAGAAATGGGGTTGAAGTGGGTTGCAGACCAAGTGCTCAGCTATGTAAGCTTCTTGTGTACATACTGCAAGCATCATAATGAGTATAAAAAATTACGTCAGCTATGCAAGCTACCTCCTTGAGTCGAATTCCTCATTACCAGGATCGTGATCATTGTATGAAATGAAAACCACAACTCCCTTGTCAATTTAAATGGACTGGTTTGCCTTTTCCTTCTTCATTTACTCTTACCAATAACACTTACTCGTAGTGTGTTAGTTTCCTCACGATGTTTTCCATTTCCATACAGCTGGTATGAAATTACGTGCATTATGGATTTTAGATTGTTTTGTTTCACCTTTGAGGTTAAGAGCAGAAAACTCCTCTTGAGCCTAAACCTAAACCTATGGATTTTAAATAATCCAAAGGCGCGTGCTCGACCGGATTTGATGCAAGCTACACTAATATTATATAGTATATTAAGTAGACGACCCGCTTGGTGTAATGGTCAAGATGTTGCCTATTACGCAACAGGTCGCGGGTTCGATCCCCGCTCAGGACAAACATTTGTGTGCATGCATGAACATGTCTGTTTGTTCTCCACTGCCACCTCCCCTATATCTTGCAGGCTACTGCTTCCTCCGGCTGGGTCACTGGGCGGCGTGCGAGCTCAGCGGGTCGCGTCAGTGCGTGGGGCCGCGGCAGAAGCTGGCGGCCCTAGCACAGCATTGCAACCGCGTCAACGTCATTAGAGGCGCTACTACGTATGTTGTAAGTCTAATGTCATTCTTTCTGTAAACATATGTATATACCTAGCATGAAAAATGCTTAAATAAATATACAAAAAGTTTCGTAAGATATCGGCTGTATAATGTCCCCTGCAGGGCAAAGGCCTTCGTAATTTGAAACAATTTTTATGTTATTAAGATGGGGTATTGTTTAATCACAATGCTTGCCAAATGCGGTTTGGTAATCACAAACCCACGCTGTGTTCGAAAAAACCGCCTCAAATTTGCTCGATTCGGGAATCGAACCTAGAACCTGGAAACCACGGCCCTGTATTTAAACCACTAGACCATCGCCGTTTAATTTATCAAAATTGACAACATTTAGTTTTTTATAAGGTACTATAATTCAAAAACCATTTCGAGATTTTCGCTTAATTAACACAGAAAAAATGTTTTTAATTTTTTTTCATTCAGTAACTAAAAAATATTTTGAATAATTTCCAAATTCAATGCACGTCTGATCTACACACAGTCAGTCTTGGTCTCGCTTTTGCCATCGTGAATTAAAAAAAAGAAACGCAAGTTTGACACAATTTCTTGTCAAACTGACAGAAAACTGTGCATGTGTGTGTACATTCATTATACAGTGTTGCCGGATTGGCAAAACTCCTGGCCAATCGGGGAAAACCCATGATTTGAAATATTGCGAAAAAATTATAACTCAGTTGATGTACCAGATTGAATTTTATAGCTTTATGAAATCTTACTAAAACATTATTTACGTAAGTTTGAAGTACGAACTGGGTACTTAAGTGGCACTTTAGGTACTTGAACAACATTTTTCATGAATTTACCCTAGACTCTCCTGGCAACATTTATGTCTTTCAAGTTCATTTTTTAAAATAGCAAAGATAAAATGTTCGTTCATCCCATGACATTGACTTACGCTCTTTTAGAATAAGTCGTTTTTAAATAATTTATTTTACAATAAGGAAAGAAAATAAACGAAAAAGAAAAAATACGTAAGTTTTAGTTTTTGAAAATCTTTCAGAATAGTAAATAAAAACAGCACATGAAAAAATTTAAATGTTGTCAATTAAAGAAACAACCAACGCCTCGGCGATAAGGAAAAATAAGGAAGACGACCAAAAAAGTTGTTCACCGTGCAATGTGAATCTAGAATAACTTCTACCCGTTTTTTCCGCGTTTTTGTTGTAAGAATTGAATAGGAACTTTCCAGCGATTATTGGCATAAGAACCGGGCAACAGAGTTTCCCTTTGTTTTATACATTCCTTTCTCTTTTCAGAATATATCGGGGGAGGACCCTCCACGATCCCGGCCAGAACTGCTCCACGTGAAGGCGTTGCAGGAACGTGTAATCAATGTATCAAAGGTAATTTGTAGACAATTGATATTATTGTATAGAAGATTTGGTGCGGTACATTTATTATTGCCGACCCGCCTGGTGTAATGGTCAAGATGTTGCCTATACGCAAGAGGTCGCGGGTTCGATCGAGATGTCTGTTTGTCCTGGTCTGGGTGTTATATGTATTTATTTATGTATATTTGTAATACCACTCTTGATTCTGATGTCTGTAACACAAGTGCTTAATCTACTTAACACGGGGTCAGATCAATGTATGTGATGTTGTGAAATATTTATTTATTTATGGATGATTAATTTGATAAACGTCGCCTAGTGCTGTAACGTAGCACTTCTTAGCGAGCAAAAATTATGTACCTAGTTCCTACTATCCTCTAAAAGTTCCAGTATTTGATGGCAGATGGCTCTGATGAAGTTGAAGGATATGATTGTTTTTTATGATACTTGTAAAATATTAGAAATTGGTGAGATTGTTTGTAGAAAAACATTCAAATCAGGAGATTATATTTTTAACTGGTTCCAACCTTAGTGTGATTTTTATCAGATTCAGTATTCATAACACTTATACAACCAAATGTTTTCGTTTTGCTTTGCTTCTATGTCTTCGAACTTCGAATAAGTGTCTAAAGCAACAATCTCTTCTTTGATCTCAATTATTTCTTACTGAAAGCCAAGTTTTCCTGAAAATACAAAATCAATTTTCAGGCCAACAAACAGACTACACGATCTCTCAACACCTCTTTAACTCTGCTATGGATGGGCGTACAGTTGTTTTCGTAACGTTTCCATATAAACCCAAATGCGGCAATCAGCATAACAATGTGCGCAATTCTGGCAGTCGCATCGTTGCGTAACGTGCCAAACACAGTGCTATTTTTGTTGGAATTGTAAACAGGGTCCCATCCGCGTTGTCTCAATCCTCGGAGCCAAAATTAGCGTCCATATGTTACGGAACAGTTATGGTAGTAATAATTGTCACCTCGGCCGGTGAAGTGTCGTTTGGTACACGTGTTTTCCTGCTGCGAACGCGGGTATTACTGTGTCACAGCACTGCGTTGATAAGGCAGCGTTCATATGAGGGGTTCGACGCGTTGAGAGACCCTGATAGACAGAGGACGTAAACCAGGCCGAAGTTTGATGTGGACGAAATTTCTGAAATAAATTAGATAGTTTTCCATGATAATATATTGTTCTCAATTTAATAGATGCATATACGCTATAGTTTCTCAAACTTCCAGTTTTTATTTGTGTTTTTCGGAAATCCTTATTTTTTTTGGCAAAATCAATTTTATCACTTAAATTGTTATATTTTAGCAAGGTCGAATCTCACTATCCGATCCGAGTAGTTTTTTTAATTTTTGGTCTTACTTAATAAAAATGCCTATTTCTGATTTTGATTTATTATTTCTAATAATATTAAAATTCGCCTGTAAGAGGTGATATCGGGTGAACATGTAGTAGGCCGGCAGGGTAGCGCAGTGGTGTGCCTGCGGCCGGGTCGCGGGACAGCGGCGCGGCAGGTGGCGGCGGCTGGCGCGGCGCCAGGCGTACGCACCGCCCGCGCTCGCCCACATACATACCGCGTGCATATCTCCCCGGTTGAAACGGACCGATTCCGCCCGACTGTCACACGCGGAAAACTTTATTTTTATTTTTCGCGTCGGGATATTTTTCACCGAGCGCGCGGTGTTTGATTTCCCGACCGGCCGAGGGGCCATTTTTCATGCCACTGTCAAGGTTGATTTAAGGTTGAGATATAAATACGATAATCCCGGTGCAGGAGTCGGTCTGCCTCCGTGGTGTAGTGGTTAGAGCGCTGTGCTGAAAAACTACGAACTCGGAGGTCGGGGGTTCGAATCCCGCAGGGAACACTTTCACTCTATGTTGGTTTTCCCAGTCTGGTTAGGACATTGCAGGCTTGAATCACCTGATTGTCCGATAAGAATGATGATTCCGTGCTTTGCAAGGCATGTTAAGCCGTCGGTCCCGGCTATGATCCAACTGGTCTGATTTCCCTTGCAGTTACGGAGGTCAGACGACAGTCGCTCCATTGTAATAACCAGGCATGTCAATTCAGGATCATAGTCGCAGCGTACCCTGGGGCTCTAAGGCAATAGCCGAGGATGCAACCGGGAGAGGCGCTAGGATGATGATGAATCCCGGTGCAGGAGTCGGGCGGGCCGTAGCGCCGCATTGACGACCCGCTTGGTGTAATGGTAAAGATGTTGCCTATTACGCAAGAGGTCGTGGGTTCGATTTCCGCACTGGACAAACATTTGTGTGCATGAACATGTCTGTTTGTCCTGGTCTGGGTGTTAAATGTATCTATTTAAGTATATTTGTAATACATACCACTGTTGATTCTGATGTCTGTAACACAAGTGCTTTAGCTACTTAAAACGGATTCAGATCAATTTATGTGATGTTGTGAAATATTTATTCTATTTTTTTATTATTATGTAGGTACCCTTTCGAGATCACGCGTCCACAGGTACCCGGTCCTTTGAAGCATGCGTGGGGCCAAAGCCATCAGCGCAGAAATTATTATTATTATCTGACCGTGGAGCACGGTAGCTAAGGTTCCTTTGTTGCGGTAGGTGGCGGCGGCGCTGGCGGGCTGCGGCTCGGTGGACGTGCGCCGCTGCGGCCGCCGGCATGCTCTCGTCGCCACCGCCACGCAGCATACGTAAGTATCGCCTGTGACGTCAGCCGGGATCATCATGGAACGGAAGACATCGCCCTTCAGGAGAAAGTATATTCAAAAATATTGGAGATGACGTTTTGAGTCCAAATGAAATAATTGACAACATTTAATTTTTTACAAGGTACTATAATTCAAAAACCATTTCGAGATTTTCGCTAAATTGACGCAAAAAAAATGATTTTAATTTTTTTCATTCAGTAACTAAAAAGATATTTTGAAAAGTTTCCAAATTCAATGCTCGTCGGATCCACACACAGTCAATCTTGGTCTCGCTTTGGCCATCGTGAATTAAAAAAAAGAAACGTAAGTTTGACACTGTTTCTTGTCAAACTGACAGAAAACTGTGCATGTGTGTGTACATTTATCATACAGTGTTGCCGGATTGGCAAAACTCCCGGCCAATCGGGGAAAAACTCATGTTTTTGAATATTGCGACAAAATTATAACTCAGTTGATGTACCAGATTTAATTTTATAGCTTTATGAAATCTTACTAAAACATTATTTACGTAAGTTTAAAGTACGAACTGGGTACTTAAGTGGCACTTTAGGTACTTGGACAACATTTTTCATGAATTTACCCTAGAGTCTCCTGGCAACATTCGTGTGAACTTCCGTCATTCAAGTTTATTTTTTAAAATAGCAAAGATAAAATGTTCGTTCATCCCATGACATTGACTTACGCTCTTTTAGAATAAGTCGTTTTTAAATAATTTATTTTACAAAAAGGAAAGAAAATAAACGGAAAAGAAAAAATACGTAAGTCTTAGTTTTTGAAAATCTTTCAGAATAGAAAATAAAAACAGCACATGAAAAAAATTAAATGTTGTCAATTTCCTATCATTTAACTCTTGAATGATTGCCTGGTTTCGTTTATAGGAGGACGACAAGCTAATACATACGTATATGTATTTAACGCGCATCATATACGTCAAATGCAGGTTTATGAGGAGTAAGCAAAAGGACATTTGTCTGCGGCATCCGCAGCCCCGCAGTTCTCCAATTATAGTTCTTACATATATGATACGAGAGAACTAAAGTTAATCATTGTGTTTTTAAAGAGAACACAGAGAGAAATAATAATGTCGTTAGTCATTTAAAATATTCACAAATACACAACTCGAATACCAACGTTTTAAATGCTGGTAATAAATATATAATGAGAGAGCTAAAATCAATTGGCTCGCCTCGGCTCCATTTATCACTTTACTGTCGTAAATTTTGTTGAGACAACATTCTTAAATATTGTTCATTTCGTTAATCATTATTACCCTTTTCTATTCCTGAAATTTTGAGTTCAGCGAAGTGAATACACTTCACTGTAATAATATTAAAATACTGATCACAATTATTTTTTCTGACAAAATTGATAATTAGGTAGTTTTTAAAATTTGAAGCTTTGCACGATCACCAATACAATGCCTATTTGGCCTTATTGCAAAACAGCTTAAGATGCAATTTATCTTATCAATTTATATATATTTAATTTATTATACATCAACACTTTTTAGTTCAGAAGACCCAAATCCGGCACACAGCCATTAAAGTTGTAACAACGAAATAGCGTTTCTGAACAATAAACAATTGTACTGACTACAAACCGTTATGAAACGATTAATGAACCACATAGTACGCGTTCCGTGCACAACAAACTTGTTAGAACAAATAATAGTTGTAGTTAAAAACCATCGTGCCGTGCCAATGTAAACACACAGTTTTAACAGCATCAACTTGGTTTATATTTGTGTCTAACCAATAAAAATGGAATACTTATTGCAAACGTTCAAATCGAATTGTCACCGTCGTCACACGCCCACTTCTGCACTCAAGTTTTATAGCGGTAATGACAATAAAAGCGTATATCAAGTTAGTAATTGTGACACGCCCTATTTAAATAAGAATAAATGATGTCAAATAAAAATTAAAATAAATACAGCTGTGTTATAAACGTGAAAGATAATGATGATAAACGAATTATGTTCGATTTTGTACAGTGTGCCTGTGCATTGATTTTCCGGAGTAAAAATGCTTACTTATATTTACAATAATGGGTGTTAGGTGACGCACTCACTATAATTTTGAAAAGCTTGGCTTTTCCGCAAACTAATATTTCATTGCGTATTGTTACAGGGCGGACAAAATCCTCAAGCAATTCAAGGACAGTAGCGTGTACAGAATATCTGTCTACAGCCGCCGTAGCGTCGCCAGTCGAATAGCTATGTTGTAAGTATTCTACAATTGTTTTCCACTTATTTGACTAAATTTTTTTGTGTTATTTATCAATGAAATCAACTTTAATTTGCAATCATATTTATCCAGTCTCATACTGCAGAAATTTGTTTAGCTTGGGGTAGCTAGATGGCGCTATGTGAATGGTTCATAATTATGCCAAATGAATTTGTTATTTTAGGTTATACTTAATTCATTATACTTACACTATTCGCGAACTAATAACAACAAATAAAACTAAATTTGACTATTTTCAACTAGTCACTGACAGTTGGATTGAAGGGAGGCACAAGACTACATTATCACAATCATTGGTTTTACTTTTTGTATCTGGCAGTTGAATAACCTCACTTCGTTTTACCTCTAAGCTTCAGTTGGTTTCCACATAATAGTAATTAGTTAAGTACAATATTTATGACGGTTCTCATCATAAAGTATTTTTACTATTACAATAAACTACATGCCTAATGAGAAACTTTTACCCTTTGCAGGAGCGGTGCTTTTATTACAGGAAGTCTGATGTTGTACATTTTTCATAATAAAATCAAATAATTAATAAAAACTACAGTGTAGTGACGGCTTAGAGAAGTATTACAATACTTCGTCTCTTCGGTGCAGAGACTGAGGGATATTCCGGGGGATGGGCAGCAGAGATGCGATTCACTAAGCGCAAATGTCATAAAAGCCTTGGTCGCAGCGGCGATGTAATCGGTAAAACTAGTATTTTTTGTGATGTAATTCACAATCAGGGATGTTACAGTGTCGACAATCAACTGGAGTGATCATCTTTGTGTATTTAAATGGAAAACTGTATATTAGAAACCTTTTATCGATTACATCGCCGCTGCGACCAAGGCTTTTATGTCATTTGCGCTTAGTGAATCGCACCTCAGGTCCCCTATACCTTTTACCGAATAGCACATTAACTCGCCTGCCCAGGGTTGATACTATGGGCATAACTCTCCATCTGGGGAGACCATCTAGTAGTCGACTGGAACTGGCTGGTGATAACACATAGGTATAGTCCATTTCAGCTAAGATGATCTCCGTGACAGGTACAGGTGTCCTTATTCCAAATTATACTTAATTACAATGCAATAATTTCCACTAGGTGTTTTTATGATTTTCCGTATGGTCTTAATACTTTAGAATAATGTCGATTTGCCTTTGAAGGCAAACTGTCGTCGGGAGCATCTTAGCTGAAATTGACTATGTACATTGCTACCTCCAATAATAACGGCTGTGATTTGTTATTAATTGGCACAAAGTTTGGTAATAATTAATTTTAAACTTTAAGAAGAAATGACAGTGCCCTTTAGATATTTTGATAAGTAGAATCAAAATCAGGATGTTTTTGTTTTTGTTATACTTTATTTAATAAAACTTTTGTCTTTTAAGTTTACCCGTTAATAAAGGTTAAGTAAAAAGGTAACTTAATTGTTTTTCATTACATTTGTATTTGCTTTAATATTGCCCTTAAAGTAGTAAATGCCGCAAGTGTTGCATTTATTTGCCTTCTGTACTCATTATTCTGTGTATATCTGTACTTATTATAATAGCGAAGGGTTGAAATATTTTGGCCTATGAAAGTCATGAAAGAAAAAATTACCCCTAAACTATGGGGCTCAAACATTTGTATATCCTTATTGATATCAATTTGGATACCAAGTGACTGACATAAAGCTAATATTACTGACCTAATCAATATCATCTAGTAATAACCATCAACAAATATATTAATAATTGCTTTCATTGGCGCCGTAACTCATATAAAATCGAGAGATTTAAACGACCGTCGCTTTGATTTACGAGTTTACGAGCATAACTATGAATTTCCGCGAGAGCTGTTGCTGCGTCGTATCGCCGGAATTAAAAATAACATGTTTAATAGCTCCCATCAATCCTCTTAGGCGAGTGATGTATTAAAAATGTATTTAGAGGTGCTTGCTACTTTCTTTTGCACCACTCAGACAATGGTAGACTAAACATTATTGTTGTTATGACCCAACAGGAAGTTATGAAGTGTATTTAGTTAACAAACCAAATGGTTTGATTGAAGTCATCACAACGCTTAGACGTGAGCTAGACACTTTCAGAAATAGAGAACTGATTTTCTCCTCCTTTTATCAATAATTAAATAGTTTTGGTTTTCTTACTTATGTCCAACCCAGAGACGAATAAACTTTGTAACAAATGGTCTGGTTTCCTTCATAAGGGTTTCGGAGTTAAGATGACAGTCGTTCGATTGTAATAACCAGCCTGGTCAATTCAGGATCATAGTCGTAGTATCCCACGACTGGGCTACGCCCTGGGCTCCGAGGCAATGGCCAAGGATGCAACCGGGATAAGCGCTAGGATTATTATGAGTGAGTAAACTTGAGGAAGGCTACTGGGTAGCGTAACAACCAACGGATACGTAGTAACTATTTATGAGAACCCTTTACTTCGTTGCTTTAACATTTCATTAAAACCACCTATGTACAAAATATGTATTATTCATTAACAGTTACCGCTCCACTCTAGTCCATTCCCGAAAGTGTTCAGCTTACGAACACCATATTAAACGATTGCTGATCAAATTCTGTGGATTGATTGGACTGTGCCTAATTATGCGTGGTTTATTACGGATTTGTGCCAGTTTGGGATCGATAACTGTTGAATACATCAGGATTGCGTGATTTCTCGCGGCGCAGGCGCTGTTGAGTGTTGTGACACGGACGGTTTATGAGATGCACAACACTCGTGCGAATGCAGTATGCACTTCCTAGAATGAAATTTGTTAAAGGAACGTATGTTTTTGGAAGCTTAAGCGTAGAAACACACCAAGCGAAAAAAAGCAACTGAATTTCATTTTCCATACAATATTACGCGACGCAATTTCGGCATAGTGTGTCATCCTCAATTTAAAATACATTGTGGGCGAATCCCGCAGAATTTCAGTCGTATTTTGTCGTCCTAGTGTGTTTCTATATGTACAGTCATGAGTAATAACATAGAAACATCCTTAAAATTCAAATTAATGTAGCAACATTAAATCGCAAAAATAAATATGCTAAACTACGGCCTATAATTAGGTAAACGCTAAATTATTTCAAAATGAACTACACAATTCTATCAAATAATTGTAAACAATAGGTAATCAAAATGTTATATTAACTTTAAGTTACAACATTATATACCCACCAAGCAAATCTAAAATATGGACACAGTACATTTTCAAAAATATGTGAACAATAAGTATTAATCAAAATTATATAAACCATAAAATCAAGTGAATATTAATCATCAAAACTAATAAAAAGAAAGACTTATTTCTAGATTTTTTCAGTAATTGCGTTATTAGGATTTGTTACAAAAATAAGGTAAATATTTGAAGTAAAGGGGGTAAGTTCATAAACATCAGCGAGCGGCATCGCGCAGCGTAAAGGCTCGCTCGACCACAATTTGTTTCCATTCACCGTCCTGAAACTGCTCATGCTGTTAGATTCCTACGGAAATATTGTGGAATTTGTCTTTCCCTGTTGTCATGTGATCAGGCCAGGTTTGCCCATGGTGCGCCCAAAATGGGCAAACCTGGCCTGATCATTGATAACTTGGTAAGAACCAAGCTGTGCTTGTTCTTGGTGGGCGCTGATGTACAAACCTCTTTTGTTCATTTGACACATGACAGCGATAGCGTATTGTTTTTAAATAAGTATTCTTTTGTTTTTCGTTTGTTTTAATGTATTGATTTTTCTCAGTCTGAGAATACTAGTATACGCTCACATTGTTATACCTATTTCGGTATTTTATTGAAACAATCACTAGGCCCAGGTTTTACTTACTTGTATTTGTGAGCGTCAAGGGGCTTCAGAGGATTGGCCAATATATACTAAGAAATCAATGTAAAATGAATAACAATATTGTGCCGTACCGTATTTCTCCACATGACAAACACAGTAGTTTAGACAGTAGTTTCAGCGTGATTGATGGACAAACATTCAAACAAACAAATTTCACATTAATTATAATATTGAATAGATAAGATTAAAAACCAAAGGCGGAAATGATGTTGATAAAATTACATATTTAGGTGCACAGCCGAACGATCGATGTTGCATTTTGTCTACTATGAATGGGTAAAAGGATTTTATTTTGTTTGAAAATAAGTTTTTATTGAATCGCAAAAGCTTTTGAGGGGAAAATTTGCAAAATAAGTAGGTATTCCCAAAAACGAAATTGTCAATGACTGTATACGTCATGATCACCTTAATTTGACTAAAATCACGAGTAAAGTTACTAGGCAAAAGTAAGTATACACTTCCAATATAATTTTGATGTATACATGACAATGTCTATTACATGTGTACATTTGTATACATACTATAGAAATTTACCTGGATAGTTAAAAGTTATATTCAGAGTGTGAATGTATTTATGATTTTGTTTCGCTTATAATAATGTGGAATAAACGTTTACCTTATTTTGACATTGTTTAATGGTTAGTTAATTTAGAACAAAACGTTGTATACTTCTTTCTAGATTGGTAGAAGTTAAGATATTTTAGAAAATGTGACAATGTATATATATTATTGCTCATGACTGTACTTAGAAATTTGCTTACAATGCGATGAATAATGAGTAGGTATGTATGTGTCTAAAAAATAATATTTTTCTTACAATTGGTACTTGTCTTTTAATTGTATGAAACTTAACCGGTACCACCACTTCATTTGCGCCAGTCCAGAATCGATAATCGTTAAATACATCAGGATTGCGAGATTTCTCGCCATGCAAGCGCTCTGTGTTGTGACTCGAGTGATTTATGCGATCCACAACTCTCGCGCGAATGCAGCATGCACTTCCTAGAACGATAGTGCTTGAAGAAGGAATAAGGTTTCCTGGCCCTAATTAGAACGAAGCTTAAGTTTGAAGTTTGCTTACAATTGGATGAGTGACGATGTGGCAGACATGTAATTTTTTTTATACAATTTGGCAGCAGCCGGTACATAAGCACTTGCGGAAATGTTGACTTGTCTGAACTTTACACTAGATACTATTTGTCTTTGATTTGTCATAATACAGTGGATTTGTGCTAGTCCGGAATCGATAACTGTTATTCAAACTATATTGGTATAACAGTCAAAAGAAATCTCGCAATCCTGATGTACCTTCATATTTGTCAAATATGAACCTACCTACATCAAGATTGCGAGATTTCTCGTCGGCGCCGGCGCAGGCGCTGTTGTGTGTTATGACTACTAACGGCTCGAGTGATTTATGCGATGCCCAACTCTCACGCCAATGCAGTATGCACTTCCTAGAACGTAGTTCTTGAAGGAATGAATTTTCCTGAAAGTAATTGGAACGTGGCTTGAGTGACCGCTTTTGAAGTTTGCTAACAATCAGATGAATGACGATGTGACTGAAAAGATGTCTGAAATTTTACCAGTAGGTAGGTACTGCCTACCACTAGAACTAATGTTAATAATTAAACAGCTGCAATTTCACTAATTGCTTAGTACCTATAGTTGCTGCATTTTGCAATAGCAAATCATGGTGGTAGCAAAATAATATACCAGTAATAAGAACTGCGGATTCAAGCATTTAACCATTATTATTTATTTTAAGCACCAAGCTATTGTCACGTTGTAAAATTCTCAGACGAGTTTTAGGGGTACCCCTAACACCCGTCTGCAGATTTATTACAAAACTGATGGTGTTCCCAAGCCATAAAAGTTATTACAGGATAAACCGAAAATGTGTCGACAGTTATATAGAAGTAAAAGTATATTTTAACAGGCTACCTATGGGTAATTTTAGTACCTGGCGGAGATATTTAGACGGAGCGCAAACATTAGCTCGCTGCAGCCACAAGGTGGATGCAATTACACGTCTCCGAGCCCAGTAAATAACTCTGCAACATAATTAACGTGTTCTCTGACAAATAACATAATAATTATTGTACAGCGAGTCCCATAAAACAACATTGTCGGTCTCTCCTGTTTCCGCAAGCCTGGGAAAGCAGCTGTGTTAATCCATAAATAAACAGCCATCGTTACGAACATTGTGATTTCCTGAAAATGAATTAAACGCAATAAGATAACAGACAGTTAAAATTTTGTGCTTAATTTCAGATAAGAAATTTTAGAAATTACTAAATTATTTGGTATTTAATTTCATATTGATCTTTATTTATTATTATGCCTCTGCACATAGTCCTAAGCAAAAACTTACACGCCCGACACCTTCTATGCCCTTACAAAATATATGTTCTACATACATGTTTGTTAATTCAAATTACGAGAAAAACTTTTGGATCTACCTTATGTCGTTCCTATGTAATTTAAATGTTTTTAGTAGACGCAAAGTAATCCAATCTGTATTATTACTATTTTCCACGTCTGTAGATGATCTATAATTATAATGAACGGGCTGTACATTTTTTTACTAACGCGGACGAGCATGAGACTTCTAATAATACATTCGTATCTCGCCCGTGACTGACTAATGTCAAACTGCACCTTGCACCTAAAATATATATCAGCTATAAATATGCTCACAAGGCTCTTTGATCTCGTCACTTATATAACTAAAACTTATTCTACCATTATTAACTTGCAAAGCGCAGATTGAATGAAAACTAAAAGAAAATTATAAATTCTAACATTACACTTTTCAACATAATCTTTTTTCAAGAATGAAAGTTTTTTTGCTCGCAATCTCTCCGGGGAAAAGCATGTTCTTCTATTTTTTTCCTTTTTACTATGTGAAACGTGAATCACCTGTGACCACTCTGTGTTTTTCATCTTCATTTTTATGTGAGCTAAGTGTTAGGCTGTTAGACTCATAAAGGCTGCATTAGTTAAAATTTTCGATACTTTGAACATTAAGATTTAAAAAACCGTACGGGGAAGGTACTTTTAGTACATTTTTTATTTTTTTACATCCATAACAGTTTTAGTAACTAACAAACGAGTTTTACTATAGGTAATGTTAATACGAACATGACGCACTCTTTATGTATTATGGGCCAGAGGGATACAATTAAAATAATGTTAAAGACTAAACGATTTTTCTAAAGCGATTAACACATTTTTTTCTCAGTGAATTGTAGAGCCGACTGTTAACAAAAACATACAGTTAATCAGAGTAAATGACTATAGCCGTTTCTTTTATTTTTTGATAACATCACATACGTTGATCTAGTAAGTAGCATTACACAAGTGCTCATACATCATTTGGTAAGTACTTTTAGATAGCTATGTAGGTTTATTTAGACACCCTCATCAAAATCAGACCATAAATATTCATGCACGCAAATGTTTTTACGGCGCCGGAGTCTCAACCGCGACCTCTTCTTGTAACAACTATTGGCCATTACCTACATCAATCTAGTCGTCGCGTCGCCGCGTTTTATTTTACTTCTCAAGTAGACCACTGGCTGAAACTGCGATGGGCGCTCAACATCGCCCACAAAACAGTACCGTGTTTTCGCATTTTAGAACTTAACAATATTTTACGAGGTATTATATATCTAACATTCAATTATTCGTAATTGTGGCGCTGCAAACATTACTCTATAGTGTAAAACTTTTTTGTTCTCTTTTCTCGCACGGAAACACATTTATCTACGTACTATAACTGCAGGCTAACTGAGCCGTGTGTAGGGCTTGGGACTTCGTCTCACTACATACTAAAACCTGGTTCTAGTAGGTACCTGGCGGGTGTCTCTGCGAATACCCAGTCCGTTATTTGGTACTAACTGACCTAAGTGGTCAATACGCCATCTCAGGCCAGGGATAATGGCGCCAGGAAAAACATAAAAAAAATATATTTAGAATTACATATCTTATTAAGAATGTAGAAGCTTCCCTTGCATGAAAGCATCGTTTTTCGCTTATTTAAAAAAAATAAAGTCTGGTACACCATACCAAATAAAATATCCAAAGTATTACTTAATAAAATTATTACACTTACTTAATTTATATATTTACATCAGTAACCTTTATACCTACGGCAACCCCAACTCAAGTTACGTCTTCCCTATGACGCATTCAGTTACTCAATTGTTTCAGCGTAAATATAACAGGAATTCAAGAACAACTGTACAATTTATTACCGTTCCCCGTACTGGCACAAAAGTATTCAAGTGACATCTATCGTATATTCGAGCGGCATCGGCTTGTCTGACCGTCATCCGAAGAACATGGTCGCCAGACGGGTATAGATAGGAAGACGCGTGCGCACGTCACGGCTGTCCTTCCCTTGCAACCGAGACCTATTGTTCACTGTTCGTGTTCACGTGTACGCCCAACTGAAAAATCTAGTCTATTTAATTTCTTTGGCAGCCGACGTCGTCAAGTAGGTATATTTTGAATCGCGTGGGCGCTGATACGCCGCTCGGAGATGAGCCGATTTTTATTACACGTACGCATCGCATCGCGGTATCGTATTGTTTTATTGACTTGTAAAATAAAACTGTGATCGCACCAATATTAGTATATTTATTTCCGTTTTGACACATCTACGGCCCACATGAATTCTCTTATACTTACACATACCTACCTAACATATAAAAGGCCTAAAAATACAAAAAAAAGTACATTTAAGCAAATCGTCAAAAGCACGACTGATGGCAATGGCTGCAGCTGGCAGAAGACATCAGTAATACCAGGGGATGCACAAATAATGCATTGAATCGATCCTCGTGGGAATATTAGGTAGGAGGGGTATGGGTAGGGTACATTCTTCCGGGACGGAATTCTTAATTTTCTGTATCTTTGTCTGAACAAGGGACATCATTTACAATGTTTCAGCAAGTAAATTCCTCATTTTTAAAATAATATGAAATCAGAAATAAATGATACCCTAGTAATTATACGTGTCGTACAGGTAGGTAATTTTACTATATCTCCAATTGCTAACTTGGGCCAAAGAATTTTGGCTCAATATAAAAGTTAGTATGCCGTCTATTCTTGAATAATGATTGATGGCATTGTAATCATACCCATTTATCTCTTCTTACATGGTTTTAACGTTGGTTCATTAGTACCATGCAAGATGTTAACCTCCAACCGATGACAATTTGCTGAAATTTGCACATTATCCGTGCACTGTCTCGTTGTACGAATATGCAACATGAGTGCAAGTAAACGAGGAAGGCTTTAAGCTATAGTATAGGTAACCCAATGTGTGGGGAAACCGAAATATACGCGGACGGACTGGTGGGCGGCTGCTAGTTTCATTTAAATGGAAAAATGATTTTTTTGTATAATTTTCTGTCGGTGCTCAGCTTCTCTCAGGGTTAATAGCATAGTCAGTGGCCGCGTCGCGCGCGACCGCTTATATTTGCGGTGATCACGCGGGGGCGCCGCCTGACGAGACTCCGGCCGGCGTGTATGACGAGGAAGTCTTCCTTTAAAGTTTTTGATGATATTCGGCAGATTATTTATATCTTACAAAACGAAGTTTGAAGCCAGTTAAGGGATATACAAAGGTTTGACGTGCTAAAGAATTGAAATTGTAGGTAAATCAGAATAATTTGAATACCTCAATAATTTGAATCAGTATTCAGACCAGTATCTCTGCGACTAATTGCATCTAATGTGTTTGCTGATGTTTTATATTTCAGTTCCTAACCTCTACCTAGTAGACACTAAGGTATTAATATTATTTAAAGAATTTAGGTGTTAATAGTTGAATTATGTATGACTTCTTGCAGTTTTCAATTTTTAAATCATAATAAACGGTACATATACCTCAACACCACTTGGAAAGTTGATCGATGATAGTCATTAATTTTCTTTTTGTTTTTCTATAGCTTTATTTTGAAGACATAAACATGTCCATTCACAAGCGGCAAGTAGTATATATGTCAAATTATATCAAAGTATTAACATATCAATAAATTTTCAAGGTGTGACCGATGTGGGATTGCTTGCCAACACCCATTGTTATCCCAGTCGTTCCATCAAAAACCTTGGCCAGGTAGCGTTCCTAATTCAAACATTAATAAATAAGACCAGACATAGTACATTATTGATTAAGAAGCGTCATATATCATTAGAATAAAAGATACAGACAATAGCTGTTGTGTTGCCGACGACGTTTTCCGCACCGGTGCCAAACAATGGAGTAGCATTGCATAGCAGCACAGAGAAGACGGCAACATGGCAAGACCAGGTCGCACTTGCTACACATTTTGTAACTTTTTAATATCTTTATTTATATATCAAGCATAAGCAACAAATCTTACACAATCTAAGTTCACAACTAAGTGTTAATTTGATTAAGGACTGTCACGACTTGTACGAGTAGAGGCAATGTTGATTACCTTATAACGAGTTTCATTGACTCTTACAGCATTTATTTTCTGTACTTATTTTCAGTAATTTTTGTATCGATTTACCTATTTATTTGCCAACTATACTGTTATTTCTAGATATAAAAATGAACTGAGGTAACTAGTTTATCAAACCAGTCATTTCTTAAATCTGGTTCTACTTCAAGCAGGAACTTTCTAAGGGACGGACTGCCACAATTCCTACTTTGTTTAAACACCCTGAGTTTGTCCCAGATTCAAGGTGCATCTGGATCTTTACTTAAATCCATGACAATTGGAAAAACTGAGAAATAATTAGACGAAAAAAGGACCTACGCATTAACCTGGTGCACCCCAGATGTTGCTCCCTCCGTATGCTTGCTTATCATTGAATAATTTGCAGCATCATTCATTATGAACCTTTCTATTCGTAATAAATTCGATCAGACCCAAGAAAAATATTGTTCTAATCGGAAATAAATGTAGCATCTCCGTGGGTAGACGGCAACACAGCGCGTCACAGCGTTGCGACAACCTATGATGTATATTTACTGCTAGCAGGTGCACGTGCGAACATTCATGGCCACCTCTTGGCGTTAATTTAAAATTAAATGGCTTGTATCTAGTCCCAGTGTCGACGTTACTACTAAAAGCTTTCCCCTATTAATCTTTCGTTATGGCCATTGTAAATTCTACTCTATGTCCGGGCACGCAATAACTTGAATTCTTTTTTACTTCTTTTTTAATATTGTTCGAGAAATCGGAGATATTTTTTTCTCATCCTCATTATCACACACATCTACCCACAGCGCCCCAGCTGCTGCCTGCACATAGTCATCTATGTATCAGGTAATTCTCACAACGCCGCTTCCACAACAGAATAACACTCACATTTTAAAATTAAATTTGACGTTTTATTTTACTAATAACTTCTTTCATATTGTATACAATTATTTTTGCAATTCATAAATGTACCAGCAATGTTAAATATAAGTTATTTAAAATCGTAAATCATCACACGAGTTCCTTATAGTAAAAGCAGCTAAAATTTAATATTTTGAAAGCTTCATAAACTGTGCGTAGAGTCTTTTCTCATTTGAGACTTGAAGTAACTGCTGCGTTGACGTCGTTTGTTAACGTCTAGCTGCGTAGAGCGAGAGCCCCAACATTCCATGTATCATTAGGCGCCGTTAATGACATTTCTGCAGTAGCCGCAAAAACTGCAAGCGC
The DNA here is from genome assembly GCA_958496325.1 of Nomophila noctuella. NCBI lineage: Eukaryota > Metazoa > Arthropoda > Insecta > Lepidoptera > Crambidae > Nomophila > Nomophila noctuella. The sequence goes on along the minus strand of OY292484.1, from coordinate 4,311,063 downwards.
TCAACGTCGTACATACCAACTGAAAATGCAAATTAAAGCATCTACCAAGTCGCTACGTCTTCAGTGACGATGATGAAGACCGCTAACGTCTTGCTGCGTAGAACGAGAGCCTCGGTAGTGCGGTCGGTACATTCTGCGTAGCGTGGCACTACGCTCCGCTGATGCCATATTTCTGGCCGGTCCAGCCTAAAACCATGGCAGGGAATACAATAACGCCCAGAGCTTCTTACCAACTGCGCAAGACCTCCACCACATCGCAAAGTCTGTTCTGATGACTTCGTCTGCTAACGTCTAGATGCGTAGAACGAGAGCCTCGGTAGTGCGGTCGGTACATTCTGCATAGCGTGGCACTACGCTCCGCTGACGCCATATTTCTGGCCGGTCCAGCCTAAAACCATGACAGGGAATACTTCAAGGCCCAGAGCTTCTTATTAACTGTGCAAGATTCCACTGCATCGCTACGTCTGCTCTTATAACGTCGTTTGCTAACGTCTAGCTGCGTGGAGCGGCAGCCTCACTAGTGCGGTCAGTACCTACATTCCTCGGGCCGCGGCACTACGCTCCGCTGTTGCCATATTTCTGGCCGGTCCAGCCTAAAACCATGGCAGGGAACACCAACATGACCTGAGCCTCCTACCGACTGCACAAGCGTGTTAACACATCCACTTCATCGCTACGTCTGCTCCGATGACGTCGTTTGCCAACGTCTAGCTGCGTAGAGCGGCGGCCTCGCTAGTGCGGTACATTCCGCGGCACTACGCTCCGCTATTGAAATATTTCTGGCTGGTCCATCCTAAAACCATGGCAGGGAATACACATGGCCCAGAGCCTCGATCCACTAAATCGCTACGTCTTCCCCTATGACGTCGTTTGCCAACGTTTAGCTGCGTAGTGCGGCAGCCTCGCTAGTGCGGTACATTCCGCGGCACTACGCTCCGCTAATGACATATTTCTGGCCGGTCCAGCCGCCAAGGACGCGTCACCGTCCGCACTCCGGCGGCACGCTCTATTTTGGACCGCGGCTATTCCTGAAAGCTTACATTGTTTTATTTTGAGCCGCAGAACACTGTCCACCGGGAAGTGCGTGCCTATTAGCGGACTAATGGCCTTTAGTTTATTTTCCCACACGAATATTATTACGTAACGCATAAACATCGCAATCATTATTTTTATACGTAAGTTTTTCCCGTCATTAATGCTCTTAAGCGTTTTGATTTCCAGTATAAAATCGAATTCCGTATCATTCGGTTAAAGCCAAGGTTAATTGACTGGAATAAGCGTTTCCACGATAAGGACGAATGTTTAAACACTGAGCATTGAACCTTTGTTTGTTGCAGCAAATATTTGCATATGTATTTAGATATGAGATCTTGTAAAATATGAATGTTTGTCAAAAATAAACAGATTGTTTTTCTATTCTTTAAATTCATACCTCGCAATATCATAAAGTTACAAGGCGCAACTCACATTTTTGACTTGATGTTTGGCTATCAAAAGAAATTATAGAAAAGCACAAATATACAACAACAGTAGAATGCCCAGAAAATTATATTTATAAAAATCCAGGTAACCAACCTAATGATTTATAATTAAGAAGAATCATATTTTACCGCCTACGCGTTGCGTACTATCCCAGCTAAACTTTTATCGGAAATAGCAATCATATGAGTAGCTCGTCAGCTGCCAGACGATTTGACAAGACAGGAGCGAGTGTACCTACATCTATCTTACAACAATAACTCCGTTACTAGCTAGGACGCCTAGAGATCTTATTCAGAAACGAACTGTTGCTAGACGGAGAGTGAAACGGTTTTTCAGCGTCATTTCGAACTAGATTTGTGACTAATGATGCGAGTTCATATTACTACTTCTATTTGTGGGGGAATAAGATCTAAGAATGTTATTTTTAATAATACCAATGGCATAGCTCTAACACCTAAGCTCAAACTTGTACTATGGATGCTAGGTAACGGAAAGATAAACTCAAATACTTTTATTTTACTATTATAAATATTTTATAGTAAGTAGGTAATTGAAAGCATAAGAAGCATGTTATCTTATTTAAATTAAAATAGATTTACTAAGACCTGAATTAATTTAAAGTTAAAACTATACGAATTACTGTAATACTTACATGGGGTACAAAAACTGCACCAAACATTTTACAACATGACTTTACGATTGTTTATTCAGAGTTCAGACAGAACTTTGTGAAATCCACAGCCCATTTGTTTATTTCATGGTGCCATGTCAAACAAGACCAATGCGTGTATGAAACACGGCGCAGGAATGTTTGAACTTACGCACCTGCCCGAGAATGAGTGACAAGTTCATCTATAAATAGATATATCTGTAAAGTTTGCTAGGGTAGGGTAATGTTGAGTTCCGTACTATATTTACGATTTCATCCCAACCACTTAAAATTATTAAAATGATAAATTCTTTGGACCAACACACTAATTGCCTAGCCCCAAGCTACGCTCGAAGTTTGATCTATGGAAGCTAGGGAATGGATAGACATGCTTAAATACTTTTATAAACATCCATGACTCGAATGCAAATTCCGATGTTCATTACACAAACATTTGTCCCTAGCGGGATTCGAACCCGCAACCCTTGGTTCAATAAGATGACCTCTAGACCAACGGGCCGGTCAACTTAATGATGAATTTTAGGGGACGCCCCAACATTCCACGCATTCCAGTGGCTTATACAGGATTTTCAGGCATCGAAGGTCCTAGATGTGTATTTATATATTACTAGCGGCCGCCCGCGACTTCGTCCGCGTGGATGTCGGTATTTATTATACGAATGTTTTTTCCCGCTAACTCCCGTTCCCGTGGGAATTTTGCAATATCCTTTTGCAACTAAGCATCAAGTTTACTAAGGGACCTGCATGCCAAATTTCAAGCGTCTAACTCAAGTAGTTTAGATTTTCCATACAAACTTCCCCCCCCCTCATTTCGGGGAAGTGGGGGGTTGGAATGGGTCAAAAAGTAGCCTATGTTCTGTCTCAGGGTCTAAAGATTGTCTATACCAAATTTCATCAAAATCGGTTGCGAGGTTTAAGCGGGAAAGCGTAACAGACAGACAGACAGACAGACAGACAGACAGACAGACAGAGTTACTTTCGCATTTATAATATTAGTTGGGATAAGTTGGGATACTAGCGGCCGCCCGCGACTCCGTCCGCGTGGATTTCTTTTTTTCGAAATAAAAAGTAGCCTATGTTCTGTCTCAGGGTCTAAAGATTGTCTGTACCAAATTTCATCAAAATCGGTTGCGAGGTTTAAGCGGGAAAGCGTAACAGACAGACAGACAGACAGACAGAGTTACTTTCGCATTTATAATATTAGTTGGGATTGGTTAAGAGAATCGGTTTGGTTCATTTTCGTAACTGATCTTTCGTAACCAGCTACGAACACGGAATTTTTTTCTTACTTTCGTAACCGGCTACGAAAACGGAAATAAATTGTCGTTTTCGTAGCCAAGTTTCGTAAATTGGATGGTTTGCTTATCACCATTGGCATTCTTACTTTCAGACGAACAAGCTCTTTTAATCTATTATAGGTAGTGCACCTATGCTTGCGCACTCACTTGTGCACCATAATATATCCTGCGTACCTGGCTGTTCGTAAGATCGGCCGCCATGGCCGAATACGGCCGGAGGGTATTATTAAAGTTCATCACATAACATAAATGTAGTTCGTTATACAGGACTGTTTCTATCGTCGAACCTCCATGTTTCATCGTAAACGTGGGAAAGTTTCATCCACCCTGGCGTTCCACCCCGTTAGTGTAGAAACACACCATGCCGAAATTACGCGACCGTATTTTGGCTTCACTACGCGTGTAATGTATTTTAAATGGAAGATGGCACACCATGCGGTAATAACGTCGCATAATAATGTATACAAAACGCATTGCCGCCAAACTTCAGTTGCGTAGTTTCCTTCTGGTGTGTTTCTGTACTTAACGTTACAGATGGGAAGAACCAACTTGCCAACATCCTCTGTAAACCCGGCCCGGGGTGGCACGGATCAACGTGACCTTGAGACCTGTCGGAAACCTGCTGAACCCAAAGAGCACGGCATCTCCAGCACTGAGCACGCGTGGCTGCGTGGGCGGACACGCAGGGCTGACGTGCTCCGGCCCGCATCCGTCATCTCTGACAAAACTAAAGCTTCTTTACGCCATAAATCACTAGCGGCTGCCCGCGACTTCGAGCCGTGGATTTCAGATTCCGTACTCATAGTGTTAGATATATAGCTTAAAGCCAATCGGCGGCAAATGGACTATCTAACACAACGATTATTTCAATTTGAACCAGTAGTTCCTGAGATAAGCTCGTCCAAACAAACAAACAAACTAACAAACTCTTCAGTTTCATTATATGAGTTAAGATGACAAATGTATTACTGGTTAGGTTCCTTTTTAGGGTTCCGTAGCCAAAATGGCAAAAAAACGGAACCCTTATAGATTCGTCATGTCTGTCTGTCTGTCTGTCTGTCCGCCAGTCTGTCACAGCCACTTTTTTCCGAAACTATAAGTACTATACCGTTGAAACTTAGTGAGTGGATGTATTCTGTGAACCGCAACAAAGTTTTCAAACGAAAATAGAAAAAAAAAATAAAGAAGTAGGGGGTCCTCATAGTCAGAACTGAAACTCGAAATATTTTTTTTCATTGAACATATTCGTGTGGGGTATCTATGGATAGGTCTTTAAAAATTATAATAATAATACCCTCCGGCCGTATTCGGCCATGGCGGCCGATCTTACGATCAGCCAGGTACGCAGGATATATTATAGTGCACAAGTGAGTGCGCAAGCACAGGTGCACTCCCTATTCCTTCACTCTCATAATTCGGTGGGACAGCAGTCTGACACGACCGTAGAGAGATCAGGCGCAGGACCAACGGCTTAACGTGCCTTCCGAAGCACGGAGGAGCTCGAGATGAAATTTTTCGGTCACCCATCCGATGACTGGCATCAGCGAACGTTGCTTAACTTTAGCAACCGCAGGCCGAGTGCGCTAACCACTGCGCCATCGAGCTCCTCAATTATATTAAGGTTTCTAATATCACTTTTTTCTAAAGTGAATACTTTGCGTGACAGACCCTTCCAAAGTGGAAAAAAGTGTGTCCCCCCCCTCTAATTTCTAAAATAAGAAGATGATAAAACTGAAATAAATATATAATGTACATTACCATAAAAACTACCAATGAAAATTGGTTCGAACGAAATCTATTCAGTAGTTTTTATAATACGTCAAAAATAGAATTTGTACGGAACCCTCAGTGCGGGAGTCCGACTCGCACTTGGCCAATTTTTTAAACTAGTCCGATATATCTTCCTGAGGCCCACATAAACCCCTGGTTATTACTGCATTACAGAAGATAAAACGAACAAGCATGTCCATCGAGATAAAAAATCATAAATCACTGCCTTAGTCTTCGAACAGTTTGTAAAACCTAAATTAAAACAACAAGAAAAAATAATTGTTGAATTGAAGCTAATAATTTTAGCTGACATTATTATTTTTACTAACAATATATTTTAAGAATTATTACAATCTGAACAATGAAGAACATAAAAACTCTCTGAACCTCATCATCATAGAAAGTCACTTGCACAACTTCTAATAATAATTGGAGGTTAGGCTTACGTGCCCACTTGTTCTGAAAAGATGGTAATTAGCTAATGAATCTTTTACTACGATATTAAAAGCTTCTGTTTATAAACAAGTTATTAAAGAGCCTTTTAAATGGCAAGTAGGTGCAAGACAATAGATAAAACCGGAGTTCAAAGAAAAGTTTATGGCCTTTGGTCACGCACAAAATTCCCTGGAATTCATCAGCGGACAGTTTGTTACATTTTAGTTCCGACGGATTAAAGGATAGGAAATAATTTGTGGTATTTTAGACGGATGAAGTTAACGTAACGTGATTCTGACGCGTTACGTAGTTATGGCTGATCAACAAAATGAAACCAGAACAATGCCCAAATAATCTGCTAAAAAAAGCAATCAATATGCTTTATTTATTCTACATAAAAATTAAACACATCTCTGTACCTATTCCTTACTATTTAGGTACAACTTCTTTCCTATAGGCAAAAGAAATGCTGGCTCATCATATAACATCCTTCAATTTGAAATGTAATATATTTCTGCAAAATTTTAATTAGTAAGCTCCCACTGTTTTAGTGCCAACATCCCGTCATCTTTCTTAAAAAAATTGGCCACTTGTCATTATAAAAAATATTTAATGTGAACAATTCTGAAACTAATCAAGCAGTTCATAATTTTGTCTTTGCACGCTAATATTCTAAATGCATGATAGAGGTCTCTGATTTTCTTAACACCTACAAAAAGGACTTAAATTCTTACGTTTAAAAACTTTCCAAAACAGTATTTCATGTATGTGTCTAACAATGTTTCTTATTCCCGGGCTAAAAAATATTAATTCTTATCTTAACTCACTTTAAATGGAAAGTTCATTTAAAAACACTTCAATACATAAGATTATTTTTTTAAACGTATGATACTGAAATGACCTTAAAGTTAGTATAGATAAACGTTTCTCATGGCATTTAAACATCAGGCACAGTACATACACACATAAAAAATCCAAGAAGGGATATTGCCATTAAGCAGACGATTGCCATAAATTGAGAATCTTCTTCGAATCTTCGATTAAAAACGAATACGTTAGCTGCCGTTATGATGTAGATTATAAACAATGTAACTATCATGAACGCGTATTAGTCATCGGATTCCACAGTTTGCAACTGATCTGGTGTGTTGTGAGTGTGTAAACTTACAGGTGAAACACCTCTCCCTTTACATCTTCATTATTATTAGAACCCATAAAGCCAGACACTATAATAATTTATTTTAGGAACATTTTCAAACAAATGCAATTGTTTAATGCTCTGAGCATTGTTTACATGAAGCTTTTTATTCATGCTGCACGTATGTTAGTTTTGTGAGAAGCTCGATGGCGCAGTGGTCAGCGCACTTGGCCGGAGATTGCTAAGTTAAGCAACTTTCGCAGAGGTTAGTAAACGGATGGGTGACCGAAAAATTATTTAAATAACACACTTTTCTCAGTTAACTGTTTGACCCAGAAATATGCGGGCTCTATTGAGTAAGAAACTGTCTAAACTAATACGTAGCATTATTCGCTCAGCAGCAAGTCAGATGGCTGATTCGTCAGTAATGTTGTAATGCGCTTCAAACGCGTAATGAACGATAAATCCCGTATTGAGCGCATGGAGTATTTATAGTGGTATTGGTACCTCGCGGTCGTCTGTTTGGCGGCTGCAAGGTGCTGGTCATTTATTATGCACGGGCACAATCAAAGCGCGCCATGTCAGCTTTATAGGCCAATAAGAATACCTAGTATATTATGAGATCAGGTATAGCTAGCTGCATTAGCAGCATGTACGCGTTTAACGTACCTACTGCAAAGGTCTCTTGTCTGACATCATTTTAATTTAGACTTAATGAGATTTATCAACTTTTCAGAGTTAAACAAAATGTGTTACTTCAAGAAATGTTTACCACAATTATTCAAAAAGTACATATTATGTTACGCACTTTTCATACTACTGGACTGTTTAGATATATCCAAGTTATTTATACCCAAATACAAAAATAACACACATGTTTGTCAAATTCACAACACACTCAAGCCAGAGGCACTTTAAAACCAAACATGTTTTTCCAAAAAACATTTTACACTTACACAAAGAAATCATCTCGAAAGACTGCAGCTAGTTCGTAGATAATCACAAAAATAATAAACACGAGCAAACACTTGCTCTCATATAATCCTGATGTCTAAATTTGCACTCAAGGTAAGCGTATATAATGTAATATCTGCATAATATTCGGATATTTCGGTATACGAGGCTGCATATCCCCGGATTTACAACGCTTATACAGAGTACGTCTAACATTAAATGGGATATCTTTGATTCTGTGAGTTGACCGACAGTGAAGAATCGGGAAATATCGTCATTATTGTTACCAAACGGTTCCATGCAAACTATTATTTTAAGATGGCGGTTGTTAAATGATGTAGGGTGCACAATAACAGTATTTTACAAAAACTACTTATTTAAAACGACCCAGATAAACAAAACACATTTAAGTATTATGATTGCAATATGATTGCAAGAGTACATAAATTCTTCAATAACGTGATGATTACTAAAAATAGCAATACTAACAATACCAGTTTATTAATTTGAGATAAATAAAAAAAAATGCAATTGTAATAATGCATACTGTCCGAAAATTTTTGGAAGTATAATTAATGGAGCTGTAATTCTATTTCTACTGGTGTAGCAGTTAATCACATTAATCAGTTACTCATTCATAGAACTAATAAGCTGAATCAATAAACATAGTGTCGAAATCCAGTAGTAAAGCAATCATCGCTATTATCATCGTTGCATATTCATTTTGTATTATAACAGATATTGAGTCGACCCTATAAATTATAATGAACTAGCGGCCGCCCGCGACTTCGTCCGCGTGGATGTCGGTATTTATTATACGAATGTTTTTTCCCGCTAACTCCCGTTCCCGTGGGAATTTTGCAATATCCTTTTGCAACTAAGCATCAAGTTTACTAAGGGACCTGCATGCCAAATTTCAAGCGTCTAACTCAAGTAGTTTAGATTTTCCATACAAACTTCCCCCCCCCTCATTTCGGGGAAGTGGGGGGTTGGAATGGGTCAAAAAGTAGCCTATGTTCTGTCTCAGGGTCTAAAGATTGTCTATACCAAATTTCATCAAAATCGGTTGCGAGGTTTAAGCGGGAAAGCGTAACAGACAGACAGACAGACAGACAGACAGACAGAGTTACTTTCGCATTTATAATATTAGTTGGGATTATATTATCATGCCTGCAACAATAAATAACGCAGCTTATTCTTGGAGATTTTTTATTTTATGAAAGCTAAGGACGGTTCTTCCATAAGCTTCTAAAAGTAACTTCTTTTAATCGAAGTGAATAGGCTTGGGAAGACACCATAATACATGATCTTAGTTACAGGAAAAAGCTAACCCGCGAATGAAATAAAATAATATGTTGATCCGTTTTTTTTTTCGAGGTGTTATGGTTTAAATGTTTTGTTCACTTCATATTGTTTTATTTTCAAAAGGACGAATGTATATTCATTAATAATAATATGACTGTCGCTTATTATGACCCGCTCAAGAAATGAAGTAATCAACGACTTTAATAACTTTGTCTGAATGAGTTTATACCATGCCAAATTCCGAATGCAAGAAAATAGTTTTACTCAGACACCATAAAAAATATGCTTCATCGAGAGCAATTAATGCACGTTTTTATAGAACCGCCACTCCAGCTGTAAACAATAAACGCTCATGGGTAATAGTAAAACTATTAACTCTGCCAAAAGGTTGTGCTGGCTAGTGTCCACTTTTCATGGATCTTCAAAGTTAAAGTATAAATATTTCCGCCTTTATGAAATTATTATAAATTCTTTTGAATACAATTTCCCGGCCGAAGGAGCTATCCCGACACCGGGAGACTCGGAATTTTTCCGTGGACGCCTGCCAGCGGTGTTCTTTTTAAATTAATTATTGTTTTACGCGGCTCTAAACCATTCTATTATAACGACGCTCATACACCGCGAGTGGGGCTATTCTCGGGAGCGCAAAATTTATGACCGTTTGATTTGCCCTCTTAATCTTAGCAAGGCGAAACAAAATTCTGTGTCAATCTCGTTTATGGCTGTTTAAACGTAAAGTTGTTGAGCGAAACGCACACATTGCACACAATGTTGGGCATTGTTGTATTTGCATCACTAATTACTTCATTTACTGCCAAACACTTACGTGTTCTCAACACAAAGAGCTTAATTTCGGAAACATGGTTTGGCAATTCCAGAGGCCATTTTGTATCACAATAAAATATTGAACCTATACCGAATCTTACCTTTATATATATGTACACGCACCTTCAAAATCTATTTTTGTTTAGTAATTTACGTTACACTGTCTTGGCCAATAAACTTTACTCATATATTGATTGATGATCCAAATCTTCCATTATTTTGCTTTAATTTTATTAAATGAACACACTATAACCGCCAGTTATTTTAACTTAACAAGTTATGCTGACTTACTAGTTAATATTGTTATTTATTTTCTATTAAATATTAGGGACAAACAAATTAAACTCCTAATCGGACATGAATAAAGAATCATTCATTAACTTTAAATACATAGATTTCCAATTTTTCCATCAAAACATCTTGCGTTCTTGTGGTCGCACAATGGAAACACAAACCTCTTCTATGCTGGTCGAAAACCTTTCAGAATGGATACAGCAATGTGCCTGTTTATTTATATAGAGGCACGCCTACAGAGAACATTCGTTTAATGGTTACTGAGCAACATTTCTGTGCTTATATATTAGCATATCAACATATTTCAGAGTCTTTCATTTGACATCGATGGCCACCAAAATAATCAGATGAAAGCACGAGTTTTTGTGGAGTCTATTTCTTTGTCGGAAGCTTGCAGCTACAATTACTTTGGACATCACGAATCACGACGAATAATGTTGCAATAACAAAATTATATGTGCTCTTATTACCACAACATTCATTCTAATATTAAACAAATAAAGTAAATGCACAATATGTCTGTCTTTCTACGATTGTCTACCACTAGTAAGTATTTCTAAAAAAGTCAATACATCGTTCTGCATAGTTAGAATTTTCTATTTAATTAAATATTAGGTAAATATTTTGCAGAAAACACTCCTGAATTGGTTTGTCTATCTACTATTATAAACAATCAATAAAAAGATATTTAATTTCTGTCAACTTAATTTTTATTACTTTACGCTTATCCAAATCATAACAGCTAAAAAGCAATAAATTATACTTTGTTATTTTAAAGAAATGGACCATAATATTTGATTTATCCATTCTACTCCAGTCAAAATAGACATTCCAGTTTGCATTAATTCCCAACAAGCTGGATTTTTGTGCAGGCCTTGAATACGTCATAAGAAATGATATGTCAAAAGTCCCCATCGATCCCGCTTGTGCGTTGTTTTTTATTCGTGGTCAAAGGGCCCAAATTAGCGTTTTTTGCTTATATCTCTGAAACTAAGAGAGCTATCGAAAAATGGTTCAGGTAAAGTTTGTAGATCGTAAAATTGTCTACCTAAAAGATCTCAACACTTTTCTTCTACAAGGCAGCGCTGTCGAGATATCGTTACTATAAGCCGCAGGAAAGTAGTTTTTTCGAGTAGCCCACATTATGCAATTACAATAAATTGTGTTGTTTAGTTTATCTGGAGCAGGTGGCAGTTAAGTATGGATTGGCTCTTAACTATTTTTTACCAATTTCCAGCCCCAATTTTCAGGATTTAGATCATTGAAGTCAAAAAAGACAAAATGCTGTATCAAGCTTGCATTAATTCCCAACAAGCGGGACTTTTGTGCAGGCCTTGAAAACGTCATTACAAATGATATGTCAAAAGTCCCCATCTATCCCGCTTGTGCGTTGTTTTTTATCTGCACTGAAAATCTTCGGATCCTATTTCTAACCTTTCTGGTAGTCAAACCTCAATGGTCCCCATAGAGACTTTTACTCCTTACATGAAATAGGATCGATTGGTGCGAAATAAAAATTTTGGAATTTGTGGAACAAAATGTATGGGAAAAGTTTTTTGCGATTTCCGATATTTCTAGTACTCAAACCTCAAATGGTCCCGTAAAGTTTTTTAATCGTAACATGTAATAGGATCGATTGGCATGAAAAAAATATTTTGCCTTTTTGAGCATTTTGTACTGAAAATTCCAATTTTTTTTTCACGCTAATCGTTCATATTTCATGTAAGGAGTAAAAGTCTCTATGGGGACCATTGAGGTTTGACCACCAGAAAGGTTAGAAATAGGATCCGAAGATTTTCAGTACAGATAAAAAACAACGCACAAGTGGGATCGATGGGGACTTTTGACATATAATTTGTAATGACGTATTCAAGGCCTGCACAAAAGTCCCGCTTGTTGGGAATGAATGCAAGCTTGATACAGCATTTTGTCTTTGTGACTTCAATGATCTAAATCCTGAAAATTGGGGCTGGAAATTGGTAAAAAATAGTTAATAGCCAATCCATACTTAACTGCCACCTGCTCCAGATAAACTAAACAACACAATTTATTGTAATTGCATAATGTGGGCTACTCGAAAAAACTACTTTCCTGCGGCTTATAGTCACGATATCTCGACAGCGCTGCCTTGTAGAAGAAAAGTGTTGAGATCTTTTAGGTAGACAATTTTACGATCTACAAACTTTACCTGAACCATTTTTCGATAGCTCTCTTAGTTTCAGAGATATAAGCAAAAAACGCTAATTTGGGCCCTTTGACCACGAATAAAAAACAACGCACAAGCGGGATCGATGGGGACTTTTGACATATCATTTCTAATGACGTATTCAAGGCCTGCACAAAAATCCAGCTTGTTGGGAATTAATGCAAACTTGAGTCTTAATTTTGTCTATTTTGACTGGAGTATTCGCCAATGATTTCCTAGAAAGAACGTTTCAAATAATTTATTAAAAGCTATCACATGTCGGTATATAAATCTGAGTTTGTATATACGTTATTTGAAACATATGTAGTTAGAATCGTTAAGACATCAGCTACTAAGCTGTTATGAAAATTATTTTATGGCGTAATAGGGATGATCACAGCTTTTACGCTTACTTTTGTCGTTGCCCTATTTGATTGTTGTAGTAGGGCAATTCGTCCGAGTAAGATCAGTCTTAACTTATCAAATTATGCAATCGGGCAACCTTTCTATAGTTACTTTGATTACCGTGTAAAGTACACGTTAGTTTCCGTATTATTTTTTCTACCAAATCAACGTATCAAATATCTGTAAATAATACCACAATTTCAATTAAAGATTTGTGTGTACACTCTCACTGTCATTCCAGACAAGATGAGTCTAAATGTGAACATTTTACTTGAATTTCACTCGTACAGTTTTTATAACTCCATGGTCACCCAGCACATGACTGCAGTCACAAATAGACTGTTTGTTTTATCGCCTCGGTTCCATTTCCGCAAATCGTGTAATCGTTTCTTGTCATCATTTTTCTAGCTGGCTTAAATATTATAAGCAACAGCCATTATCGGGCGCCGTCGGAGAAGGTTCAGTAAACACATCAGGTGGACGTAAACACGTAAATTCATTTGGTAATTAGTTTTTAAATATGACGGAAAATTGCTAGCAGTATAGTCTATAAAATAAAATTGAATATTTCGTATGCAATTCAGTATTGAGTAACGAACAAGTATATCCTACTACTATTATAAAGGCGAAAGTTTGTATGTGTGGATGTATGGATGTATGGATGTATGGATGTGTGGATGTATGGATGTATGGATGTTTGTTACTCTTTCAAGTAAAATCTACTGAATGGATTTAAATGAAACTTTACCACAATATAGCTTATACATCAGAATAACACATAGGATATTGGAAATCGAAATCCACGCGGACGGAGTCGCGGGCGGCCGCTAGTTACCTATAACTTCTTTTGAGTTACGGAGTACGTAAACGGTGATCTCCAAAGAATAGGGATGTTGCCACCACCAGTCATTTGACCTTCTTTTATTAACTGTCAAAACGATTCCAAACTATGAAGTTTGTATGGGAATAGCACACTATGACGTCACTAGTTTTAAAGTCAACTGAGTAACTAATTGTATAATTTTAATTTATTAAAAATCTTAATCTTACGTATAAACGAAAACAAACCAATACATTACGTGCTAAAAAGCGTCTTCTTTTTTAAGAAAAGTGTTGTGAAATTAATTATGATATGTGTTAACATCCCTATTATGTTTAACTGGGTAGTAGAAGAAACGCCCACACCAAAACCGTAATAATATACCGGAATAATCTGAAACATCGGGACCGCTGCGTCGTGGACACAGTCAATAACTTAATCCATCGCCCAAATGCAATAGCAATGAAAATAAAGTAAACCAACAAAACACGTTGGGTCGAACAAAGGATCGATGAAAGAAAACTAACGGCGTGTCACTGGTAAAACAATTTATCTTCCAAATCAGGTCACGAAATCGTGCTACTGGGTCTCGCTTAGATTTAAGCTCAATATAATAAGCCTGTTATGAGTCATTTACAAAAATAAATGCACTCGAGCCCTCGTGCCCAGAATGTTGTAATCGTCAGTGATGCACTCTCTACCAATCAGTCCGATATCACTCATATCGACTCGCGGTACATCAAAGGGAGATTGTTTTAGCGTAGCTGAAGCCCCTCGTGCATCGATTATATGTTGAGTTTGTACTCACAAAGTTTTCTATTAGATAAATATTATCAATATTATAATTTTAATATTAAATTGAAATTCATAAACCAAATAAGATGTTCATGCCACCCAAAGTTTAACACGATTTTAACGCGACTTATGTAAATCTATGTATTTTAAATAAAGCGTCAAGAGCCATTGAAACATCTTTTAACAGCAACCTTTCATACTCCGTCATCGTCTCTACTGAGATGTTATTTGTATATAATAATGGACTAAACTTACAAAGATAACAAAATCGCATACAGATACAGAAAAGTACTGAATATTCTGATAAAAAAATTAACACCATTTTTTGTTAATTTTCTAAAAGATGTTTGTCTATTCGTCGAAATTTCGTCAATCTGTTTCGGTCTAGAAAAAAAACAGGACAAAAAATATCATCGTTCTACGTCGTACACCATGATGGCAGACGAAAGTTCTTTGTTCGAAAACAACGGATCTGGAAGCTTTCATATTCCTGTTTTTAGACATAACAACCGAAACAGGTGAACGACAAACACTTAATGGGGACGACGACGTTATAGATTGTATACTTCTGGAATAATCTGTTTTATTCGAAAGAAAAATAGTATTGCCTTTATTCCTAACTAGCGGCCGCCCGCGACTCCGTCCGCGTGGATTTCTTTTTTTCGAAATAAAAAGTAGCCTATGTTCTATCTCAGGGTCTAAAGATTGTCTGTACCAAATTTCATCAAAATCGGTTGCGAGGTTTAAGCGGGAAAGCGTAACAGACAGACAGACAGACAGACAGACAGAGTTACTTTCGCATTTATAATATTAGTTGGGATTTTATTTATTGCGGAATGACAAAATGAGGACGACTCGTAATTCTAATATTCAAAAGAGTTAATCTACCTCAGCGGTTGATTTTCTTCTATTATTGAACTCAGTAAAGACAGTCCACAGTTATTTAAACATATCCATTTCCGTGCTAGATTATTGTTATCGAATATCAAAGGTTCGTCTGAACTTTTGTGACAACCTCATAACAGTTTTATGTGGTAAATAAGTTTCAATTTGAAACCTGCGTCGCACGGTCGGCGGTGCGTAGCGTCGCACAAAGTGTTATGAAACCCGTGTATTGATTATCATCTATTTTTATAAGGACGAAGCTACGAGAAAATATGTTAACTTTGTCAGGTTAACCCTTCCACCGATTATCTGCCGCCGATAATATTATATGGTCCGCTGATAGAGGGAGCGGGTGAAGTAGAAAAATGTAGGTTGACATTGTGAAGCATTCGCTTGAAAGCATGGCCTTGGTTGCTTTTTATATAGATATTCGTTAGATTTATTAGAATTCTGCTCCATTTAATTTAATGCGAGATACGTAATAACAACAAAAAATGCCCTCTTGGCTAAGTTTCTGTTACGGAGATCATACTTACCTACAATCAAGTTAACTATAAGATATGCCAAAACCTAATTAATATTCTCAGTCACAATCGGGTTGAAGTGAAAATTAATTTTCTTTTTGATTAAGAGAAATTAATTCCGTTAGTCCTCACTATGATTTATTACGGAAAACAGCCAACGTATTCACGATGGCCCTGTGATAAACGCGATAAAATAAAAATACTCGGCTCAAGGCAGATGGCTGTTAAGATTTGGACATCAATTTGAAATTTTGCTGCCCATGACACATTGAAATTATGCTCAATCGCTTTGAAAATAGAGATGGGAATCGAATTTTACGCAAATAGTTAGTAGGCGAACGATTCGCGTGGGCAGCCGCGCCTGGCCAAGCGCCAGGAATCACCTGCCGACCCTTGTATAACGATAAAAGCTAAATATTATTTACAGCTGTATCTTACGCACTTATTGTTATAGATGACTGGATATCAACTGCAAGGCGTAACACATGTTTGTTTAAATATAACGTAAACATCGAACTGTAATATACTGAAGTGTTTTATGGAAATTTATAGTCATGATGTCTATAACAGTAGTAAGTTCCCCTTTTTAATGTTAGCATGTCATCATCATCATCATCATCATCCTAGCGTTTGTCCCGGTCGCATCCTCGGCCGTTGCCTCGGAGTCCAGGGTCCGCTTTCCTGCTGCACCTACTCCACTTCGCACGGTCTTGGGCATCCACGGTGGAAAGACCATTGGCACGCATGTCATCTTCAACGACGCCGAGCCAGCACTTCTTGGGCCTGCCCCTTCTTCCGGGACCCGGCGGTGGTGGCATGGTGAGACATTTGTTTCCCACGTAGCTGGCCGGTTTCCGTAAAACATGGCCGTACCAACGTAGGCGACACTCCTGCAGTTTATCTGCAATATCACGGACACGAAGGCTACCCCGGATGCGCGAGTTCTTAATGCGGTCTTTCCGCGTCACTCCACACATCCAGCGCAGCATCTTCATCTCCGTGACACGCAGCATCTGCTTGTGTCGCTCAAGTACAGGCCACGTTTCACTGCCGTACAAAAGGACCGGCCTAATGATGGTCTTATAGACCTGTCCCTTCAACTTAACCGGCATTTTGGGGTCACAAATGACACCAGTCACCTCCCGCCACTTGGCCCAGGCTGCTGAAATGCGGGCTTTGACGTCGCAATCGATGTCGCTGGACGCATGAAGTACAGATCCCAGGTATTTAAACTGGTCCGTACGCTCGACCAAGTCACCGTCTATGCGTACGGGTGGGGGATCTGTGTTGCAGGCCATGTATTCAGTCTTCGCCACGTTTAGTTTTAGACCGCCGTTCTCAAGTGCCACCTTCCACTTTCCCGCTCGTCGCACCAGTCGTCCCCTGTCCGAATCCGTCAGCGCGATATCATCAGCATACATGAGCAGCCACGGGGGTTGCTCATGCGCGTCTATGATGCTGGTTGACAGTTCGTCTAATATCACGCTAAACAGGAAGGGACTAAGGACGGAGCCCTGGTGCACTCCGACGGTAACGGGGAAAGGGTTGGTGTCACCAACAGCAGTCCTAACTATTGAATCGGAATCGTGGTACATGTCTCGGATGACGTCAATATAAGTTTCAGGCACCCTCTTGGACCTCAGTGCCCACCAGATCATCATGCGAGGAACACAGTCGAAGGCCTTCTGCATGTCCAGGAACAGGAAATGCAGAGGCGTGTTCTTCGTTCTGTATTTCTCCATGATCATCCTTAGGGCAAAAACAGGGTCCATGGTACCAAGACCAGGTCGAAACCCGTACTGACAGTCCGAGACAGTACACTCCTGTCGTAGCCGAGAGTCAACTATCCGCTCAAATAGCTTCATAGTGTGGGACATTACCTTTATACCGCGATAGCTTCCGCACTCCTGCACCGATCCCTTCCCTTTGAAGACTGGAGTTATGATACTCCGTCTCCACTGGCAAGGGATCCGCCCGGTGTAGAGTATGCGGTTATAAAGGTCGGTTAAGATGCCCACACCACGAGAACCCATCGCCTTCCAGGCTTCAATGGGGACTCCATCGGCACCGACTGCTTTCCGATTCTTCATGTGGCGAAGAGCTCTGAGGACTTCATCAGGCGTTATGGGTGGCACTAGTCCTTGATTCGGAGGGAGGTCCGGTGGCTGCACCTCCTTATGCTGCTCGTTGAGCAGCTCGTGGAAATACGAGCGCCATCTCTCCTTCACCGCGAGGTCCTCGCATAGTAGGTTGCCACTAGGGTCCTTTACACAGCGGCACTTGGAAATATCCAGTGCAGCTTTGACCCTAGAACGAGCTACTCTGTACACAAGCTTCTGCCCCTCAGACGAGTCCAACTTATCGTAGAGCGGTTGTAAGTGTTCTCGTCTGGCTCTGGCTACAGCTTGTTTAGCAGCGCGTTTTGCAGCCCCATATGCGTCGCGGTCTTCAGGAGATCTGGTCGCTTGCCACTTTAAGAAGGAGGCTTTCTTCTCCTTGATCTCCCTCTGGACTTCTGCGTTCCACCACCAAGTCTCCTTGTCACATTTGCGTCCACCCTTTGAGATCCCGAGCACCGCCTTTGCCGCAGTGGTGATTGCATCCTGAATCCCATCCCAGTGGTCTTGGACCGGTTTGCCATCAGCATCAGCACAGGTAACGCTTGTAGCCGAGGCAAACTCTTGAGACGTAGATTCGTTCAGCCGCCACCACCTGATCTGGCGTCGGCATCGCTCAAGGGGCTTCTCCTTGGGTCTTACGCAGAGATCCATGACAAGGAGTCGGTGTTGTGCAGTGAGACTCTCACCGGGTATGACCTTGCAGTTGGCTACTTTGCTGATGTGGTGCCTCCTAGTGAGCAGGTAATCGATTTGGGTAGCATGCCGCCCGCTCCTGTAGGTGATTAGGTGTTCGGTCTTCTTTTGGAAGAACGTGTTCACGATCGCAAGATCCGCAGCCGCACACGTTCTGAGGACGTCCTCCCCTCCCGCGTTGCGACCGCCGTATCCAAAACCACCGTGAACACGATCAAACTCCTCACACCTGTCACCCACATGGCCGTTCAGATCGCCTCCCAAAACGATCCCCTGTGACAACGGGATGCCACTCAGCACGTCTCCGAGTTGGTTCCAGAACCTCATCCTTTCAGCATCGCTACAGCCAGCCTGCGGCGCATAAGCGCTCATCAAGTGGGTCGTTACTCCATCAATGAGCAACTTAACCACCATAAGCCGATCACTGCAACGATTCACCTCCAGAACGCTGTCCTGAAACTCCCCAGAGAGCACCACAGCGACCCCGTTTTCCCCCCCAGGCGCACCGGTATAGATCAGCTTGTAGCCATTCCCAATGGACCGGGATCTGCTGCCTTTCCATCGAGTCTCCTGCAGGAACGCCACGTCCACCCTCCGCCTGATGAGTACGTCGGCCAGCTCCCTCACGCGTCCAGTAAGCGTGCCAATGTTCCATGTTGCGAAGCGGAGTTTCCTAGTACGGTTCGGGGCTCGCGTCTTCAGCCGTGCCCGCCCAGTGCACGGTAGCCCTTGCCCACTTGTCACAGAAGTCGGGCGAGGCTCCTGCGCGCCGTTTTGCGGCGGCGCCCTAACAGCAACCGTATTCTTATCTGATCTTGCCATATAGATTTGGCGGTTTTGGTTTTTTAATGTTAGCATGTATGTATGCAAATCTATGTAGATTACTGTAAGTAAAGCATAATTGAGTACTAACGATGGGAGAAACAGTAAAGTTAATAAAAATATTAATGATGTCATGAAATTATTTTCCTTTATTAATAAGTCTGTTTTTACCGAAAAGATCACATATTTTAATGTGGCGAATTAGTAACATCTGCCCAACAATTTTTTTGCCCACAACTATAGTTCAAGGAAGTTTATAACAAGCGTTTTTAACTCAAACAGAACTTTTCGGAATCCCTTGTTTATATCTTATGGTAAACAAAGACAAACATGTTAAATGGTATTTACAGATTTTGACGAAACAGAGGAAACAAAAATCATTTGTGAAAACTCTAGCTGTCCATCGTACAGGGAATGTTGACGCATTTCAGAATCGGTCGCCGTCGTTAGCACCCGATGAATGTATGCCAATGTCAATGTCTAGCGATAGAATTTACGTGATTTATCGCGTTCTACCGGCCGCCGGCTATTGACGTACGAGCAGCTCGCGACATCCTCGTCCCGGGTTTTGTCCTAGATCGCAGACCGGCTGTAAATGCTTTTTAAACTTTTTACCGTCCGTCGTGAAGATTAATAGTGATCTTGACGGACATGTGCGCGATGTACGGAGCGTCTAGTACTCCGGCCGGGGCTGCCAGCGAGCAGGCTCGCGCCCGCCCGTGCCAAGCGAATTCCCAGATATATGGTTTGATAATGATGCCAAATACGTGCACATTACTAGGGAATTGGCGCCCGGGTTGTGTGGAAACAGTATTTATAGACGCGGAAGAATAAAATGGGCAGCTCGATGAATATGGAACCGCGTGTGTAATGAGCGGTGCAAGTACGGGTGCAGGCTCGGGCTCCCCGGCCTCACTCGCCTGCAACGCTCGCCCACTCGGTGCAATCCGACCTTCCGCCTCAATAATGACGGCCATTTATATTTATTACCTACTTATCTTGCTTTTGCTAGGATTCACGGGCGCATGCATTCACTCGTACATCTTGCTTTGATTAATAATCCGCATCGGTCTTACTACTGCCTATGTCTGTTTCGTGGGCGGATGATTTCAGCTTAGTACTTAGAACGTGAGGATGTTAAGAGGCCGATATTTATTATAATCAGCGAATAACAAAATCTTATGAATGTCCTTAAATAGCGATAAAGTAACAAAAAAGATGAAATACTACTAATAAAATAAGGCGAATACAAGACTTGGAAAAACCTACACCAGAAAAAAAGTGATCAAATGATACTTTTTGTTTCGTGTTCGGACATTGTTCCCAGAATGAGATGTGGTACTTAAATTACCAGTGTAGACCACAATTAGAATTAACCTGGAAGAAGCTTGTGCGTAACGTGAGTCGCGTTAAATGGAGCGCTCGAATAATGACGTCCCGGCGCTCCCGCAGGTATGTGGGGTAATGGGGACCTGCACAACTGATGACTATAAATAATAATAAATATTTCACAACATCACATACATTGATCTGACCCCGTGTTAAGTAGCTTAAGCACTTGTGTTACAGACATCAGAATCAACAGTGGTATTACAAATATGCTTATATAGATACATATAACACCCAGACCAGGACAAACAGACATGTTCATGCACACAAATGTTTGTCCTGTGCGGGGATCGAACCCGCGACCTCTTGCGTAATAGGCAACATCTTGACCACTATACCAAGCGGGTCGTCAAACGATCTATAACTAACGAACTATAACAATGAACCGATCCTAATACTTCAGTGTCTGCCAATTAGTGACCCATTGCCCTCTGCAGGACTAAACACAATCATTGAAATAGTGTATTAATACAAATAAATACATATTTATTGGACTAACACATCAATTGCCTACCTATAAACTAAACTTCTTCCATGGGAGCTAAGGAACACTTAAGTAAAGTAAAGTATCAGTCTATTGATGTCCCACTTCAGGTCAAAGGCCTCCATCATTTGGAATCATGTTTCCGATAATCTAAACAACGCTTTCCAAATGCGGATTGGTGATCACAAACCCGGGCTGAGTTCCGAAAACCCGAGCAGAAAACTGAACCTCATAACCACGGCCTGATTTTGAAATACATCTTATATTTACAAAAATTCATGACTCCACAAATGTCAACTGTCGATATTATGACACAAACTTATTTATGAATTTTTATTTGGAAAGCCAACAGCAAGTTATACAAGTAAAAAATAACTTAAATTATAACGACATAGCCATTCACAGGTATTTGCATATGGACACTAAGATGCTAAAATTATAATACTAAAATTATATAATTAATTATACTTCAGTATCAGCCTATAAGCGTCTTTTTGCATGTCAGAACTGAACAAGTTTTTTTCTGAATGTCCTCGCTGACGTGGTTGTTGATGGTAGTGGAGGTAGTAGTTAGAGCGCTATACTCAAAAATCTCGGTGATCGTGAGTTCAAAGCCTTTCACTTTAGTGTCGTTTTTCCCAATTTGGTTAGGACATTGCAGGCCCAAATCACCTGAATGTCCCATAAAAATAATGATTCCGTGCTTCGAAAGGCACGTCAAGTCGTTGGTCCCGACTATTATCCAAATGGTCTGTTTTCTCTTGTAAAAGTTACAGAGGTCAGACGACAGCCGTTCCATTGTTGTAGGCTGGTCAACTCAGGATCACAGTCGCTCCGTGGGCTCCGAGGCCATTGCCAAGGATGCAACCGGGAGAGACGCGATGATGATGATCATGACTCCACTGAGTGGAACTGAATAATTAATTGATATCATAAATCATGAACATTATGAAGCAAACATTTTGAACGAGGCTTCTCTACTTATAAGTTACGCAATAAGTATGCGTGTGAAAATAACCTAGCAAAGATACATGTTTACTTACCAAGTAGAGATTTTCATTTGTAAAATCATTTATACATTACGCACACAAAATCTGCATCCTACATTTACATTTCAAACTTTCTTATTAAAAATATAAGGTAAAGTACTAAAACAAAAGAGAAATAAAAGTTCCAGGCTTAACATTTCTTTGGCGAGGAAGCCCTAGAACGGCAGTGGGCAGGAATACCTACGTTGATAAACGCCCCGGCGACACAAAGACGGATAGCCTGCCCATTGTGGACTCGGTCAAAGGAACCTATTGCTAAAGTGACCTTTTTGTTATTACTACTAAAAAAAGTCTACTTACTTCGCCAGAAATGTAAGGAAAACTTTAAGTGGTTACTCGTAGATTCTTTCAACGCTTTAAGTATTCGTAGATTTTTCCATAACATTCCTTAATTTAAATTTTATTTTATTAACTGCTATGAACTTATAATTTAGCTTATTTGATATTTCATAACACTTGATAATTAACGCCATTAAAATATTTATAGCAAGAAAATAAATGGCGTTTATTAACCATTGAAAAAATTAACTAGTATTTAGCCTGCAAATTGCGGCTTAGGTGGCAACTCACCCACTTGAAAATTGTCTGACTTGTTGAGGAGAAAGTTGCCCCTTAAATTTAAAGATTCAAAGATATATTTTTTATATTCCTAGTGCCGAAGTAGTTGGGTCCACAAAGTCAGTTTGTATTAAAAGCCTCTGAAGAAAATCTGTGGGACTTAAAGATCTCACGGTACGGGTAGTATGACAAATTTCTCGGCTGGGAAGATCATACCATTGTTCAAAATTGTTACTGAATAAATTAATTGAATCAAAATGCTTACCGCGTTATGGAACAAAGCAAAGTATCAGTCTATGAATGATCCACTGCAGGGTAAATGCCTCCATCATTTGAAATCATGTTTTTGTTACAAAGATGGTCTTCGCTATTAAGCCGCATCATTAGTGGCCTAATGACCATATTTGCCAAATGCGGATTGGTGATCACACACCCGGGCTGTGTTCGGAAAAACTACCACAAAGCCCAACCTGGAGATCGAAACCGACGAAATTGAACAAACGTAAAGATAAATTATTCTACATAGCGGCCCGTCACGCGGTTTCACCCGCGTCCCGGGGAACTACTTCCCGTACCGAGATAAAATATAGCCTATGTTACTCTGGGTGAATGTAGCTTTCCAACAGTGAAATAATTTTTCAAATCTGCCAAGTAGTTTCGGAGCCTATTCAATTCATACAAACAAACAAACAAAAAATCAAACCTTTCCTCTTTATAATATTTGTATAGATATGTCGGTATGATTATGTACGAGTATTTCAAATACCTACACACTCTACCCCGACTCGAGATAAAACTCAAGGCCAGGAGAGTCTGATGGTGCGCGTATAAAATAGCAACCACCTTCTACGTAGACAAACGTCATATGACGTCAATGACCAGTGACGCACGACAGGAGAAGACAGTTAACATAATAAATAATTAAATCTTTCGTCAACTATTTCACTACATTTTATGTGAGATAATTCAAAGGTTATTTTTCATCGTTTGCCTTGTTACGTTTGACTTATTCTCAGTCATTTATACTCGTATCATGAGGAAGGTTCGTGATATTTTTAATTTTTTATGAAAAAAGAAATGTATAAATGTAATGTATCTTTATAACACCTCTTGATATCTTCACATAGTGACAGAAATCTGTGACCACGGGGGCGTCACATCATCCATACACATCACTGAGTAACTGTTACCAGCTTCTGTGAAAACTAGGATACGCTACTTTAACTACTTTACGTACTTTTATGTAAATCTAAAAGGCATGGAAATTATTACTTCCAATCTCATCAAAAAAAGTCCAATATCTTTTGACTTCAGTGTCATTTCATAATTTCTATGACTGAAAACCTAATTACTTATAACTATTTTATGCAAATTATAACTATGGCTGCATTAACTCAGAAATATTAAGATGTCATAATCAGGAGCTCTTTTTAGGGGCTCAAGACAGATAATGTCCATTAATCTTATTTAATTACCAGAGCCGCCAGCCCGGCTGAGCGAATGAAGCACGAACTAAAACGATCTGAATTTCCAAAGACTTACTTGATGGCCGTTGGAATTTATTCGTACTTAGTTAAGAGTGATTTTAGTTATGATGTACCCTTGTCTAATAACAGGTCTTAGTAATAATGCTTATTCAATGATCCAATAAAATATGTTTTTGAACTATGCATCCTCATTTCAATAGCCTTTATGAGTTGTACTCCACCAAAAGAAATGAAAAACAACATAAATGGTTTGAACAAATTAAACTACTACATGGAAGGAAATAATCTGCATAGTCATAGCTTTTTTAGTGTGAAATATGCAAGACAAACGGATCAATTTGTTTCGAGACCATTGATATACAATTCGTGACAAAATAAATTCAGGACCTTGTAGCGCTACGATGACCGCGCTGTAGACAGACCGTAGCAGTAGCTACGTCGTAGCAATGACCCCTACGGAAGAGCTACAGTTCTTGATGCTCTTTGCTACGAAATATTTTCATCTTGATTAACAGAAACTAACTTGATTCTTTGTACTCCTAAAACTTTTATTTAGTACTGGTGTGAAAGGGATTAAATTCATTTTATCAAGAATGTTGAATGAATTTCCAGTGTATTTCTTAGTTATTGTTTGTGGTTATAGTTGTGGTATTACTTATAAGCCATGGGTTGCCTGTCCTCCTTCCAATTTTAACTTGTTGCGGTTTCCATCTGCCTTGCTTTAGATTGGATGTACAAAATCAGGACGAACACAAGACTTCATATAATCTTAATGTTTTAGCTGATCATTTTATTTCCGTTGCCTGAATTAACAACTGACTTATATCATAGGCTTCTAATAAACGTTTGCTTATTGATTCAAATATATCCATTACACGTAGCAACCCAAAAACTGTCAACATTTTAAGGTGGACCAGCTTTTTTTCTCTTAAAGTTAGAAAAGTCTTTATTTTTATATTTCAAAACCGTCTATACTAAAATAATAAAGCTGAAGTATATGTTTGTTTGTTTAAACGCGCTAATCTAAGGAACTAATGATTTGAATTGAAAAATCTTTTTGTGTTGGATGGTCTTTTTGTCCAGAAGGGCTTTAAGCTATTATAAAACGCTACGTGTGCGGAAACCGAAATCCACAGGAACGAAGTCGCGGGCGGTCACTAGTTGTTTAATAAACAGAAATTAGGTAGACAAATGGGACGGACGACAAGAATTGCCGCGATTTGCTTAATTAAGAAAAGGAAAACATTTTCTAGCGTCCGCGTCGCTTGTAATCTCTCAAAGTTGCTCGCTCTCAAGTAAAATTTGAAACAATTTAGCCCAGGCTTTATGAATCAGCCCAGTAGGAAACTTATTAAAAATATTGGAACCAAGTGATTTATACAATTTGTTTATATCGTTTGTTTTCCAAAAAAAATATTGCAAGATCAATGAGTTTTTCTACAGATCTGTTTAATAGTTGTTAGTTTATCATTTTTAACAATACAACAATATTATGTACATACGTATATTATTAACCCGGAAGTTCCCGTTTTTACATACAGGAGTTTAGTGTACAAAACTCACCTTTAATTAAAGTAACATTATCTTTCACCAGAATAGAATATGGTAGGGTAAAAAAAGTTTTGACGTGCAAAAGAATTTACTAAGTGAATCAAATTGCTGAATAAATTTTTTCATTTTCATTTTCATTTTCAGCTTGCTCGTTATCTGATGGAAACTTAATGTACTTTTATTTTAATTGCTGTTTTCTTATTATACATGTATTTCTGGATATGGTTTATTGATTTAATATTTTAATCTATACAAATATAATAAAGAGGAAAGGTTTCGTTTTTTGTTTGTTTGTTTGTTTGTATGAATTGAATAGGCTCCGAAACTACTTGGCAGATTTGAAAAATTCTTTCACTGTTGGAAAGCTACATTCACCCAGAGTAACATAGGCTATATTTTATCCCGGTACGGGAAGTAGTTCCCCCGGGCGCGGGCCGCTAGTCTAGAATAAAATTATTATGATAGCATTTTCATTGATGATAAATATTAACTTTTGTGTAAAGATCATGTTTTGTACGAAAAATCAAAAGAGCTAAATATCTTCTCCATAAACGTGTTTAATAGCTCATAATTTCTTAAGTAAGACCTAACTGCCTATCTCCTTAACTGTATCAAGTTTGCAAAAGAGCTTACGTATTTGCGGTCGGATAACTACCTGTCGTTAGATTATGGACCTTGTTGCGTGAGTTTTAATTAGTCTTGTAAATCGTGACGTGTGTAATTATGAGCGCGAGTACGCGTCGCTGGCAGCGGGCCCGCGCGCGCTCCCAAGCTTATAAAAGAGGGCGGCTCGCTGATCCCACGCCCGGCGCGTTTCACTCCCGACGCTATCCTCATGGGGCGCGCTAATCTCACACGATAGTACCTACTAAAAACAAAATACATTTTTATGTATACTTTGTAACAGTATCGGGACCAAGTGATTAAGTGATACGGTAAGTTTGTTTTAAATAAGTGACGGTGAACCCGCAGCGGACTGTTTTAGTGGAAACTGTGCAGTGTTGCCGCCTCTATGGATTGCTAGTGGAATACGGATTGTGATACCGGAGCGGAGAAGAACCGTTTTAGCGAGAAGCCAGTGTTACCAGAAGTAAAAAGTGCTAGTGATTCATAATAAAATATTACCATTTACATGGTAATTTGAAAGACGTTCAATAGTTCATATAAAATATCACATTTTACGGTGACTAAATAATCATACGCAACTGCTGCAATATTAAAAACAATGCAGTGCAAGCTGATGTTGTTGAAAATCTTCTGGGAATACTGGCTGAAAACGGCATGCGTAACGCCAAAGCACCACTCAGCCGATCTACAAATTTTCCGAGTTATTTACGATCTTGGTTATGTTATATGTTTTAAATAATATTCTCTGTGTAATAAAACAGAGCTATAATAGTGAAGAACTAATCTTATATTACCGTTGATGTAACACGAAGCACGTCACTCGGATCCAGCCGCCTACGTCACGGCTATGAATAGCCGCAGATTTGACTGCAAAAAAAATAAAATCTATTGAGTACTCTTCCACGAAACAAAAGTACTTTTACTTATAAAAATCAGTATAATTCCTGAACCAATAAGATTATTATTCCAAATTCAATATTTTTGTATCCAATATTATCGATTGACTGTCGAGATCGCGAGATTATTTTAAACCAGTCAAATAGATGAATTCCACCATTACCGCTTTATAGAACAAAATTCATATTCCTGCAAAAACCAAGGCCCCAAAGCCTAATAAAATCATACGGATCAATAGTAACGATATAAAGTAAAGTGTTAAGACGAGACGATAATGTTTACTCCATGTAGTTACTAGCGTCTGTAAAATGCTCATAATTTCGGAACAGAATATCGAGACGCGAACAATATGCCCTACTCTATGACGTCAATACAGCGATACCAATGATATAAAAATTTAAAAAGTCCGTTATTACCACATAATGGAAATTTCGATCCATTTCGTTTCACTATCTACATCACATTAATGTTTTTTCTGCTCACATCAAACCAGATCGATTTGTTTGACACGTGATTTAGAAGAAATAAACAGCTGAAACTATTCTTAACGTGGAATTACGACTAGCACGCTTAATATTGGACTTGTGCATCCGTACGTTATCCAGGGATTACCTCTCATCCAATATATTTTGAAAGGAATGTGAAGTTCAGTATCTGTAATCTTGAACTTTCAAGGACCAGACCTAATATCCACAAGGTCAACGCAAATTGAACTTGAATTGGTAATTCAGAATTAATTGAGAGCAATATTTACGTCCCGTCCCTACTCCAGCTGTTGTGATTTGAAAGCAATCAGGAATACAAAAGCCCGGTGATTGCATATTTCGAAATTATTGAACTAATAAATATACTTTTTTAAGATCAGCCTTGAAATGTATTCCTTACCTAACTATCAATTACGAGTACTCGCAATTACAGTTAAGTAAACCAAAGCTTAATTTAAATATACATATACTTCTTTCCAATTGATGAATGAATACAGTCAAGTCAATGTTAAATAGAATTGGAACGTCAGTAGAACGTGTTACCTTCTTATTGCAGTTTTGGCCGGCGCCGCGACCTCACATTTGTCCACTACATCCACAAAACCCTCAGCCGTCAGGCCAACAGGCCGCCTCCTGCTGCCAAGCAGATTACAACACCCGCGTACTAACTATAATTCTATTTCGATTATTACCTTCGCCTGTTTATTTACAGATGACGAATTGAATCACATATAGGCACGTAGTGTAGGCTCCGCGCCGCTACTAGAGTTTTACGTAAGCAAGTTACATTATCATTGGAATTTTAAAAGCTTATTTTATATCGGTGAACATACTCGGCACCTCGATATTCAAACTAGTTGCTTCTGGTTCCAGCTAAACAATGTAGAAGCGAAT
Organism: Nomophila noctuella; assembly: GCA_958496325.1. NCBI lineage: Eukaryota > Metazoa > Arthropoda > Insecta > Lepidoptera > Crambidae > Nomophila > Nomophila noctuella. The sequence continues at coordinate 4,282,222 of OY292484.1, read as the reverse complement.
GGGAGAGGCTACTTTGTAGATATTTATGTTTACAATAGTCGGAAGTTCATCGGCAACTTGTTTAAATAAACACTGACTGGAGTAACTAGGTCGGTATCATCTCGATTTGGTTATTACTTTATAAAGAGCTTTATCAAACATACACTCAACATTAACTAAAAAATCAAACAGGGTTTTCTCAAATTTTGCCTAAATTATATGCTACTCCTCGACTCAAATTCTTAGTCAGGCTTGCAAATCAAAAAGTCGTTATCAAATCAAAAACTAGGTATATGCTCATAATAGTGAAAAGTCTGGTAAAATTGTGAAACATTCAATTTGATCGCATAACATCTAACAAAATCATGATGGTGTCATAATATTTGGGACACAAAATAAGTTTTAAGTTCAAGGATTAGTGTCTATTGTTGAGTATGTGTACAGTAATTAAATGTCACGACAATGCCTGCCAAAAACAACAAACAGGCAATATCTAGTTCATTCAATGCGTCCTACAAATTCATTAGATATCTTAGAATAGATGAGTGCAATGCACAAGAAAGACGCAAGTGTAGGTATACTACCATTTTTTTTTTGCAAAAAATGCTAGTAGTTTTCAACGAAAATATCAAAATGTCAGTACAATATTGTTAGTAGAGCGACTAGTGGTATTTCAAAGTTGTTTAGAATTAACAATAATAAGAATCTTTATGTGGAAAAAGTACATAGCAGACTTTATTCTGGATCATGTCCCTATTTTAATTTTTAAATATTTATACACCAAATCAACTTATGTTATTAATGCGAAAGTTACTCTGTCTGTCTATCTGTTACGCTTTCCCGCTTAATCCCCTCAACTGATTTGATGAAAAAGGGATCTGAAATCCACGCGGAAGAAGGCACTGGCGGCCGCTCGTTAAAATAAACTAATATGAATTGTATGTATGTAATGTAGTCAAATATTATTAATGGGTAATAAAATGTCGTCTCAGTACTAATGAAGGAAGTGTGATATTAATTGCCCGTTAAAGATGCCATTACTGACCAATAAACAGATTGAGCAGGGATTTATTAACTCCTAGTGGAATCGTTTTCTGATCTTATTTTGAATAAATGTATTTTTATTTGTATTTGGTACTACGTAAACAAATTTGTTTGTTTTTGTGTTGAAACGTTTTGATAATTTCTTGTGCCCGTAATTTGTTTCATATTAGTGTGAGGCAGGTCATTCACTTGAGATTACAGTAGAGTCTCTAAGAAGATGACACACGGCGTAGTTAGTACATATATTGAGCCATAAAACATTTATTTATTTTGTTGAGAATACCAGTTGCTTAGATTGTTGAGAATACCAGTTGCTTAGAATTCTGATACGATTCAATTTTTGACGTAGGTATGTAGTTTAAAGTAAAGAATAATGTTACTATTATATATTACCTTTGGGCAGTGATTTTTAACTAAATTAAATTTATATCAAAATTGTCTCCCACAAATCTGTCACTGGCGGCGAATATAACGAAATATTTTGGTCTAAACTAGCATAAAAATAACAATATATAATGAAAGTTTATTTGAAATACTAACGAAATAAAAAAACAAATTTAATCTTTGATTTCGTTTATTCTTTTGTATTTTTACCAATATTCATTTTAAATAATTGCCAACAAGATGTCACGGTACCAATAAGACTTTTAATAAAGAGCATTTTTAGATGACTTGTTGTAAATAAATACGTCAGTATGAATATTCACTTTGCGGAATTGAATTTAAGTGCCTGATACCTCTATGGTATTCAAAACATATTTACGAGCTTAGATATTATTTCGGCCGCTAAAATAGATTTACCATTCAGCTATTCCCTCGTTATTTTCTATTTTCGCATTCTTTAAGCGAAACTCGTAATTTTCTGTTTTTACAATCAAGGTTCTATTAGATAACAGCAAATTATTCATTTATACGAGTTATGCGTGGATAGGTTTTTAAAAAAAAATATTTAGATCTTCAGAAGTCGGGTACAAGGTCAAACGATCGATCATTTTCGTTTTTTTAATAAAAATGCCTGATATTAGGTCCGTACATTTATATTTATAACAATATTTGACCCCTATTATTGTAACAACAAACAGAACTTAACTTATTTTTAATACGTAGAAAATTGCACACATTACAAGATTACATGATTAAAATGACTCGAATTAGATGAATGATAAGTTCTACCGAATAAAATTAAATGTCAACAATAGGTAGAGCAAAAGTAACACAGTGGACACAAATATCTCTATCATAATATTTTGCTCGTGCGGGTAACATACTTTACCCACTAGTTTGCCTTTCATATTTGCAAAAGATCATGTAAACCAAAGTCAACAGTGAGTAATAACAGTTTGTTTGAAAGTAGCTTTGTCGGTAACCCGCTATTTCATTCTTAGTTATCAGCTAGCATACTACAATAATGATTAACAAAGTACCTAAGTACATACTTGTACATTAATATTAGTTGATGATGAAGAAGGCTTATGGCTAACGGTTATATTTTAAGAAAAGTACTGAGTGACTTAATAATTATCATCATCCTAGCGCCTCTCCCAGTTGCATTCTCGGCCATTGCCTCGGAACCCAGGGTACGCTGCAACTATGATCCTTAAGTGACAGACAAGCCTGGTTATAACAATGAAGCGACAGTCTGACCTCTGTAACCTTAATAAAGAAACCAGACTATTCCGATCACAGTCGGGACCATCGGCTTCTTATCGGACAATCAAGTCATTCAAGCCTGCAATGTCCTAACCAAACTGGGAAGCCAACACTAAAGTGAAAGTTTTCCCCGGGAGTTGAACCCACGACCACCGAGATTTTTGAGCACAGCGCTCTAACCACTACACTATGGACACGTTGCCTAATCAATCCTCTTAAATATTATTATGATGGATTAAAATTCAAACTCAAAATTCAACATCAACTAAATCAATACATTAACATTTTCTTCCTTCCGATGTGGGCGGAAAATCAGCTAGCATAATATTTGGTAGGAAAACTATATTTATTCCTATTCTTAGATAAAAAAAATTGCATTATCAATGCTACAACTGTAATAAAACCTTACATAGAGTTCTTTTTTCGTAGAAAACAATTAGGTACCTGCTTAGTGTACACAACACAGTATTAAAATCTGTGGGTACGTAATTGAAAAATCAAATGATTAATGTGCAAATTGCATTTTCAGCAAATACAACGTAAAAACTTTTCAATCCATGCCGCAATCACACAACGAACTTAGATAATTTTTTTACAGTAAAACCACCTTCAGCTGCCTTCAGCATTACAAACGCAATCTTACCTGCTACTTTAATTTTTAGTGTGTTAATGTTAGAGAAACAAACAATCTAAATATTAGTTACTCTAAACTATATCCTAGTTTAGAAAAAAATAACCCATAAATCAGAAAAGTTTCCGCAAATAAATAAAAACCCTCCGAACTTTTGAATCAAATATTCAGTTGATACATTAATGGACGTCTTGATATATCTGCACCAAACATGTTTTATGAATTAAACAAAAAAAAATCAAATTAAACATTCGCGTTGCATATGAACACTGACTACAATTGGTGCAAAACGCGTAAAAATAAATTATTGTTTATATCAGCTAAGATCAAATGATCTCGGTAATAATTTCCCTTCTAAATTCTAAAGTTCTACACTAGCTACTCTTAGCTGAAATGTATAATGTTAATCCCTGCAACCGCTTGTTATTATTCGTGCATTTCCATACAAACACAAATTGATTTAATACCCGTTGACAATTTTCTATTCCTATTTAGATATCCATCACCATCAGTAGATTAATGACTATTAATCAAAAAAAATATAATTTCGTTAAAATAGTAATCCGCTTCTTGTTGAGTAATGATTCTGATTATGCCTTAATGGTGGTAGGTACTCGAAATATCGTGCTGGTTTGTCGACCACGAAATATTGATCTTTTTATCGGGTTTGGAGTTAATAAGGTCAACGTGAAGAGCATTAAGTATAAAATAGAAGTGTAAACTTGTATTACGACTAATCGTCCAATGCAGAATTATGTTTTACAACAAAACAGGACTTTTTCTTTAATAAAACTCGAAGACCAAATTGATTACTCTAAGCTACGAATAGTTACCTATTTGCGAATCTGGTCTCATCTGAACCTCGCCGACTAGTGCTGTATGAACCAGATAGGTATTTTCGTGAAATTAACGTTTAACTCCTCCGACGATGATTTTGAGTAAAAAAGGCGCCATTTATTCTGTTCTTTGTTTTAATTATAACTTAAATTATGAACATTCTATACAGCCAGTATCACGTCTATAACACAAAAGAGTACCGATATTTTAAAGTCATTATTTATTTACCTCATATTGAAACCTTCTTTTACTGCTAAACAAACCTAAGGTAGTACTTTACAAAGTAGGTCCTTGCCTATTTAAAAAAATAGGTTACAGCACAACTGCAATATATAATTTTGCATGCAACGATGCAATCAAGAGGTAACTACAGAGCTTGTCACGATGGAAAATATTGTGGCTCATAGATCAGTGTCACGGCGGTTTGTCACTGCCAGCAGGTACACCAATGTCGATACTTCGGCCCTGCTCCAAATGTACTTACCTAATTGGAACTGCTATAATTACTGCCCTAATTAATGCAGACCACATTTAACTGATCAGATTATGATCACAAATCCTAAAATACTAGATGCTTACCTACTAAATTAGAAAGATTGCAAAACATTTGTCAAATAAAAAGTAGGATAAGCTAATCTCACCATTACCTGATTATCCAGCACTTCGTCTTATTGCTTTTAATAAATTTCGTTAAGTTTGAAATTTTAATGTTATTGTCGGTGTATGAAGGTTGTAATTTATGTACCTATATTGTGCTTCGTTACATACAAAACTACTTATAGGCAAAAATCCGGTTTAACGGTTAAACGCTTTAGTACCGATTAAAAGATTATACAGAATATTGCTGTTGATTAGTGATAGCGTAACGCTAATCAACGTTTATCGGAGCCTAATGAATTGGAGAAAAGCGATTTAGTATCGACAACAAAATGCATGCTTATGTCCCACAGTGACCTTCGGTCCATGGGTAAGATCAAGGTAGACATGTGTATCATTGTATTATGAAAATGCAAATTAAAAGTACTAAATTGAATCTTTCCAGGTATTATAATACCTCTTTCTATTAAGTCTTTATGCAAAAACATTTCCTATCACGATGGTACCGCAAAACGTGTACCTAAGCATAGTTGAGTAGCTCGACCCGGGCAGCGCCCGCTATAAAAAGATCATCATAGGACGGCCGCCGCGCGACATGCAACCCTGGAAAACGACTCGGCAGTGCCATCGAGTACTGTTGCCAAAATAATTAAAGAAATCTCAGTTGGTATCCCTCCACCGCGCCCGCGCCGCTCTAAAATCGTCGCTCTTCGCCCGGGAGTCGATACTCGGGGCGCGGAGGGAAAACATCTCCCGCGCCACTCTTATTTCTTCTTTCCTTCCCGACGCTGTCGAAAATTTTTTTTCAGTAAGTTCCTAACTCCACCCTTAATACAACGGATCAGAATGTGTTTGTGGTAATATCAAGTGTAAAATTAAGTGCCTCGAGTTTTACGAAAAGTTTGTGGATGTTCAAAAGTGATAAAGTGTTACATAACGCGAAACAAATTTTCAGAATTTTAAAAATACCGCATTTTTACAGGCGCCTATTGCACAAAAATAGCATTGTATCACGTGGTACAAACTCAACCTATAGCATCGCTCCACATTCATATGTGACCATAAACTACAAATATATTTTTTTCACTCTATAGCTTCTTTATTTTCATTAAAATTTTGAATTGTATATGGGGATAAAACAAATCAATTTTAATGTAGTTTTATGAAATAAAAATAGAAATAATCGACACTCGTTTGACAAAAGTTTTCGTCGTGCGTAAATAGGTGGCGCCTTGATCGCTCGCTCTTTTTTTGTCAGTTTACGAAAAAATGACGGCTGCATTGGATACGTGTTCGTGTGGTTTATGATATTTACGACAAAAAGTATTATTCTAGTACAAAATTAGTTAATTCTCAATAAGACAGACTTCTGAATTCCAATCTTATTGAAATATCTCAATAGACAATATTCTCATGTTATAAAAAAGTTCTCGGTGAGTGGTGCAGTGGTCAAACGGTGCTTACCTACCATTTATTAGGAAATTGCTAGTTACACAGTTAAATTCACATTTGCCCTATATTTGTTAATTCTCTGCGATGAGTGTGCTAATTAATATCAAATAAATAAATTGATAATTGAAAAGTTAAATGCGTAGCTCATTCCGAAATCGTCTTACTGTTAACGTTTCGAGTTGAATTAAGTAGCGCTCTACGATTTATTATTGGTATTTTCATGCAGTTATTGGTTATTTTTATCGATATAACTGAATTCATTCGTATATACCGTAAGCAAGACATAACCTCAAACTTTTAGTTTAAAAATGATGACTCGTCATTCCTAACCTAATATCTTCTTGTCTTCTAGAACTGACGGCAACATAGAAATTCCACCATGGACGACGCTCACTCGAAAACCGTGGAAGAAGTATTAGGATATTTTGGCACAGACCCAGACAAAGGCCTTAGTCCAGATCAAGTCAAAAGGAACCAAGAAAAATATGGGCCAAATGGTAAGTGTATTTTTTACATTTTATATACTCTATTCTGTCAAACCAGTTTTATAAATCAGTCAGAGCAGTTATAATAAAGCGAAGGAATTCTTTCTTAATTTATCATGAGCTGATTTTATTGATAAAGCAGTAATAAACATTATATCAATATTCTCTTCACTTATCCTTCCATTAAATCAGTTATTGTTTTTATACAGGAAATTGGTATAATGCTTTCTTTGTCATGTGTTTCCTTGATAATAATATTCTGTTACATTTAATTTTTAATTTAGACAAAGAGGTTCTTCCATAAGAGGTCTCAAAATTCTTGCTAAATCTTCATTCATTGAATTTATAATAGCAATAAATGATACTTTTAGCAAGAAATAGAAAACTTCAAAAGTGACTTGATTTCAATTTGAATGAACGCCTATATCTGCTATTGGACTTTCATCAAGTAGTTATGATGCCCGGTGTATTTCTTTCCTTAAAATATAAAATATTTTTCAATTTGATTTAATGTTGGCTCACTTCTCATTGACCTTAGCAACTCAAATGCGTGAGACTACTCATCAATCAATTTGATGATTCAAATATCAATTGATGTAGTTAAAATCATGTTATCTTTATTAGTGAATGATATCCATCTTACAGTAAACATGTGTAGTAAATGATATTGGATTATAATTGACATAATGTGATTCTGTTTAAGGAATGTATTTTTTGGTTAGATCACCTATCAGTCAGGGTTAGTTGAAGCAGTGCCAGCTGGACATGGTTGACCATGAATCATTCAGTGTTGACAACAGCTGTTATAAATAGAGAGGATGCCAGGGTGACAGCTCTCAGAGCCAAAATACATGCTGCAAAAATAACATTTTCATTGGACAGATTTAAACATTTTTAGTGCGAAAATCAGCACATCATAGTTTCATCTAGTTAACATGATAATAAAATCCATCCATTTGCTGACAGCCTGAGCAGCATTTAGTATAATTCTATATTTTTACATTGTTGCCACATGCAAAAAATGGTACAGCGTGCCTGACCTCAGTAACATTTCATTGTTATTGAGATATGTAGAGGGCTTTTTTTATTTCCTTAAGCTGTTACTTAAACAGTTTGTATGTGTTTACCATTTAACAACATTGCAAGCAAATGTCAATCCTTCTGAATTGAAATATAATTATGGAATGCAAATTTAACATGACTTTGTAATAAATGCAGGTAATTATATTAAGTAAACTGGTTAAATTTACTTTTAGTGACCCACACACTGTTTGTGAATGTCACATAAAAATGTTAATGGTGTTTGTCACAGATTGCTCTGTCTAGTTGAGAAAAATACTTCTATTGTAGTCCTAACACTTGAAATAGAGTACTTATCATTTCAGCTCATATTATTAGTTCTTTGTCAAGACAGCTGTCTACTTGAAATGAAGTGCTAGCATTGATTTTTGACAATGATTAAATAGACTTGGCTGCATGTCCAATAATAAATGAAAGAGAACATAGGTACCTTAGTATTAGTTATTATCTTTGAATTTGAGTAACTCATGGTTTTCATAAACAATTTTAATTTCCTTATGAAGTAATGAATGCTATATCAAGATTATTATAGAAATAATTATCATGGTTTACTTTTGCTTGTTTATATGATCTAAATGTCTTTAAGAAGTGATCATTCATCTTTTATTGCCGAACCAATAGATTACACAGACATTTATTACTTTCTTTTTCTATTGGTGACAACAAATTGTACCTATTTATTTATTTACTCAATGATAAATCCATATAGATGTGCAAATATCTGTTTTAGAACTGATAATAATGTAAATGTGTGTTGCCATCGGATTTCCTCATATGATTGCTATTCTGTAATATTCTGCCCAGAATACATCTCATCATATCATAATATATTTAATGTTATCCTGTTATTTAAGTTTTCCAAAGAAAGAAAACTTACTTTATTAATTCTTGCTTTTATTTCTATTGGAACCTTGCTTTAATTTAATATCTTATTAGGAGTTGTATTACCGAGGAATACTTCTGTGGAAATATCCCAGGCATTTAGCTTTTTTCACCTGTAGATCTTTGCGATGGTCGTTGTATGATGGATGGCTGCGTGTGCGTCAGGTCTATCTATTATTAGGCGGGCGGCGTCCGAAGGCCTCAGGGCAGAGGGCGGAGGCTGTCACTGGTGCGTGTGCCCGAGCACTAGAATTAGGGTTGCCAACAGGTGCTCTCTCACCTAAACATTGTGAAATATGCCGTGAAAACGTTGCAAAATTTAATAGGTAGAAGCTATATTATTCCACGTTGAAAAAATCTTTATAAATTCGTTGCGTTTGAATACATATTGGAGATTAATAGCTTTTTTACGAAGGTTGACTTTAGAAAATTATAAACTCGAGTGTATTTAACTTGTTCATAAATAATAAATCCCGGGAACAACCCTAGGGGAAGGTTGGGGAGCAGAGGGCGCCCTCAGGCGTAACGGTGTCGACGCAATGTGACGATCCGCTCACCTCGCCCGTGCGACAATAAATATAGGACAGCTGAGCCGCCGCGATTTATGCTCGATTTAACTCAAATTCAATTATTGCAAAATCAATCTTATATCGCTTACCCAGACACGTTAATGTCACGCGAAAATATATTATGCTGTAGAAATACAGAACGTATGAAAATAGCAACTATGTAATAAAAGGTTAAACGCTGTACACAGAGCTGATTTTAATTATAATTGTTATGCATAATAAGCTAAGCCATTTAACAACGTCTACAAACATCTTATAATTTTCTGTCCGTAAAGTTGAATTTACAATTTCTTGTCGACACTACAGGATGTAAATGATTAAGTTAATATTCACGAAAGGATACGTTGAGTAACAAAAAGTAAGATTCTACAGCATTGTCGTTATTTAAAGGAATCGTGCCATAACAGTTCCGCAGCTGAAGTACCTACGTGTGACGCCAGTAACGTCTGATACTTATGTTTATGATTTATATTATAGCTGCTTTATCTGCACAATCGGTAGACATTTCTACCTATGACAATAAACATAAACAATACGTCATCAATGCGACGACGGACATCCTTGTGATATATTAGCCTCAACAAGGTTTACAATAATTTCAATCATAATGTGATACAAAATACGATATGATTTGATCGTTTTTTTGAGAACGTGTGATTGAAACACATTCATCATAACTTTATATGAGGCTGCTTTTGTATTCAATTTACGTTTTCATCTATAAAACGATGCCCTGGTAGTAGAATAGTGAGTAAGATGAAAACAACATAACTATTGAAATAAATTATCCTCATCTGACAATTTGCATTAGGTAAAATGCATGTTTCCTCATCAGAAGTATTGAAATTGTTTTAGGAAACGTATGTATAAATAGGTATCAATTGTAAAGGTTTCATAACATTTTAATCATGGCGGTTATGCATTGCATAAAAAGGGAAAAATACAGTCCACGGTAAATCTAATTATCGCATACAGAGAGCACGCGATAATAATATGGTTATACGATAGATGGCAAATAACTACTATGCGTGGACATTAAGAACATAATTAATTATGCTAATGGACAACAGATATATAAGTTTTATATAAAAATTCAATTAATGTTGTACATACTGAAAATTGGTTAACGTGGTCTAGAATTTTTCAATTAGGTTACATGAAACAAAATTTTACATACAATTGAATCATTATTCATGCAGCCTATTTAAATATGCAAATGTACTCTCATTTTAAACACTTCATGTAGTGCTTTTAATGAGAATTAAATAATACGCATAATGTAATAGTTAAATATTAAAAAGTTATAATTCTGTAATTATTAGAACTCCTTCACCTTGCTTTTACTATAATGTTTGCATTGACTATGCGAAAATCGAATGGTTTTAAGTACAATGTTTATGTACCTAACCTTACTATTGATTATGATCATAGTTCAGAAAACACGGAATTCGCATATTGATATATGATAAGGTGACACAGTTTGCGCCGTTAGAGTACATACATCGTAAACTCGTTGGTAATTCCATTAAACTCCGTCGAGTACGAGCCGACTGTTTGGAAACAACGCAGAGGAAATGTCTCAATTCGCCAACAGCAGGAATGTGTTCACATTAGCACCTCGGTTTGGTAGACAACCGATCAATCTCGCTATCGATTATAAATGTAGCTCTAAATAATCTTGAACCTGTTTTGATAGTTGGTATTGCATTAAGGATTGAATCGCGGACAAATCTAAAACGGCTAGTGTTGAGCCCCAGAATACCTCGGGCACGCTGCTAGACTATCTATGATATGTATAGGAGCACAAGTTTATTTTTGACGGTACGAGTTTGTTGGCAAGACGCTCTATAGACTCACTGTCTATACAGTTGTTAAGTAAAGCATGATTCAGGAGCTCAAATCGAAAATATGTTACTTCAATAAGGAGCAGACTCGAATAGAAGACTGCAAATTCTATTTAGACCGGGAACTAATGAATTAACACGTCAGTAACAGTGTTAATTGGAACATGAAATCTATTTGTCACATGTTTTATAGCGTTCAACGTATAAAATGAACACGCTTAAAAGGATTATGTTCTGCGCGCCCTATTGTTATCACAAAAACTAAATATTGTCTTCGTTTAGCCTAACGTCATTCACGACACATTTGAAGAATTTCTGATACCGTTGGAAGCTTTTGCGGCACTTTCTCTTTTGCAGTTTTATTCATTGTGAATTTAAACTTCGTCTTTTTACCTTCAAACTACGAGCGCCAACAGGCGATGGCATTACTTTCACCAATAACAGTATCGTTTGGAAATGACCACCATATTGATTCAAGTAAAATATTTATGTTTTATGAGCTAAGATTTGAGATACCTCAAAAAACGTAACAGAAGGTCTGATTGATTCTAAACGATTCGCTAGATGCAAGACTAACAGCACAATAGGGTATTTGACTGCATTTAAAATAAATTATGAAACTCATACATTAAAGACGCAATTTAAAAATAATCACAAATCATTATGTCACAGTTACAGTTTCGCTTTTAACAAATTATCATAGTTAATCGAAACTAAAAAAGTATTGATTTGACAATACCAGCTTGTGACGTCATATGCTTGTATTTCATACAGGTTTTCCTACAAGTTTATGTTTTTGACATTTAATAAAAGAAGGTGATTTGACCTGTCAGTCAAATACCGTATTGAAGTCAAGGGCACCCGCGAACCACCTGTAGCATTCTTACAACTAGACTATTACCTAGTTATTATCTAGGTGACTCCTAGGTACCTACATATATTATGCGTCTGATTTAGCAGAATCTTAATGTATTAGTTCCGTGTACAATTTTGCACTTAAAAATTTCATGGGCGATTTTAACGATCAGCATAATAGAGGGACTACGTGTGCATGATTATTGCGTATTGTTTTATGTGATATGCATTCGGAGCACGTACGTCGTCGCTCGGCCAGGGAACCGGCACGTCAGGAGCGCCGACTGCTCAGTTTTGCTCTGTTGATAATTTGAGCACACATTGCTGACACATTAATTGCTTACATAAGTACGGAGTCTGGAACTCTGACCGCGCAGAGTCGAATAACGATTGACTTAGCTCATGTTGCCTGATTCCGATAAAAGCTAATCCACATCTTCTTCACTCGAACCACTTAGCTATATTTTTGAAAAGATTAGCAACCTACATTTTTGAAAGATAATTTTTTAAACTATACTGACTATTATTCTTCCAATTATAAGTACTACTTTCCTTTCATATTTTGTCACATCAAAGTAAATAAAATAAGTCCCCTGATTGTCTGAGGAGATGACCCACATTTTCCTATCTGGAGACTGATTACGCTGGTATAATTAAAACGCGGCGTGGAATAGATTCCTAACAAGATGAAGTCAAGACGTACCTACCTATTGATTAATTAGTCTTCACCGCCACTAGACAATTGGTTCCGGAACCTTAACAATCGTAATTACGTCAAAACTACGCACGGAGTGAGGTCATTGCACAGGTCACGCTAGCAAACGTGGCCCAATGTGACCGTCGCACGGCTAACTTAGCGTAATAGACCTTCAAGCATCTGTAGACCGTTACGGATTTGTGCAGATTATTTTCCAGCGGCGAATTTATAATATTTTATTTTAAACCTAACCAAGTAACAAAAATAAAACAGGCAAATAAACACTTAATGTTGCAAAATTGATAACGCATTATTTCCTCATATCATTTGATATGAGGAAATCACATTGTTCAAAATGATACTCATAGTATGTCCTATTATAATACTAAATCCTTTTTTATCACAAGCGCGATACCTTCTAGACGCGTTTGTAGAGCGTCTGTATTTGTGTGATAAAAAATACTACTTATTTACATTATATTATCGTCCACAATCAGAGTCAAGTAAATCGGCCTATGAGATTAGGCAGACATTTGTTTGCAAATCGCCGGTTACTGCGTAATAGCAAAACCTGTTTAAGTATACTGATAACGTAAGGACAAGTTGTACGTAGCTGGTTCCACTGACCGTGCGGTGAAGTAAGGCGCTAACGTTCATTTGACGTCATTGCTGATATCTATGGGCCGAACAAAAGCGTGCATTGAAACCAAGCGAATGTTTGTAGGTTAATATTATGCCCCATTCCCAACTCACAAAACAAGCTTGTAAACAAATAATAATACATAGAGATTCAGTTGTAATGTTTAAAAACATTTCCATCGATTCTACGATCTTGGCCAATATGAAAATCTGTCAATCAAAATGCCATTATAACCACATACTAAATCCGCGTATATTGGTACTTTTTAATCTTATCACAAGCGTTCTATTACCATGCTAAAAGATAGGATACGAAGATTTCTACAACTGTTTTCGTATATGGCGGAATAAATGTTGTTTTCGATGTATAAACGTCAATGATAAATCTTTGTTCGTCGTTTAGATTCGTTTATATTTGTGTGTTAAATACTGGCGGTATAATGTTGTCTCGATGGAACTATCCCGTTTGTTTGAAAGCCGCGGCCCGACATTTGGCACCGCGGACCTGGCAAGTCTGGCCCAGGCGCACTACTCGACCACCGACTAATGTATTTATGTACGATCGTAACTGCCGAGATAGATCGCATGCCTGCTCTGACTGTTTTATCGTCTGTTAAATTTACTCCTTTGATGTTTTATTCAAAAATCTAATTATGGTTCTTTTCTCTTTACAGAACTGCCTGCGGAAGAAGGTAAGCATCGGTGGTCCGTCAAATGGATAAGTATCTAGCCGATAAAAAATGTAAACCTCGCGGTTTTACAATTCAGAAGAATGAAATCGTTTAACACTTGTCAAGACATAACATTTTTAACACTCACATAATTCTCGCATTCGAATGTTTTTATCAGAAAGAGTAGAGTAGACAACAATAAACTTTACAACGCTGAGGAAATTATTATCAACTACAGTAATAACAACTATAACAAGCTTTCAGACCAAAAAAACTTGTATAGAACAAAAGCTTTATCCTGTAACTGTCCACGTGAATAAATGTGTGCCAAGGCCTCGGGCAGTACATTTTGTTTACCAGAGTCGCTGCACGCCGCCTTGAAACGGATTTATTCATGAAAAAGTTAAGCTAACACTACAAGTGCCAGTAAACTCAGCACACGCTAACTCACGACCGCGAACTTGAAACACGAAGACTCGATTCAGAGTCAAAACATCAACGAAATTATTAAATATAGCAGCCCGCCACGCGGTTTTACACGCGTCCGGAGGGAACTACTTCTCGTACCGGGATAAAATATAGCCTATGTTACTCAGGGTGGATGTAGTCGGTCCAGTAGTTTTGACTTTATTTGTTGTCGTTACATACAAAAATTCCAATATTTTCTCTCTATAATATTAGTCATTAAATATACGTAAAATGCAAACCGCGAGGTCAAATGTAACTGTCAAACAGGCTGATAAAATTATTAAACATTCACTTTACCACCATTTATGTGCGATATTTTTATTTACTCTTGTTTCTAGGTAAAAGTTTATGGCAGTTAGTCCTGGAACAATTCGATGACCTCTTAGTCAAGATTTTGCTGTTAGCCGCTATTATTTCTTTCGTAAGTATTTGTTATTATTAGTATTGTTGTTCTGAAGCCCGCAATCGGACAAGTCCCGTCAAACTCATTAAGCTGAGATGGCGCACAGATCGAATTGATAACGTTATAATTAGTATATTTATTAATTGTAGTAAATCATCTACTATCTCTACATTTAACACTATTTTAGTGACATACTGAATACGGGCCTACATGACATTAAATCAATAACCTAATAATTAATCACGTTAATTGAATAAAATACTCATGAATTTACTTTTGTTCACAGGTTTTAGCTTTATTTGAAGAACATGAAGACGCTTTCACAGCGTTCGTAGAACCCTTCGTTATTTTACTTATTCTTATTGCTAACGCCATTGTAGGAGTATGGCAGGTAAAAATGAGTTCACATTGATTTATTGAAGTATATAAAATGTACAGATAAGTGTAGGTCGCTCTAAACCTTCATCGTAAAAATTGCAGGAAAGAAACGCCGAATCCGCCATCGAAGCTTTAAAAGAATACGAGCCCGAAATGGGTAAAGTAGTACGAGGCGATAAAGCCGGTGTACAAAAAGTTAGAGCGAAAGAGATCGTGCCCGGCGACGTCGTGGAGGTGTCCGTCGGTGACAAGATTCCCGCCGATATCCGCCTAATCAAGATTTATTCCACTACCATCCGTATTGATCAGTCCATCTTGACTGGTGAGTCGGTGTCCGTGATCAAGCACACCGACGCCATCCCCGACCCCCGCGCCGTCAACCAGGACAAAAAGAACATCCTCTTCTCCGGTACCAATGTCGCCGCTGGTAAGGCCCGCGGTATCGTCATCGGAACCGGTCTCAACACTGCCATTGGTAAAATCCGTACCGAAATGTCTGAAACTGAGGAGATCAAGACACCCCTGCAACAAAAACTCGATGAATTCGGTGAGCAGCTGTCTAAGGTTATCTCCGTCATCTGCGTTGCCGTGTGGGCCATCAACATCGGACACTTCAACGACCCCGCCCATGGTGGAAGCTGGATCAAGGGAGCCGTATACTACTTCAAAATCGCCGTCGCCCTGGCTGTCGCCGCTATTCCTGAGGGTCTGCCCGCTGTCATCACCACTTGTCTCGCCCTGGGTACTAGGAGAATGGCTAAGAAGAACGCTATCGTAAGGTCTCTGCCCTCCGTAGAAACCCTCGGTTGCACATCCGTCATCTGCTCAGACAAGACCGGAACACTGACCACCAACCAGATGTCCGTCTCTCGTATGTTCATCTTCGAGAAGATCGAAGGCAGCGACAGCAGCTTCCTCGAATTCGAAATCACTGGCTCAACTTACGAACCCATCGGTGATGTTTACCTGAAGGGACAGAAGGTTAAGGCCGGCGAATTCGACACCCTCCAGGAACTCGGAACCATCTGCGTCATGTGCAATGACTCCGCCATCGACTTCAACGAATACAAACAGGCCTTCGAGAAGGTCGGTGAGGCCACCGAAACCGCCCTCATCGTACTCGCCGAGAAGATGAACCCCTTCAACGTCCCCAAGACCGGCCTCGACCGCCGCTCCACCGCCATCGTCGTCCGCCAGGAGATCGAAACCAAATGGAAGAAGGAATTCACCCTCGAGTTCTCCCGTGACAGGAAATCTATGTCCTCTTACTGCACACCCCTGAAGCCCTCTCGTCTCGGAACCGGACCCAAACTGTTCGTCAAGGGTGCGCCCGAGGGCGTCCTCGACCGCTGCAGCCACGCCCGCGTCGGAACCACCAAGGTGGCTCTAAACACCACCCTCAAGAACCGCATCCTGGAACTGACCCGCACCTACGGTACCGGCCGCGACACCCTCCGGTGCCTCGCCCTCGCCACCGCCGACAACCCGCTCAAGCCCGAGGAGATGGACCTCGGCGACTCGACCAAGTTCTACACCTACGAGGTCAACCTCACCTTCGTCGGAGTCGTGGGAATGTTGGACCCGCCCCGCAAGGAGGTCTTCGACTCCATCGTCCGCTGCCGCGCCGCCGGCATCCGCGTCATCGTCATCACCGGCGACAACAAGGCCACCGCCGAGGCTATCTGCAGGTGGGTACCTCCGACGGCGAGAGTATTTCGTCTGGAAGATGCTTAAACTTCGGGACACTAACGAACGCGACAATTTTCAGACGTATTGGCGTGTTCACCGAAGACGAGGACACCACCGGCAAGTCCTACTCCGGCCGCGAGTTCGACGACCTGCCCGTGTCCGAGCAACGCGCTGCCTGCGCCCGCGCGCGCCTGTTCTCTCGCGTGGAGCCCGCCCACAAGTCCAAGATCGTTGAATTCCTGCAGAGCATGAACGAAATCTCCGCCATGGTCAGTTATTTACTTTATTTACACGCCTGTAGTACTACACCGGAAGCTTGTTATCATTTACTCCTCAATATTATTGATCGTTTCCTCGGCGAACTCCCGGGCGGGCCCGAAAGTTTACGTTCGGCTCGGACTGTTTATAAACACGCTCGCGCCCGCTCGCCTCGCGCGGCTCCTGATTCCGTGTCCCGTTGTATTGCAGACCGGTGACGGTGTGAACGACGCCCCGCCCTGAAGAAGGCCGAGATCGGTATCGCCATGGGATCCGGTACCGCCGTCGCTAAGTCCGCCGCCGAGATGGTGTTGGCCGACGACAACTTCTCCTCCATCGTATCCGCCGTCGAGGAAGGTGAGTCGATCGCTCCAAAAAACATAGCTGTTTTATAATGATCATTATTATGTATAAAGCGTGTTTCACATATGTCTTTTAAATACGACAAATCATAATCTCCAGGTCGTGCCATCTACAACAACATGAAGCAGTTCATCCGTTACCTGATCTCGTCCAACATTGGTGAAGTCGTGTCCATCTTCTTGACCGCCGCTCTCGGTCTGCCCGAGGCCCTGATCCCCGTCCAGCTGCTGTGGGTCAACCTGGTCACTGACGGTCTGCCCGCCACCGCCCTCGGCTTCAACCCCCCTGACCTGGACATCATGACCAAGCCCCCGCGTAAGGCCGATGAGGGTCTCATCTCTGGATGGCTCTTCTTCAGGTAATGTTAAGATTTTGAACTTCGTCTAAATTATTAGGTTTACAGCAACTAAGATTTTGTATACATACTCATATACTTATTTCCAACTACATGATAAACACTTACTTACTATCATGACCAACTGCCCCCGTGGCGCAGTGGCTAGTGTGTCGCACTTTAAAGCGGCAGCCGGGCCGGAGGTCCTGGGTTCGAATCCCGGGTCGGACCGATGAAATTGTGTCTATGTTTTCATGTTGTGATAACACAGACACAGTCCGGAGTTTGGAAGTTGGCGGTGTAATTACACCCCCGTGTCTCGGAAAGCACGTTAAGCCGTTGGTCCTGCGCCTGATCTCTCTACGGTCGTGTCGGACTGCTGTCCCACCGAATTATGAGAGTGAGAGAATAGAGAGTGCACCTGTGCTTGCGCACGCGCTTGTGCACTATAATATATCCTGCGTAAAAGTGGCTAAATCGTAAGATTGGCCGCCGTGGCCGAATTCGGCTAGGAGGGTATTATCATGACCAGTGTCTTAAAAAGAAGGAGGAACTTAGTACTCGAGTAGATTCAGCTAATATGTGCAAATTTTCATTCCATTTTTATGAACGTCACAGTGATGAAACCTTTTCAAATAGCCACTCCTACACTGGACTAAGTGAATAAAATAACACTTACTACGCACAGGTACATGGCTATTGGTGGATACGTCGGTGCCGCCACCGTCGGAGCCGCTTCCTGGTGGTTCATGTACTCGCCCTACGGACCTCAGATGACCTACTGGCAGCTCACCCACCACTTGCAGTGCCTTGGTGGAGGCGAAGACTTCAAGGTACACTTAATAATATTTAGTTATGTTTCAAAATAAATGACATACCAACCCATAGTAAGAAAGAACAAACGGAAAATGTAATAAATCTGACAAAAAAGTTCTAAAGATTTTCAACTTAACGCTTGACATTTATGGTGTTATAACAATTGAAAATTTTGGCAGGTTTTGGTAATCTAATGTTCTGTTCACTGAACTTGGCCTAGTCTCACAATATTATGTTTCTTGTTTATGTTTGTAGGGCGTCGACTGCAAGATCTTCACTGACCCTCACCCTATGACGATGGCTCTGTCCGTGCTCGTCACCATCGAGATGTTGAACGCCATGAACAGCTTGTCTGAGAACCAGTCGCTCGTGAGCATGCCGCCCTGGTCCAACCTGTGGCTGGTCGGCTCCATGGCCCTCTCCTTCACCCTCCACTTCGTCATCCTGTACGTCGAGGTCCTCTCGGTGAGTGTCTAGTTTTAAGTATTTCATATTTGTCGGACTTAAGTATTTAGTATTAGCACAGAGTACGAGAACAACATGACGCTGAGAAACTGAACCAATGGTCAGAGTAACTGCGTGGTGGTATGAGATTCATTTAATCGTACATCATTTCATCTACTTTTTCTTTTCATCACCTAATTTGTTTTATTCATTAATTCCACAATTATGTACCCCAGCATTTATTAGTCGCATGATCAAGTTACTTACGCTCCTCAAATTGATAGTACTAACTAGAATTAAGTATTAATCGTGAATTTTGCGATGCGTCCGCAGACCGTGTTCCAAGTCACGCCCCTGTCCATCGACGAATGGGTAACGGTAATGAAGTTCTCGATACCTGTGGTGCTCCTGGACGAGGTGCTCAAGTTCCTCGCGCGCAAGATCTCCGACGGTGAGAAGCGATCCGATCCGCTGCACTGGCTCGACGGCATGCAATGGATCGTGCTCATGTGGGCCGTCTTCTTCGGCATCATCATCTATGGACCCCTATAAGCCGGCCCGCGTGTGCCGTGTGACGTGTGCCGTGCATCTCCCGGTTTGCTCACACCTAACCCCGCCGACGCCGCCCGCTCGCCGGCGCGTCACGTGTCGCGCGTCACGTGTCACGTCACGTGTCCGCGTCACGTCACGTGTCACGGTCGCGCGGGCGACGTCGGCCACTGCGGACCCCCGGACCCTGAGCCTGGCTCACCGCAGTGCACTAACCGGAATGCTGCTCCTGGGCACCGTGTGTGAGTGACCCCGCGTCCGTCTCCGTCTGCCGGCGATTGTGATTTTGCATTTTTTTACGTGCGAGACAATAATATTCGGAGCTCGTTTTTTACACACTTAGTCGACGGATTAGTCGATTTAACTTCTTTACATTTATATTTACTTCTAGCTCGAGATGAGGTGGCTGTGAGAGACCTTCATTTGTAAAGTGCTAACGTGAGACACCAAAAATTGGTTTACTAATTTTTAAAGGGTATTATATTGTGTAAGTTTGTTTTACTATTGATAGTAGTAATTTTTGTACGAGCGCTGATACGGTGTCAGGCTCCGTTTTGCAAATATCATAATAGT